>CM049845.1:16405300-16875959 GCA_027422415.1 Schizothorax lantsangensis | reverse complement strand
TGAAAACACATGCAGCATCACTAAAGCTAAGTGAAATAAGCCCTTACTGTGCCCTGGCAAATAGTGACTCACTGACGATGGATGGGATGATTAAACCACTCAGTGGAAAGCTTCTAACAAAACACATTAGAAACACTATGAGCAGCAAAAATAGAGAAATTAATTCTAGCCTAGCTCCAATTCTGAAATTAGAGACAGTTCTGTTTTTGTTCCTTTGTTCAAACTACCTATTTTGCTGAGAGGCTTTAATTTTTATAATAAAACCAAGATAATCATGAAGGGGTTAAAGGGAGAAAGTGCAATCCATGGACAGATGATGTGGGACTGTGCAGAGATCAGGGTGTTTGTCTTTGAGGGCTGAAGTTTGCAAAGTTGGGAACAATCCATATTCATGGAGGTTTTCCAAGGCACAAGGGCAGGAGGTTGTCAAGAGTGGACTGTAGAAAACACTGAGTATGCAGCATGATTTAAGCTAAGAGACTATTGAATAACCCTTATAAATAACTTCAGGCCTTGCATTGTGACTAAAATGTAATATAGGCATAGAATGTCATATAGTTTCATACACAAAAATATACACTGCAAGTATCATATTTTTCTGTGCCTCGTCGGCTTTCTTTTTGCTTGTATACTGCTATTTAGAATAAACAAAGGGTTGCAGAAAAATACATAATGTACATAGTTCCATAAAAAATCTATGCAAACGAGAAAACTGATAAGCTGTAACCAGCAAAAGCACATCATACTAGGAATTTCCCATCATTTAAAACCGAACCTATGCTCTTGGTATGCAGTATGAGCCAGGTGATTTCAAGAATAAATGATTTAGCTTGATTTCATTAACTCAGCATGGAAAAAGTAAATTTACTTGATGGAAAGCAATTACTATGGCTAACAGAGAGGCCGAGGCAATTTGAAGGTTCTAATTTCATAAGACTTCAGATCAATTATCATGACATGAGGAGAATAGTGTTACTGTACAAGATCTAGAAATGAATATGACATAAAATGGCTGAACATTTACAAAAATGCCAAAGGACATTTAACTAGTGTTAAGAAGTTTGGGGTCGGCAAGATTTTTTTTTATTTTGTTTTGGCTGCATTTGGTCAGAAAAAGAAAAAGAAATATTGTGAAATATTATTACAATATTATTACATTTAAAATGACTGATGTCTATTTGAATATATTTTCAAATGTATTCCTGTGGTGGCAAAGCTGATCTTCAGCAGGCGTTATAGTCTTCAGTATTACATGATCCTTCAGAAATCATTATAATATGATTTGGTGCTCAAGAAATGTTTCTTATTATTCTAAATGTTGAAAACAGCTGCTGCTTATATATATATAAATGTATGGGATAACAGACAGTCAGCAAGCAAATCATTTTATAAATAATAAAATAGTTTTATCAAGAGACCACAAGGTGATATGAAAGACATGAAACTAGCACGGTGTATGAGATGTATGTCATTATACAAACGTATTTGACTGCAGAATGCCATAGTTGTATAATCAGAATCAAGTATTCCAAACAGCTGTATAATAACTCTATATAAGCCTATATGTATTATATGCTGTACATGTGGAGAAACTCTACAAAAAGTAATAATTTTTAATAATATCTACAAAGAAAAAAAATAGAGGAATATTTAATCAATAAATAATATTTGGTTCTCTAAATGAAATGTCAGAACATCACAGTATATGGCACTGGGATAATGAGTTAAAAATCAATAAACCACCTGTTTCAAAAAAGAAGAAAAAAGTTAGCAATAAGGTGAATTAAAGCCATTGATCAATATGCACTGCTAGATACTTATGAAATTAATGGTGGATGAAATTAAATTTCATATTTACACAACAAGCCAACTATAATAGAATCATATTGCATATAAACATATTGTCTAAAAATATGTACTCTTCCAGCTTGTCAGTCAACACAGAGACATTGTATCCAACACACAGGTAAATACAATCATGATGCAAGCCAGTGGCATAGCAATGTAGTGGTTTGCTCTGGGCATTTCTGAAATAAACAGGCAGAATGGTGGTGCAAGAGTGATCTCTAATCCTTCAATTCATAATGAAAACAGAAATCGAGGTGAAGAGTCTTGTCTAAGAGAAGGGTGCTGCATGGAATGTTAAAAGGGTGGAAACTAGCGACGGCAATGGGAGACGGAGGATAGTATAATGTCACATGTTCTGTTTCCTGTCTGTCAAGTCTTGAAAATCCATTCAGGCTGTGTTTGTTTGTGGATGTGTGTGTTTTTGTTTTCTTTCTTCAGTTTTTTACCTTCCTGGGAAATATGCTACTTAACCGCATTGTGATAAGAATACAAATCACCATGAAGGCTTTTTTATCAGTTTTGATTTGCAAGATAATTTTAAGATAAATCTTTGTCTCTTCCTCAGCTGTGGTCTTGCAGCAATGCCAATTCATTACAATCCTTGTAATTCACTATAAATAAGAAAAGGTCTGAGTAGTTGTAATAGTTATATGTAAAATATATATAATGGTTACACTACAGAGTAACCATTATTGAATTATCATAGACATGAGCCTCCAGCATCTCTTCAGTAACGACAAACAGCTAAACAACGTTCACAATAACGAGGTGAGGATAAAGGAAACCAGTGTTGATCAGGGCAGACTTCATTTCAATAAAAATATAGCTTGGTTATAGATGGTTAGCCTTGAGTCAGGCTTTATTAGTCAGAAGAAAAATGGGGGGAGCTTTTCTAGTTGGTTTTTCCAATATATTCAGTCCAGCCTTTCAAGGTTTGGTTAGGTTAAAAAAAGGAAAAGGGGTTTTTATTTTTTTTTAAATTTCACTTATATTTTTATTTTGAATGAGAAAGCCAAATTAATAAACTATGTGGAAAAGCAAAAAACAAAATTAATGAATAAATTTCCAAAAAACGGTAAATTTTCTGTTTTGTTTTGTTGGTTTTTTTTTTTTTTTTTTTTTTTCTGTAACTAGAATAAAACATATCACATCTATTATGAATATAATTAAATTTTGTAACACACTGTGTATTTTTTGTTTACGTTGTCTTATGCTGTCATCTCAGAGTTATAGTGACACCTAGTGGTGTGGATGCAGCATCACACACAAAAAAACAAAAAAAATTATAGAAAATTTGCCATTTACAATCATGATTAATTTAGTTTAAAAAGTCAAAAGTGTCCAGTAAAAGGCAGATGATAAAAAAGGTAATAGTATTTTCTTGGTCATGTGATTTCAAACAAACCTGTTTTCGTAATAAAAGAAGAAGAAAAAAGCGAATTGTGTGGGTTTCCATCAAGTTGTTTGAGCAGGATGGCGGGGTATACGGTGGTACGGTGGTACTAGTAACCTAGTGACTAACAGTAAACACAAAAAATGGAAGGACACCATTAACGGAAAAGGCCAATTAGTCACGTGGGTTTAATGTTTGCTATGTCAGGATTCATTCAGCAAATGCGTTTCCATCTCCCATTATTCGCATTAACTCTTTTTCGCACAAGTCAAAAACCACCTCAAGTGATTGTAAAAATGTTTTTGTGAATTAAGGGATATGTTTTGTTTTTTTTATTAGGCGTTTCCATCACTAGTTTCTGATGCAATACTTCAAAATACATATTAAAACAGGGTGATGGAAACATAGCTAATGAGGGGCCAGATTTACTAAACAGAGCAAATTAGCGTGAGAGCGCAATCCAATAAAAGTCTCAATTGAAAGTTCTATGGGAGATCTACTGACAATATGCAAATTAAAGTACACAGATGCACTCTAATAAATTCCATAATTACCTAACTAGATTAGCGCAGGGTTGTAAACAAGCAGGTTTAGGTTTAGGTTTAGGTTTACGTTTCTGCGCCATAGAGAAACACTGGAAGATCCAAAGCTCTCACTTGTAACACTGATTCCAGGTATCCTGAGAGGATAGGCAATAGAATTTATTTTATTCCATTTTCTAAACCGAAATTAGATTTTCTGTTAGATTTCTGTTAGATTTTCTGGTTGTCATACTTCAATAAGTTACAGTTTTCATCTGCTCAAGTAGAACTTTAATGTCATCTTGTGCTTCAGCAAGGTATCTCTGGCTAAAATAGCTAACTTTAAAGTTAGTGAGTCCATGCTAACGTACAAACCTAAATAACTAACTGTTCTCACGTCATGTAGAGTGTAGGTCAAAAACACGTAAAACAAAGGTTTACATTTCAGTGCCTCTCCATATTAAACTGGTTAAATGTAAATTAATTTAATCTTCCTCTTCAGTATGAACAGTGTTGATCCTGCATGTTGTCATCTGCGATCGTGACGACCGTAACATGAGGCCAAGTGTCATATTTTATAGGTCATACCAATAGGTCAATTGTCCTAAAAAGCAGATTTTTTTTTGATTTTTTTTTTTTTGTTTTTTGCATTTTGAAATGATTTTGCATACAGACTACAACATTATCAAAACAACCTCTGCTCACTACATATTTAACGAAAATGACTAAAACCGCTGTATTTTTTTAGTTTGCATTTTTAAGCCCTCAAAATGCCATGAACGGCCAAAACATATAAAAAGATTTGTTTTTGGTTGTTGCATTGATTCTCTCTCTCCTATAACATTTAAATTAACGTATAGGACATCACTTTTTAAATTGTCTATTTTGTTGTCTAAAAGAAAATTCCATACAAATCCATATGAAATAAGGTCAGCCATAATAAAAAACTGTTTCACTGCATGTGTTTAGTAAATCCTGACAGTTTTTTTTTTATAAATGCCAAAACAGGGTAAGTGCTTTACTGATAGTAAATCTGGCTGTAAAGTGGTAACCTAAAAATTTAAAATTCAACTTGCAGATATCCAGATTTAGAAAGAAGATAAAATAATCTGATTTCATAGGGGCCAACAAGCAAAAGCACTGAACATAACCAGTGTACATTATTACACTCACTGGGAGATTTTAGGCTTAGGAGAGAACCGGCTTTTTATATACCTCCATTCCAATCACAGACAAAAGCACCAGAATGAGAAACAAGGCACGTCCAGCAGAGATCACAGGAGTCAGTGGAATCAAAGAGGTAAAAATCTGAACCGCTTAAGTCTGTGATGGTTAGGGCAGATAAAAGTCATTTCTTTCACTCAGGCCAATTAAAAAAATAGAGGACCACTTTTCTGGGACCCTCTTAACTTAATGGGGTATTTTCATACACCTAATGTTTGTGTGTGTTCAAAGGTTCTGCCTCACGTCACCATCTCAGCTTTTTGAGACAATCTATAGAGACAACAGAAAAAACAACTCAATATACAACCAAAAGATCAACATTGTGCATATTTTTTAAAGCTGAAGAACCATGCCTTTTTCATCTACCCTTGTATTTTTTAGTGAATTGTGAATGCAACTTAATTCCAGGAAAGAAAAAAAAAAGTATTTGCATTTTTGATAACTAAGTTGCATGATTACTATAGACAAAAATAACGTATATCCAGAGCTGGGTAGTAACTGATTACATGTAATCTGGATTACGTTCAATTTTGGATTATTAATCAATTTTGCATGTTCACGGTTTCTTTGATGTTGATTAATGATCACATGGTATGCAGGTAAATAAAAATATTTCATCTTTTTAGTAAGTGTTTTATTTAAAACAATGACTATAGAAATACAAAGACGGTTCACTCCTATACTTATGAATAGGAGAAACCTCAACGAGCAATATGGAGGAATAGTCCCACCTTCTAAATGAAAGAGTCAAATTTCCCATAGAAACCTGACTAGACCAGCCAGTGCACATGCGCAGTATAAGCACGTTAAGACTGCGCATGCGCATTGGCTGGTCTAGCCTGAAAAATAAGCTTTTTAAACGCTATGTGAGCATAAGAAACAACATTCATGGGACAATTAATTTCAGATTGTTGTTGCTGATGTGACATATGTAATTTAATTGTGAGTTCATCGAGCAGTTTTTGAGATTTCAGGATTCCCCCATTCATTAAGATAGGTCTTGTACGAGCTGAAACTCAAAAAATGCAACTTCAAAAAAAGTGTGGCATCTTCAATAACGAAGCTGCAAATTGTTAAAAATAGTTTTTTTGTCATACCTCAACTTGGGCACAAAGTAAGCCAGAAAAACAAAAACAAACAAAAAAAACATGGTTATGGCTGTGCAGCTTAGTAAAATAAAATAAAATAAAATAAAATAAATAATTTTGCATCAAGATTTAAACTCACATCCTCTAGACTTGTATCATAACAAACCAAAGTTATTAAAAGTTTTTCTTTAGTCATATCGCACATAGGTCACAGGACTACCATGAGGGCCCACTCAAAAACGAAAAAAAAAAAAAAAATGTGTTTGAAGCCCATGTTTTTAAGTGATGATTTTAGCAGACTTGTCAAAGTTTATTATGCTCAGCACACAAAGGTTTATTGGACGTGGATTTCCTATTATCCCTGCCTTTCCTGTGCGAGTGGAGCTATAAAGGAGTCCACACATGAGTGAGTGGGATAAGGTAGTGAGTGAGCGCAGTGGAGGTGGGGCGAATAGGTATGCCTGGCAACTCTCAGGCAGATGGAGAAGCTGCACTTCCACACGGTGGGATGAGCCTCAGGCGTTTCTCTCTCTCGCTGTTCCCCTGCTCAGTCTGACATCCTCCTCCAACCTCACACTCGCTCAGTCTGCCTAACCAGCCCTGACAGGATGAGGCCAGCACAGCACACATACACATATGCCCAGACAAATACTCACAAACACTTGACCGTCCATCATTAACACAATTAAAACATCTACATTTTTCACAAATACACTAACAGAATCCATGTTTCTCATGACATTTTGATCTGAAGATTTATGCTTAAAATGCTTGCAATTAGATTTGTAGACAAATTTAAATTGTCCCTACATATTAATTTCTTTACATAACAGCACGTTTAGCTCACATTATTTTAAGATACTAATAATCAGACAATATGTTATTAATAGGCATGCTAATAAGCAACTAATTAATAGTAAAAATTGGTCTCCTATATTAAAGTGTTTCCCAAGTTTATTATTAAACATCAATGTTGATTTTGTATTTTTCCCTTGTATAAGTCAATTATATATTTTGTTTTCACAGTTTTTTTTTCTTTCTTACTATTAACTACTAATTACCAACAGAATATAATAATTATTTTAATGATTTCTGACCAGTATTTAGAAAGCCAAAAGAAATGTAATTTGATCAAATTTGGTGAATGTAAATCATGGTTATTATTGTTCACTAAAATTACAACTAAAACAATAAAAAATAAAAAATAAATCATTATTTGAGATAAAATAAACATTAACTGAAATATAATTTCTCATTTTCATTGAGTTTAAGCTGAGGTACTAAAAACAAAATCTTAATAAACTAAAATTGAAAACTATATAGACATATTAAAAACTGATTAAATTAGAAAAAGACTCAACAAAATTACTAACATTTTAAAATAAAAATGAAAACAAAACCTAATTCAAAATATTAATAAAAACTAATTGTATATTAACAATACTAAAATAACACTGATGTGAATGATTCAATATATTATTAATTTTGCATTGTTGTTTTATGTTAACTTTGTCAATCCTAAAAATACAAATCTAAAAATATCTTCTTTTTTTTCTTCAAATGTTACACCTGGTATATAAAATATAATATAGGGAAACCACAATGTTAGGTTATATCTTTAAAATTAGACAGAGAGAGAAATTGAATAGTGTTTGGATATATCGATAATCATTCATTTTAATTAGGTCTCCCACTTCTATAGCCATATGTTGCTTTGTACGTCTCATCACTCTTATGTGGATGCCAATAATACGATTCGCGTGAAAGTCTAATACCAAATGTTGTTTGTGTCTTCTGTTCCCTTCTGTTGTTTTTCACAGGTAAAGCTGCCAGTGTCATGCCACATTGACTTTTGTCTCCATTCCCAAGGTCAGGAACTACAAGAAAAGCTGTCCAAGCAGGATCAGGACAGGACAAAGGAACTGAAGCACTGACCCCTTGTCTTAATGAATAAGAGATGACAACAGCATTCATTATTCACGGCGTGCTGTAGTGAGATTGGCCACTGACATACTTCCAAACTATGTAACTTCTAATCAATTTGCCACATGAGACGTCATAAAAGTTCAAGTTTCTGCTTTCTGAAACTCAACCCATAAAACTTGTAGACTTAATCATCTATACATCAATCATCCTACATTACTGAAGGCAGAGCCTTTCATGTGCACTCAAAATAGATATATTTCATACAGCTTCAAAAGATTTGAGATAATCTAATATGAATTCTTCCGTATTGTTTCTCAGTAACTCAAAGGTCAGCAATGTGAGGACCAACAAGCAATCCAATATGAGAGATGGCTCTGGGAATTGCACAAGAAAAGGGTGTGTATTGCCCCCTGTTTGGAGATCAGATCCTCTGCTATTCTGTTATATGATCCAGATATGAGTTTTGAATGTGTAGAGGGTCTGAAGATTGAAGATGTTATGGTGTGCTGAAAAACAAATGGCTATTGTCATCGTTGATCAACCTGTCTCAGTGACATGACTCTGACCATACAAGGTCTGACCAGTGTGATTTGCTTTCATACCTTGAGGCTTTAGAGGCGAGAGAAAATGACAGCACTCTAATCTTTAAGCTAAATTACTCAAACAGTTGTAAGTAAGGTGTATGTTTACTCCATGTGTTCGATATTGACTGATGTCAGGAGGTTATTGATCTGATAGATCCAAAAAATAAATCAACCACCCAAGGCAAAGAAACGCCGCAAATGAGATCTTTTTAATATGAGTTTTCCCCTCTCCTAGACAGCAATGAGATCAAATGGAGAGAAAATTGACTCTTTTGCTTAAAAAAGACCATCATATACATCACCTCTAGAGTTTCAACAATTTTATAAACATGTTTATAAAAAATATTTATAAAATACAAACAATTTTATACACGTTTTGTGTGTGTGTGTGTGTGTGTGTGTGTGTGTGTGTGTGTGTGTGTGTGTGTGTGTGTGTGTGTGTGTGTGTGTGTGTGTGTGTGTGTGTGTGTGTGTGTGTAATTTTGTAATTTTGTAAAATTGGTCTGCTGCTCTCTTGACTGCTCAAGACAAATGTCTCCTTATGGCGACAATAAAGAAATAAGATAAAAGTGTTCAGATCTGCAAATTCTGCAATTAAATCAAATATTTCAACAACATTTTATTTTAAGGTGTCTTTGTTACACGTTGCATGTACTTACTATTATAATAACAATAAATTATGCATAATTACATGCAAGTAACCCTAAGCCAAACCCTAATCCTAACCCTAACCATAAGTACATGTAGTTCATTAATATTACTCAGTACTTAACTGTATAATTACACTGTAACAAGGACACCTTAAAATAAAGTTTAACAAATATTTAAATATTAACTCAATTACTTCTCATCAGATTCACCCATAACTAAATAATTTGAGCTATGCTTTCCACAGACATGTATACGCTATTTCAACTTCTGAATCCTGAATCCTGTTTTCATTTCACCCACGAACTAAGAACTCTATTCAGTCTGCTGAGCCTTAAAAAAGTAATAAAAAAATCTGTAAGTGTTCTAACAATACCCTATGAAGGACACATTTTATGAAATTAAACTACAGACTGTGTTAAACAAAAAATATCAATTAGAACTGGTTCAACTGAATCAACTAGAACTAAGTATAAGATATCCATACTGATCAGAAATCTATGAAAGCATGAATGAAATCAACATACTCAACTGAAACAGTTATGCTTTACAGCAAAATGATTGAGATTTTGTCTTTTTTTAAGTACATTAAGCATTTTGGGGAAGAATTTGAACTGAAATCTGAAAAAAAATAGTGTAATTTCATATATAAAGTTATTTAGCAAATGCTTTCTTCATGAAAGTAACACAGTACACTTCAGGAACAAATTTCTGGGATGACCTGGGGTCAAGTGTCTTGCTGAAGGGGCATCATGGTAACTCATGAACAAAACTTCTTTCAAAAGATATCAGTTCACTACGCTAAGCTACCATCTGGTAAAAGATATTCCTTGTCAGGATAAATAAAGTATACAACCCATAGTCCTTTTATTTGACGACATGTTCCTTCCAGAGATTTTGATAATTTAGCAAACATCTCATTGATTAATTTATGTTCTTGATTTCAGAATGGTTGCATATTGCAATCCAATGTCATTGTTTAATTAATCACAATCCTGTATTTCACACAAACTACACTTTTTTTACTGGATTGGTTGTAGTGATAATACCTTAGTTGCATTTTCAAGGTGAAACTGATTAAAGTACAAAAAAAAAATTGACTACTTTTGTTTAGCACGAATCAGTGGTTATTGTAAACAAACATCAAAAAGCTATTTGATGTAAGAACTGAATAAAGAACAAAGTAGACAAGGCCGTGATCTCCCCCTCAGGTCACAAGAGTACTTAAAGGTCATTTTTGCTATATTTTCAACACAAACGCCAGCATTCTGTCAGTCAAATCCTGTTCTGAGCACTATGGTATTAGCATGTCCCCTTATTCATTACGATAACCCTCATTTTTTTTGTGTAGCGTGTCTTTTATCTGTTCCTCAGTCACTCAGAAGTCTCAGACTTGAAAGAGAATGTGACAGTGTTCCAATTTCACATTTGATCTCTGAGCTCAAGTACAAGCTTATCTTATCTTCATACCAAACACTTGAATCCATTACCTCACCATGCTATGTAAGCTAAAAATGATCAGAGACCTATCTTAAGGAGGCATGATTGTTGTTAAAGTAATATTTTCTACTTATTTTATGAATTGAGCTTGAAAAGTGTCCATGTGATGTTTTAAGGCATACTAGTCATACTCGTTTTACTAGAAAATAAGAGAATACTGCATGTGTTACCTTAGATAACTTTGACTGATATATTGTATTTTATTGTTGTCGTTTTACAGTTCTTATTGCAGTGCCTCAGTGGGTCTCATTTACATCTGATAAAGAAAATATGATGAAGAGAATAATGAAGATTGAGTCATCTAACCACAAAATTATGGACAAGAGCTTTTAGGCCATTTGCATTCAAAAGAACAATTTGCAATTGTATAATTTTAATAGCTGTGCTCATGCTCCATGTGAACAAAATACAAATTGCTTTGTACCACCAAAAGATGTTAGTCCCTCCCCTTCTGGGAGAGGTGACAGTGTGTTTTCAACCGATGTCTGTTTCATGCAGTTGAATCACTTAATATCTTCTAACACTGTATTTTGATGGGTCCGCAACATACAACATACTGACTATGAGAAACTTTGCAAGTATATGTCAACTTATTCTACTAACCCTAAACCTAACCTAACAGTCTACTCTGAGAGTTAGTAGACATGTAGTTGCAAATTAATGAGAATCAGTTGACATGTAGTTGCAAAGTTACTTATATTTAGTAGAATGTCTAAAGTGGACTTTCAAAATAAAGTGTAACCTACTGTATTTTTGTGGAGCAGTGCTCCAAAAGCACTAAATTGCAGTCCAACAGTAGCCTACTGGGACTTTTATCTTTTTGTATCACTCTGCCTGTGTTTGTGCCTTACAGCCACACTGTCGGTTTGTGCGTTAGTGTTGTGGAGTTTTTGCTGGCTCTTTTTGCATATTATCTCTTTACACACAATAGGTGGCAACAATTGACTTTATGAGTGAATCTTTGAATCATTCATTCAAATGATTTGTTCAAATACACTGATTCAGACAGGAATGAAACACATGGCTGTCTTTCTGAATGAGTCATTGAATCATCTATTGAAAATACTGATTAATTCAGAAACAAATCAAGTGATCTTTCTGAGTCAATGAATCATTTATTCAACCAATACATTCACAAATGCTGATTCATTCTGGAACGAACGAGTCACCAGTTTACTCAACTGATCTGTTCATAACACACATTAATTCAAGAACAAAATGCAATGGTTCTGCTGTGGTTTCATAACTGTAATGTTCAGCTATCTATACTGTATGTACAGCATGAATGATTGCTTGGATTAAGCATAAGTGTGAACTGACAATAATGCAGTTATGCAGTGACTAATTCTTTATACATTACATTTCAGCTATTTATTGATAATGCGTTGCTGTCAGATTTAATGTGCTTTTCATGACGTACTGTATGAGCATATATTACACATTTGCCTCTGGTTTACATATTATAAATATAAGTATTCATGTTCAGAAAAGGCTCTGACATCAGTCCTTGGGAAAACTATTACATAACCTCTTCTACATATGATATAGCCATTTACAAGTAAATTATTTATTGATCACAAGTCCTCTTCCATCTGAAAAGTAATTTTGATGTGGTGACGTCAAGCCAAGGAATCAGGGGAGAGCTTGATTAGGACTGTTCTCAACAGTGCAATGTCGAAAATGTACCTGTTCAGCTACTGAAGTGATTCATTTACATCAGCTAAAAGAGGGTACAGCCTGTAGTCAGACTCAATTCATCAACAGCTCATGAAAGAGCAACAGGAAAATGGTCGGCCCTTTTGACAAATGAGCCTGTCCTAAGTGTGATCCTCAGTCACCATGTAATAATAGATTCGCAATACAAGCATCGTACATCCAGGGTTTCCAAATTGTTGCTATTTACCTTGTAAATGGACCTACCATCCTTTTGCACAGCACAATTATAACCTGCCTAGTGGTTATGTGATGAGGACAAATATAATTAACACAATGTCGAATTCTAATTTAATCAATACACATAAACATTGCAAAATGACCTTTAAGGCAAAACATAGTCATAAATTATATTTAATTTACAAACACTTTTTACACAGTGCATAGAAGTTTCCAATGTAGCAAGAAAATAAAGAAATACAGTATATGTAATTACATTATGATTATAATCAAGATGTAAGCCAGCAGACACAAAATGTTACAGAAGAAAGTGGATTTCTCACACTTTCTGCTGCAGCTGTGTTTAAATACATACATTCCTGCCCCAGAGGAACTGTAGCTTGTTTAGACACTCTTCCAGACAAGAGGAGGTGGAAGACTGAGTGCTGAGGTGTCTCCAACACACTCGTTTCCACAGATGCTCTTTCTGCCCGCTGTCAGGAAGAGGCTGTCTCTTGCACACTCCCTCAGGAACTAGTTACAGAACAAACAATATGAGCCCCGCTACCTTAAAATGGCATAAACAGCCATCTTCTTGAGCCTCCTATGTACAATCGCAAGGCTTCCTGTAAGCACATGTATTAACTCAATAAAACATGTTTTTCATACATTTTAGTTAGAATCAACAATTTTCACAGAGTACTCTAGCCATGGACAGATTTCTGATATTGTACATAATAATTGTTGGTAACACTTTTCAATAGTCCCATTAGTTAACATAATAATGCATTAACTGATGTTAACTAAGAATGAGCAATACATTTGTTACAGTAATTATTAAACTTTGCTAAAAAGGGATAGTTCACCCAAAAATAAAAATTATGTAATTACTTATTCACCCTCAAAGAAAACAAAAATAATGACTTTATTCAACAACTTCTTCACGTCCGTGTCAGTCTTTGACAAGCATTCACGGTCTCACTTTATATTAGGTGGCCTTAACTACTATGTACTTACATTTAAATTAATCATTTGATACAATGCACTTATTTTGAACATACATGTTTTTACATTGTACTTATATGTGACCCTGGACCACAAAACCAGTCTTAAGTTAGCACAGGTATATTTGTAGCAATTGCCAAAAATACATTGTATGGGTCAAAATTATCGATTTTTATGCCAAAAATCATTAGGATATTAAGTAAAGATCATGTTCCATGAAGTTATTTTGTAAATTTCCTACCGTAAATATATCAAAAATGTATTTTTGATTAGTAATATGCATTGATAAGGACTTTCTCAACATTTAGACTTTTTTGCACCCTCAGATTCCAGATTTTCAAATAGTTGTATCTCGGGACAAATATTGTCCTATCATCCTATCCTAATAAGCTTTCCATTTATGTATGGAAATGTATCCATACATAAATGGAAAGCTTATGTATTCATCTTTCAGATGATGTATAGATCTAAATTCGAAAAATTGACCCTTATGACTGGTTTTGTGGTCCAGGGTCACATATTTAAAACAATACTTGCATGTAATTACATCTGTAATTATTATTTATTAATTTATTTAATTGTAATTACTTTTATAATTGCACTGTTGATCCATTAAACCTACCCATACCACCAAACCTGTCCCTAACCTTACCCGTATCCCACCTCAATAGCAGCAAAAGTTGTGTTTTGCAATACAATATAAAAACAATAAGTACATTGTACTTATTTTTCATGTAAGTACATAGCAGTTAAGGCCACCTAATATAAAGTGGGACCAAAAACACATTAAACAATAGCACATATTTCATATTAACATAGCATACTGCTGTTGTGTGTAAATGCTTCAGGTGTTTAGTTCTTCACTTAAAAAATCAGGGATGAGCCAGACAGAGATGAGCCAGATGAGACAACATCACAATAAGCTCTTGATAGCATTATCTAATATTTTGAAGAGGCTGGTGACTGCTCCATCACAGAAAATAAAAAAGATGACTCACGTAATTAATGCGTGAAAATGTAGAGAGTGCTGCGGTAGGGTGCTAACAAACACTTATCAGGGCCGTCAGGCTCATATTGTTCCAAAAAGAAAACTACTGGCAATATATGCCCCAAAAAAATCCAGGAAAGGCTCCATTGTTACTTGAACAATACAGGCTATGGCCTGAACATTTTGAATGTACTTCCCATTGCACTCAACCTGGCTGGAGAGTTCAAATCAACACTTAGCTAAAGTGAAATCTCAGTGTGAGAGAGCTCTCCCAGGTGACTGTACAGCATCACTAATGGCCTTGTTCGGGGCCTGGCCAGCACAGCCTGTCGATACAATTCGCTTCCGCCTATTCCGGCTGCCAGGTCCCATCTGGAGCCAATTCATGATCTCAGACGGTGTGCACCTTTCACCAGCCGCTAGCTCCTGCTTGCCTGTAACACGCTCTCTCCATCCGGCGGGTTCTCTGTTCCCCGTCCCCCTCCCGTCGACTCCTGTGTTCGCTGTGACAGGCCTAGAATGTGTCCCCATGAGTTAAGCTGAACTTTATTGGTTCAGGTAAAGCAAAAGTACTGCTGTCACTCTTGAAAGGACCCTGCAGCATAAACATCCTTTATGACTTTAGCCATTGAAAGGATATTTGCTGTTATTCTGCACTTATTCATTCAGGAAGGAACTGAATATAGATTTGTAAAACATACAAAAAGCAGATTCTGCTGGATTTTGTTCATCCAATATCAATTTTAGTAGGGATGAGCGGATCATCTGAAATATGGATGATGAAATATTAAACCTCCGATACTATATTAAGAAAATCGATCCACAAAATTATGGATTTAAAAAAAAAAATACTAGTAATTCTATTATTTATTTAACATAGAAATTCATGTATATCATCCTTTGTGGAAGTAATAACAGCAAAAAAAATAGCAGAGAAGAGGATAAAAGGCTGTTTTCTGCTTTTTAATGTTAAATAGTTATGCACTTTAAAAAAAATATATTATATTTTTTCATTACTTCAACTCATCAAATGAATTTAACCATATGAGATTTATAAGAAATTCAGAATGATATTAGTCAGTTTATTATAATTTAAGTTTTAATTTAAGTACACATTTTGCAAGTTTTTACAAGTTTTTAAGTGGAAGTAGGTGGATTGATTGATTTATTGATTGATTGATTTATATTTTTAAAGTGTAGTTACACATTTTATCCTTATATATATTGGTATTAATATCAGTGAAATTGGCCTTGATTTTATGTGTTCACTTTTCACCGAGGTATCATGCAATTTTTTTAATTTAACATCCTGACTAAAATGGTTAACTGAAATACACTTTGTGCAATTCAAAGGTTAATTGCGCTGAAACTTCCCTCTCATTTAAGTAGCGCTTCTTTTTTAATTTCATCAGAGGAGTATGTGCCATTGCCATGACCAATGAAATGTCACCCATCTCATTTCTTGGGTTTCATCAGGATGTGAAAGTCAGGTGCTGCAGTCATCCTGCTGTTGCCTGGACATGCATGATTCATTCGTTTTAGACAGAGATGACCTTGATCTCATCCTCTCTGTCTCTCTCCCTCTCTTTCCTCACAGCATCACCACTCCTCTACAGACATACTGTGGATGAATCACACTTTTAGGAGTTAGGAGGAAGTCGCGGGAGCTGTTTTTCCACACTGTTCAGGAGCAATGAAAAACCAAGCATTTATTCAGTGACAATGAATAATTGTGTGAAAAATCATGTAAAGGGCTTGCCACAAAAATAAAGAAAAAAAAAAGGGAATTAGAACAAAGAATGTATGAAGATTGTTTGATAATAGGTCATTTATTAATAAATATTTATAATAAAACACATTTCCACTACATTTACTACATTTTATTTAAAAAAAACAACAACTAACAAATGGTGCATAAAATTGTGCATTGCATTTGACTTTTTATTAGTGCCATTTAATGAGTAAGAATTGCTATCATCTTTAAAAGGCTAGTTCACCTCAAAATGAAGATCTTTCATCATTTCATCACATTCATGTTGTTCCAAACCTGTATGACCCTATTTGTTTGTAATTTTTTTACACAGAACACAAAAGGAGACCTTTTTTTAAGATTGTGCTAGTCACAGTTTCCATGTAATAACAATGAATGGACACTCAACAATATTTCATGGGTGAAATCCAGACATTGCAAAAAAAAAAAATAAAAAAAAAAAAAATCTGAGCAATTAGAATTTTGGAGCTTGTGAGCAAAAAGGTCCTCCATGCAGATTTTTGTAAATTAAGCAAATTTGCCATGTTGACCAAGATAAATCTACTTGGTTTGAAAGTGATTTCTGTGTGAGCCATACATTTACAGCATGCATTTAGCAGATATGTTTATCCAAAGTGACTTACAATAAAGAAATTTGTCACAGAGCCAACAATATTCACCGTGCACAATGTCGCATTTATTAGAATGATATATTAAGAAACAAGCTAGAGCAGATGACAAATATAGAGAATATAAAAAAACTAATTTTTCGGTTGATTTAGGGTTGTGGAGTTGGTAAGTGCTAGTGGAAATGTCTTCAACTGCTTCTTGAAAATTGTGTTGGTTTCAGCAGTTCAGGTGGAGGTTGGCAGCTCGTTCCACCAGAGAAGAGCAGAGAGGGTGAAGGTTTTGGAAAGTGACTTTGTGGCTCATTCTGTGACTGTAGCTGTAGGGAGCATACATGCATCGCTACACTATAGACAATGATCAATGAACACTTTCTTACTTAATGTGACCACACATTAAAGCTCTCAAGCTTCAAAAAGACACAAAAGCACTATTAATATCATGCTTGAGCACTATATTACACTCCTCTGAAGCCATATGATAGCTTTGTGTGAGAAACATACCAAAGTCTTGCGTTCCTTTATAATAAATACTGATAATTACTGTACACAGAGTGGGTCATATATATGCAGCATTTGTGATATTAAAAAATGCAGTCCGTTTTGTACAACCTAGCACTGTGACAAACATATTTCATTCCGCCATGATATTCAGGGTCATGTTCTGTTGACCTAATCAGAATTCTAAATTATGGTTGATCTGAATTAATATATTCCCCACTGGTTTATACTTCTGTAGAGCTCTCAGTCACAGCCTTGTTACACATAGGTCAGTGTGAGGCTATACGATAATTATTGTGATTCTGAATAGAGTTCAGTTTGAAAATTTTAACAATAGAACTATTTTGCCCTGACAAGAATTGTATTTTTTACAAAATAAGGCAATTTATATTGTAATTTGAACATTAATGCCCTGAAGTATGTAAGTATCTTTAGCCAGGATGCTGGTTTAGCCAATTTATAAAGTGTTGGTTAACTGAAGAGAAATCAACAAAGGAAAAGTAACTTCTGAAATATTGTTTATGTGCCAGGTTCCACTCATCTCTTGGCTTTTATTTACAGCCTGCAACTCATATTTCAATCATTTTAATTAGTCATCACAGATTAGTCAATGGGATTTCTGTGGGATTAATTGTATGGCAGACAAATATAGCCTAAGTCTAATCATTTGAGGTATAATTCATGCTTTTAGAACAAACAGTTCATGCAGATGTTTAACACTTTTTAAAGTGAATGGTTTAAAGTTTAAACCATGTGTATGAGCAACAGGGTTTCTTGGTTTAGCAAGATGATTAATATTCATTTTATGAAATTTTCTTTTCACTAAGGCCACATTATACACTACAATGCAAAGGTTTATATGTTTTAATAATTTATTTGATCAAAAATACAATACATCAACAATATTGTGAAATATTATTACAATAAAAAAAACAGTCTTCTATTTTAATTTATTTGAAAATGTGATTTATACCTGCAATGGCTAAGATTAATTTTCATCAGCCATTAATTCTATAATCTTCAGTGTCACACGATCCTTCAGAAATCATTCATATGCTGATGTGGTGCTCAAGAACATTTCTGATTCAATATTTAAAACAGTTTCTGTCTTGTATGTTGATGGAGACTGTGTGAATAAAAAATTATTGCAGAATAAAAGTATACATTTATTTAAAAAATAAATCAATATTTATAACCATGTCATAAATCAAAAGAGTACGACAATATAAAGGATTCAATCGACATGATGAGAGGTAAAACTATAGCTCATCTCTCACTGATATAAGAAAATGAGACACATTCATCTCTGTCTATCAGGCACATCGATAGCTCTGGTGAAAATTTACCCACGTCTAGTCTTAGATGAAATGAAAAAGAGAGCAGACCACCAAGGCAGCAAAAAATCCCACTGGAAAACTTGTCAATCCATCAGAGAGAACTGGATCTGAGTCAGACTCATTTCCCCACTGGACCTATAGAGTGTTATTACATAGCTGGTTTAATATCCCTGGGCTCCTTTGGTAGGGATGGGATGGATCCATTGATGTGTGAATCTGAGGATCACATTTAAACATTTAGCATGGATGAAATGAGATTATATGCAGCGATTCATGGATGTTTGTAATAATTTCACTGATTAACCACATATTATCCAAACTGCAAGCTTAGCAACCATCATCTAAAATAAAATTATAGTACAACCTAAGGTTATAGACTATCCTGAGCTTTTCCCTTTTCACTATTACAGTTCCAATAAACATTGCTATCAACATCACAATCTAAATACAGCCTAAATACTCATAGAAGCTCTTTTGAAAGCAGAGCTCCCAGTGAGCTAGAGAACACCCGCTTGTTTGGCTTATCTTTTTCTTTGAAGGGCACACAAAAAGGACAACAGAGACAGGCATGTAATTTGAGGTAAGTGAGTGCATCAAAGAGCAGAGTTTAATCCCTGATTTATTCTAAATTGGAACATGGAGGGTTGTCAAAGCAGCTCTTTTGAGAATGAATTTGGCGACGTCATCTTTTCTTCTGGATTAAATGTATCTGCTTGGTTCAGCCTAAAGACTGACATCAACAACCCAATGTGAGCACAGATAATCTCTTTGCTTTTTGCATAATTTCTCAGTGACAAACCATTGAATTTGCCTTACTTACAAACCTTGAGGCCCATTCACACCTAGGTGATTATAAAGATAACTATGTCAATGTTTTTTAATCATTCATCAGTTGGGGGGGGGGGGGGTCATTCAGGTGATATTTTTCCGGTGTGCCATTATCGTTATATTCAACTAAGGTTCACCTGTCTAAATATGTTCACCTTGGTCCATTTATGTACATAATAAATGTATAAGCTATCTATAAAATCACATCTTAGAATGATATACGCTGATAGATATATATATATAAGCTGACTTGCTGCCTCGCTGCCTTGTGAGGCAATGACTTTGCAGGCAGCGTTTTTGCACGAAGGTACCTCATGAAACTGATTTCGGACAGGCTTCTGAGGCAGCATAATGGTTAAATGATCTACAACAAAATAGCACGAGTTTTGGTGATAACTAAACGAAAATGTAATTACTATAAAACTGATTTCTTGCTAGAAATAACATCAAAAGTGCAAAAAGTTAGTCAGAAATATACATTTACACACAAGCTGACCACCAAATGCAACTTTCAGACACCATCTTTATTTTTTAGCTCAACTGTCACGGAATGGAACGCACAGGATTGTGGGATATCAAAGGCAGCAAAGGATACATCTATGCTGCCTTCAAAATTCGATCAGAAGAAGGTACCTCTGGAGACAGGAAGTGAAGCAGAATTTCGATTCGGACGTGCCTTGATGCCTTCCCGCCTTGGAATGCTGATTTTAGAGATGTCGGATGCAGCTGACATTTGAACTGCTTTAAACATTTGTATTGTTAGACACCCAAGTACTAGCTGAAACCCAATACTTGGGTTTTTCTATAAAAAATGTACTGTTGTCACCAGCGTGCATTGAATCTTGAGATAGTCTGGGCAATGAAGGGCCTATTTGTCTGGGCCTATTTGTTTTATCCCTTGTGGCTCGGGAAACGAAGGGCACATTTCGAGGCTGCATTTAAAGAAGCCTTCGAAACGTGCCACTGTGACGCATTTGGTCTTGGACTGCATTCTTTGAAGGATGCCGCCTCTAAATTGGGGCACAGCTATTGTTATTGTTATAGCTATCATCCTTGGTGTAAATTCAACTTTATTATTTCTGTCTAATCTTTTCCATGATGCTTTTTTCACTATCAAAAGGACCCTCGTCAAATATACAGTATTTATTCTGAATGTTATGGATGTGACAAATCAATAAGCAAATTCTGAATATATGAAGATTTTATGCGGCACAAAGCTAAATGACAAATGTATGGCCACACTGAACCAATGAGCCCATTAAAATATGAAACTAAGGAAGAACTAAGCTTTGAACAAAATAATTAATTAATAAATTACACTTTTAGTGTCAGTAGTATTGCATTTCAGCCTTTCCCTCAACCGTCTTACAAAATTGTTTTACACATAAAGAATAGGATAGAGTGCAATTTTTGGAGTTTTTTAAGAACCATGGAAGTATCTTTAGATCTCATGTAGCAGGTTGTTCTCTGTAATGTATTATAATCTAATTCTGTAGCAATGTAACTGATCCAGGCCAAGACCTAGGGCAGGTCTTACAAAATGCTCATGTCCTGTAATTATTAAGTCCAGAGAGCTACATGATGTATCTCTCTTGGTCTTGAAAATGACAACTGGCTGCCTTCTTAAGAATTTCAAATATTTTTAGTCATAATTTCCTACAATCTCCCACAATTTACATCTGTATAGTTGCTTTCTTTGCACTTTATGTTTACTGAAAACCAATTAATCTGGTTACATCACAGACACCATTAGATCACATATACATCTACAAGGATTAATTTCACTGAGAGATGAAACCATAACTCACAGCCCTCATGGGCATTGTTTAAATATATTATTGGCTTGTTGAATTTCCATTCTGTGTACAGCATGGCAAAAACCCACTATTTTTCGGAAAATGCACTCTACAATTAGCCTTCCCCTGTGGCGTCTTCATTCATTATTTACGCTGGTGACATCCACTTAATTCCACCTATTATAATGCTTGTATTGTCTCAAGTACTCTAGTTCTTTTATAGTAATGCCCATTCAAGGTCAATTGTTCATGGCATTTAAATGATGAGTGCTGCTGTGTCTAAGTGAGATATGGACACTTCAAAGAACAATTTTTCAGTTTTCTGCTTTGGTTTCACAATGAAAGTGAAAATAAAAAGATTTTTTTTAAACAATGAGAATATACAGTAGCCTTTTGTGTTGTTCTTTCAGAAATATTTACCCCATGTTGATTATTTTTCATTTTGCCCTGTCAAATTAAAAGAAAAAATGAATGACAGAAAGAAAGAAAGTTTTGAAGCTACATGTGTTCTGTTGCTTGGTAGAAAGATAATCACTTTGCGAGATATCAGAAATGAAAAAGATCAGATCACTCCTGCTGTCACGGGGGTGGGGGGGCTAGAAAAAGGTTATTAAGAACTGGCACATCTCTAAAACTTTCTTGTAGCAAAATGGAAGCACTCCTCACAGATTTTGCGTTTGTGAGAAAATGGCTGCAAGGAAGCTTCTCAAAAAATCTGACATTAAGTTACACCTGGAGTTTGCTAGAAGCCATGTGACAAAACCCGAAACCAACTGAAAGAAAATTTTAAGAGCTAATGAAACTAAAGTTGAGCATGAGCCTGAGATATAATGCTACTGCCATAAAACAAGTCCCTAATGAAAGGATCTAGTGGAATGCGAGTGCTAAAATGTTCTGCTCATCAAAATGATTGATGCCATCCATCATAGCAGGCAATATGGCTCAGGTGCCTGGGAGATGGGCATGATGCCTGCTCTTCACCAGACAGAGTCAGACGGCTCACAACCACTTTATTCTGATTCCACTCTAAAAACGAGATCAGTTACACTGCATGAAAAAGAAGATAAAAAGAAGACTTTTATCCTCATATCACTTCTCTTGAGTATGTCATAGTTAAAACACGGATGCAATTTTTTCTGCCACACCTGCCAATGCCAACAATTCACCAGCCATAAATGTTTTTGACTAGCTATGGAACAGTGATTTGCGATAGATAGATAGATAGATAGATAGATAGATAGATAGATAGATAGATAGATAGATAGATAGATAGATAGATATAGATAGATAGATAGATAGATAGATCCTTAAAAAAATCTTAGATTTAATACAGGAAAGGTAGACAATAATCAGAGTGCATCCCTCCAGTGCCCCACTGAAAGGACACATGAGGAATCCTTATACACTACCACTACATAATATAACTGACAGCATAAGTCACTGAAATAAAGACAGTTGCTAGGGAAGGGAACGGTGGCACAGTAGTGTTCTGCATTGTTTGATACAGTGATGTGTTTTCATGAAGTTTTAAGGTCTTTCTCATAGCGATGCAACAAGAACAATTCAGCTCCCAGGTGTCTCAACTGCACTCTGTGTTGCTTACATTGTGTGGGAGGTTGTAACTGATAAAAGCCATGGCAGGTGGGCTTCTCTTTGAAGCCATCAATAGACCCAACAGCCAAACAGGACTCAAAACTTTCCAGTCCTCCATAACAGGTGTCGGGCCAAGAATAGGGAATTGTGGTAAGTGATGCATGCACAAGTCAACAAAACAACCACACAATCAACCAAACATCACGCTAAACTTGTCGCTTAGTAATCCAGTTGGAATAAATCAAAAGAGACTCGGCTATCAGAAAATATAGATGGTTAGCAGCAAACCACTGATGCTGACAGCATCCATAGAGCCCGTTATTGATCCAATCGAAGCAAACCACACAAATGCAGGGCTTGAGCTCATGTGGCTGACCGGTAGATAGTGTAGTGGTTAAGCTGATTCAGTGATCAAAGATTTAATAGAAATGTCAAGTACAGCGCAACGCTGACTGGAAGCAAAGGCTCCACCTTCTAACCCTCACCAAGTCGTGTGCTTCAGTCAAATGTTAATAGCTATTCAGGACTTGGCTGCTGCGAAATCCCCTTCATCAGAATGGAAATTGCCTTGCAACTTTTTAATGGGTTTATAGGGGTTTGTTGCATTTAAATGGCTTAGGTAATCAATAACAATGTGTGCTTGTTGAGTCACACGCAAGATCACAATCACACAGGATCTCTATCAGCAAAGACACGCATTTTAAAGTCATTTGTATTGCGAAGATAAAGCCTTTACAAGCATTCTCCACTTACACTAGAGCCAGTTCTTTTAAATGTACACATCAGTTGTCTTAAAGAAACCAATAACACAATTGGTTTGATCTCCCTCACTCTCTTATAAACACATTTACTCATTCTAGCATCATATAATGAAAACTTAATATATAATTATCAATATCACAGGAAACACTCTAGGCAATTGACACTTCCTTAAAGGCAAGTTCACCCAAAAATTACAATTCTGTCATAATTTACTCACACTCATGTTGTTCCAAACATGTAAGATTTTCTTTCTTCTGTAGATCTTCAGCTAAAGAAGATGGTTTGCAGAATATTAGCGACCGGAACATTTTGGTTACCACTGACTTCCATTATATGGACAAAAAAAAAAAAAAAAACATTTCGGAAGAAATAATCTCATACAGTTTTGCAACAACGAAAGGATGAATAAAGTTTGACAAAATTATTATTTTTGGGTGAAGTAACCTTTTAACCTTTGCATTCAGTTTGTTCTTTTTGGTGTAGAAACTGCCCACACCCTGAAAATGGAAAAATACAAACCCACCCTCGTGTGATCTCATGTTGAACTGCATTTAAACAGATGGCAAACTCATATGACGCAGTATGAGTTTGCTCATACTGAAATGTACAACAACTACTCCCCTTGAGGAAAATCAATAGATTTTCAAATTAATCAAATTCAGACTGTGCATTTTGCCTAAGGCTAACTGCAACCCAACATTGCAACCTAACCAGAATTGAATCTAGGATGCATCAAGAAGAGCGCATTTTCTTTGATTTTCAATGCAACAAAAGTGAATAGGAACTGGAGCTGTCATGCACAAAAAAAGGACGAAACGTACCATGAATGTCCATATGATTCATTCACTGTATTCCAAGTCTTCTGTTCTGATGCCATGTGACAGCTTTCAAATCTAGTACATTCCAAACTGCCTTACATATGATAGGCACAGGAATTTGAGATACATTTGAATGTGAGTGTTTTGAAAGCTTGGAAGGACTTGGAATCCAGCATGAATGGAACAGCATTTTTGGAGTCTGACAGCCCCAGTTCTCATTCAATATAAAGCATAAACAAAATGGTATGACATGAGGAACAATGAGTTTTTTGTGTGTGGCTGTATGATTTGATCTAAAAGATTTGAGCTTATAATGCACTGAACTGCAATATAATGAAAAGAGTGTGAAGAGAAAACGCTGCTGTTAATTGCAACGTTGTATTGTGTAATCCAGTGTTTGTTAAAGTCTTGTTGTTGTAGCATATAGCCTCCGAATATCAAATTTATCAATAAATTAAACGTTTCAACTTAACTTTAAGGTAATTTGTACTAAAAACTGAAAAAGGTCTGTAAAACTGAAAAAGGTCTGTAAGTAATCATTCAAATGCTTGGAGTCGATGTACATGCTCATGTGGAATCACTGCTGCTCATTCAACATGCGCACGAGCTGAACTCTGCTGAAAACTCTTGCGAGGAAGGAGACTATATCTTCAGTCCTAAGTGGTCATCGGAAAACAACACTTATTTAGTTATTTCTGTAAGAGATCGGAAAGGTCAGTAACCGTCAATTACTATTCAAAAATAACAGCTTTAGGTAAGCGACTTTCCTGTCACTTTATTTAATTCCCGCGGACGCATGTTTGAAAACGAGATAAGATCTTTTTGCGGTTTGCTATGTATTAAATAAATGGCAATTCAAATTCCTCATACTGATTATTCTATTGGATATGTTTAGCAAAATTAATATAGGATTTGTTTATTATTATTTAGCCTATTTTTGTTCTCTAAGACATAGCCTATAGAACTTAACAGTGGTTCCCATAATGGACAACGTGTTGTCTAGGTAGGCTATGCAGCTCACTAGGTCTTGAGACCTGAAATGTTAACCTGGTTAAGCAGATGTTCAAATGTTCTCGCGGCTGAGGGTCCTTTAGGACCCAGCGGAGAGCTCAAGTGCGCGGCTTGAATACGCTTCATTCCCTCAAACTTACATTTGGAGATGATCGCTTTCAGCAGGTTAGTTGTTTTCTCCGGGGCAGGATAGGTAAGCGCTGGGAGCAACTGAATTTAACTGGAGGTTTGTCCGTAATAACTCGCATTTTATGGACTGAGTGTCATTACAATGACTTTTATTGACAAAGGCTGGAGTTCTTATCAGTAAAGTATGTTCAGCTGGCCGATGAACATTTGACAGACGTGTAGGAGAACCTGTGCACTGCATTCACTCAATTGCTGTGGAGTAACATTTCTGGGACATGATCTGATCAGTAAAGACCGGATTCATTCACTGGATGTTTTCTGTCTGGAAAACTGTCAAGGTGGGTTATTTTTGTCGCTCGCATGTTGCAAAAAGAGTCTAATCATCATCCATGTACAGGTATTTTCTCAGCATATCTGGAGGAAATCAACTGAGGCAGGTATAGCCTAAATACTTAAACGTTCTGTATAATATGACCCGTGTTTCTATAGAAGAGATCGTTCACATGTTTTTCTAATTAGTTATTTCTGACACCTCCGATTTGTCCATTAATCGATCAAATTTAGAACTATATTTCCCTCTAAACTGCACTGTTTACTTATTCTTATAGTCATTATTTTTTGCTTTCTGTTTTAAAGTCATGCATATGGCACTTTCAGTTTGTAATTCGCATAATTTGATCACAAGCTCATATTATTTAATTACCTTTCCACTCCTCTTGCGCACGAGCCTTCCAGGTGCGGTTTGGTAAAGACATTGAACATCAACAGTGTTTTGTCACCAAAAGAAAGCGATTTGTCTAGTGCTTTGTAGTTAAAGACTTTTACCCTGTTGCTCTTTCTGTTCACACTCTTAAAATAAAGGTTTCAATTAGAAGCAAAAAAAAAGGCATTTATGGTTTGCTGCATTAGGAGAATAAGTTAAAAAGCCCCTTTTTATCTGTAGTTATCTAAATTATCAATATGTAGGTGTTTTTAAGAACTCAGAAACTATTGTACTAAAGAACCTTAATGAAACGTTTAATTTAATCTTTAAAGAACCATACAGTATATTCAGCTCAAGAAGCCTATACAGCAAATGAGAAGAAAGATCTTTACTCAGCCTAGCAAAGCACCATTGAAAAACCTTTATTTTTAATAATAAGAGACTGTCCATTAATCATGAATGGCATAACTATATAGGACGTTTTCATTGAAAAATCTAATAAGGGAAGATTACAGATAGATCAAGGTTCAGTCCTTTAATGATTATTCATTAATTGGCATTTGTTTCCCTCTTAAATGTAGCTCAACACAGATAGCCTATGTTATTTCAGTGGAGGTAACTGGAAGGACGTGACTCTTTGTTGATCTCAGTGGTGTGGCGGTACATCAGTATGGGAATGAGAGTAGCACTTTAGACCTCATGTCACTTTGTGTGTGTCAGAGCATGCAAACCTTACAGGAAAGAGGCATTTAATTATGCATGTTCCTCTTGTATGTGGTGAATATGGTCCGATGGAAAGCAAGCGATGGACTGATTGGCATTACTCATGGAAAGATTAATGTATTCTTACATGTTTGGAAGAACATGCCAAGCACTTTAGATGTGTGAAGCTTCCCTGTAAAGTTTAGCAGCTTGCTTTATATATACAAGATATTTAGAATTGAAATGTACACTCTTAAAAATAAAGGTTCTTTATTGGCATCTATGGTTCAGTGATAAACATCTACAGAAACTTGCCATTGCACTAAAGGTTCTTTGCAGTCGAAAAGGTCCTTTAGATTATTAAAATGTTCTTCATAATAATAATGGTTCTTTTAAGAACTTTTCATTGAAAGCTTCTTTTGGGAATCCAAAATGGTTCTTCTATGGCATGGCTGTGAAACCTGCCTTTTTGATGCTTTATTTTTAAGAGTGCAGATATGCTTGATTCTTCTTTTTCTTACTGACATCATTAACACCATAGCAGATGCTAATCTGTCAGTTCAGAAACTGACAGAAAACAAAGCTTCACAACCTTAAAAAAGATTACAGGGTGCAAAGCTGTTAGAGCTTTCAGCACCTGAACAATTTCAATTTCAATTTCAGCACCTGAACAGCTCCAGTCCCATTGCGCACAAAGCTACCATGTAAAGCATGTGGTAGTGTGTGTTTGAGAGGAAGAGAACAGTGCAGAGGGGGTTAAGGGAAAAAGTAGGAATGATCAAGGCATGTCAGAAGCATTGACACTGTGAGGGACAACAAGGTTAGTGGAAAGACCATTGAATAAATAGAAGTATTCACAGTGGTTTTACAGGGTACCTGAGAGGCTGTAACCAACCCGAGCCATGTGCCATGAGTGTCTACTGACTTAAAAACACTTTGGTATGCTTCGGTTGCCTGGGGAGTCAAATACAATTGGACACAGGGGGGTGTTTTCAGAGGATCTGAGAGAAAAAAAAAAGTATGGATAGAAAAAAAATACCTAAGCCACCGCTACACTTTTTTTACATGAACATATGGGACACTTGTAAAACATTCATGGTCCTTTTTTCATAGCAAACTCTCTTATTTTTCTGCTGTTAGATTCAAGCATCAACTTAAAAAATGTGTTGCTCTCTGTGCAGCAGAGAAATATGAGAATCTTTCAAATGGAATTTGCCCCTCTTAAAGAGATAGTTCACCCAAAAAATTAAAGATTGTAATTTGTTCGCCCTTATCTTTCGAAACCTGCATTATTTCTTCTGTGGAATACAAAAAAAACCCCAATAATAAAAAAAAATGTTTTGAGGAATGTAGTGGTTGATCTTTTGATGCAATTAAAATGAATGAAAAGCTTTCAAGAAAAAAAAAAAAGATATAAAAGAACGATAAAAGTAGCATAAAAGTACTTCACAAAACTCATGAACTAAATGGAATTTTAGTAGTTATTCACTTATAATCTTTCCTTCAACAGAGCATCTAATTTATCCTTGTGTGGTCCACATAAGATAGAAAGTCATATGGGTTTGGAACTTGAGGTTTCATCATCAATGAATTATGAAAGTTCCTTTTTGGGTGAATTATTCCTTTGATTGATATATATATATATATATATATATGTGTGTATGTGTGTGTGTGTGTGTGTGTGTGTGTTTTTTATATATAGTTATATATATATATATATATATATATATATATAATTTTATTAATATAACATTTAGTTTTATTTATTTTGATGTTATGACAGATAACTGACAAATGGCCAATTCTGCCCTATTTAAAAAAAAAATAATTAAAAAAAAAAAAAAATAGAGGCAACAAGTGAATTTAAGCATCACAACAATATAAATAAAGTTATAAAAGATGGATATGGAGATCTGCTAAAGATTACATACTGATATTAAAAATAAAAAAATATAAACATTGGGCAATAACAGATAATGGTACCGATACATATTACATCCCTGTTGACGATGATATAAAGACAGGGCAGTGTTGTGAGAAAGAATGTTTTTACATATGAATCTCAATACCAAGGTGGCGAGGAAGCCACTTCTGACCGATTTTGGAAAGACCCTCCTTTTATTTGTGATGAGTCTCCATTCATCTCTAGAAAATTCCAGGAAGCTCTCGTTCCTCTTTTATCTCCCTCCGATGTATTAGTTTCCTCTCTAATGCAAGCCTGATAAGCTCACACTTCTCAAATTCCTAGTGTTAAGTGCACGAAAAAAAGTCTCTCCCATCTCTACTGTAACCCAATCACAGGACTGGGAGTCTGAAGCTTTATCTGGATTAGGAGTGTGATAAAACACTTGTGTAAAACACTTGTGTTGATATCGGACCGCACCTTATCTATCCCTCTATCCATGACTGCCGCCTTTATCTTATCGTCTGTTCTTGTGCTTTAGAGCAACCACTATTTCAGTCCTATTACTGACATTTTTTATGAAACCCATGATGCTGACGGCTATACAGTAATGTCTTATTAATCACATTCTGCCCCGTGCCAGGGGCTGAACGTGGTAATTGGCTCCTTGTTAGACGTCAGCATGATTGACAAAGCACATTTAGAGGCTGCTCTGTCTCATCTATCATGGCTCGTCCCCCTATTTGAGGGTGCACGGACCTAATCAAGTCAACCAATCATACCCCAACATCAAGGATTCCTTATTTTGATGGATATGATGGAGGATTCAGAAACCTGTTTTTTTGTACTGTATGGCCAATGTGTGTGCATGTTTTCGTTATTGATTTTAAATGATTGATAGTTACTGATACGCTGTAAAAAATGGAAATGTTACTCTAAAGGACTAGACTTACTGTATGTGGAACACAAAAGGAGACATTTAGCAGTATGTTCATACTGCTCTTTTCCATATAATTAAAGTGAATGATGACAAGGGACTTTAAAGCCAAAATGTGAAAAAGCACCATAAAAGAAGACCAAGAAAAATAACAATGAACAATATTAGCATCCATACCAATGGATGATAATGTTCTGTTTATTATAAGTGTGCATTGCAGATATGTCAATGGCCACTTTAAATGCTCAAGCTCCAATCCAAGCAGGATGGATTCTGATGAGCTGTCAATGTTTTTTATAATTCATCAGCTAGAAAAATTGCTCTGCAAGCAATTCCAGTGATATCATTTTTCTGTATCTTTATCATTGTATTTTTGGTGTGGACTTCAGTATTCTCATAGAATTAGAACAGTTTACCTTCATAGTTATATGTAGTTATTCTTGATGTGACCAGACCTTTACTTGCTGTACATGATATACTCTAAGTCTTCTGAAACCATATGATAGCTTTGCATGAGGAAAAGCCAGAAATTTATTAAAAAACATTATTAATTGATAATCTGTTCCCCAGGTGCATCTTTCAAATTTCATTAATGTTCATGCATATTCAAAAACGGTGCGTTAAAATGTGTGTCACACCAGGTTTGATTCCCAACAATGCCAAAGGTTGTTGTTTCTTATGTGTTGTAAATGATCTCAATGTACCAAATTTTAATATGTGCATATTTAAAAAAAGAAAGAGAGAGATTTGAGAGCTATGATAGATGGGATATTTTATGAATACCTATTTACCTTCTCTTCAGTTCCTGACACAAAGCTTTTGAATGCCTTCAGAAGACTTAAATGCAGTGCTTGAATCATACAGACCACTTTGATGAAACTTTTATGATGCTTTTTTGTCAAATTTGGAACTTGACAGTCCCTGGTCATGAGGGTGAGTAAATGATGACAGAAATTTCATTTTTAGGTGAACTAGCCCGACAGCTATTTCAACCTGACCTGACCTTTAAAAACGACTTTCATTTGCTGTAACCTGCTGTGGCCTGGTTGATTCAGTCATATTAAATGGGTCCAATTAAATAGTTTTACTTATATAAAACCAGTTACTTTTATGTTATCGCATGAAGCACATTTTAGGCCACCTGACAAAATATTTTTTGCAGTGTAGCACTAGTAATAAGGGCATCTGTCTCTGACATTAAAAGGTCTATGAAATCCATTAAGGTCTATGAAATATGAAGTATGCATACCATTTCTATATCTAGAAAAAATATTGGCCTCTTTCCACCACAGCTTGCCTCACACTAGAACAGAATCCTTGAAATCTCAAATTGCTGAGAGATTTTGAGGGTTGCATTGTGGAAAGATGTGCAGACTTACATGGTCTGTTTGTGCCTACAGGGATGTTTGGCTATTTGTCTTCTGTAATAAGCAGGTATTTTTAGGATATTTCTCTATGAAGTCTGTCTCAGCTATAGAAAACACTTGACCCGCACCTCCTCACCTTTTCCACCGGGCTCCTCGTTATTCGCACAACACCAGTCCTGAAAGCTCCTCCGCTGACACATTCTTGTTTTCCTCTTCTTTTGTTCTTATCCCCACAGACTGCGGAGAGCATACAGGAAACAGCGATGGACAGGCGGATGATCTGCAATGGCCTCCACTAATGGCTTCAAGAAGGAATTAATATCATTCTTTCACACCGGTGACCCGTGCTTACCGCATCTTTGTCAAAACACATTCAAGCGCCCCTGCAACACAATCAGACGAAAAGAAACAAATGAGTGAAATTAGAGTGGCCTAAGGAAGCTGAGTCAAAACTGGAACAGATGCCAGCCTTTTTTCCACTTTAAAGTTCAGTGTTACCACAGAGGCAGTCTGCCTCATCATCCTCTGCCTGCTTATTATCTATCAGACTCCATTTAATGAGGCATCAGAAGAAAGGCGCAACCATGTACTTACTGCTAGGGTTTGTACTACAGGCTCTGTGGGTGAGTTGGTGTCATGCCACACAGCATTACCCGGCCTCATGGGGGCACTATGATGTTTGTAAGTCCCAGGTTTATGCAGAGGACCGCCTGGCCTGGCACTACATGGCCTGCCAGCCTGAGGCCACTGATATGACCAAATACCTGACTGTGTCTCTGGACCCACCCAACATTACCTGCGGAGACCCACCTGAGATGTACTGCGCCCTGGTGAGTTTGATACATTTTTACAAACTTGATGAGTGACTAAGTTATGAGAATCACATAACCAGTATACAACAGCACACTACATTGCTTGAATTACATGGCTACTTTATTCTGATTGGTCAGTCGTGGCATTCAGCAGTCAACATTTTTGTCCACTCTGACAGGCAACAATTTACATAACTTTGCTAGTTTCATGTCTCTCGTATAACTCATGAAAAACAAACAAACAAACAAAAACAAAAAAGAAATCTGCACACCGAACAAATTTAATGTTTAAGATCAACTGAAAAATTTTATTTTACTGAACATAAATATAAAGTGCTGTTCTGTTGTCACTTACTGTATATGTTAATCTTCAGTAAAATACTATTTTTCAATGGATCATGAATTTAAAATTTGTTTGGTGTGCAGATTTTTTTTATCGGAGTGTCTATTTACACTAAGTGCAAATAGCCCACCTTGTTGGCAGAGGCTATTTACACTAATTCCACCCACCAATGTGTGATTGGGGTAGTCAACACTACAAATCAAAATGACACAATCAACCCCAGTTCGAGTCCCCCTTTTTTCTAACTTTTTTTTCCCACTTTTAAAATCTCATATCACATCAGAAATGCATTTATTTTCAATAAAAATTAAGGAAATTATCAAAAAGTTTAAATTAAAGTATCGGGTAGGGTTAGGGTAGGTGTAGGGAAGGCTTTATTGTCCCAATAAGGTGGCATCCATTTAATAATTTGAATTAAAATTATAATTTACATTCAATACGTTATTATTGCATACTGTTTTATAATGTACAACAAAACCAAAGTGCAGATAATTGCCACTATTTGCAATAAGCTGTATAAATAGAATAAAATCTTGCTATTTTAATGTAGTGTACATAGAATCTATAGCTATTTGCACTTAGTGTAAATAGCATATCATTAAAAATACTGCTATTTTCACTTAGTGTAAATAGCATCTAATTGCTATTTACATTTAGTGCAAATATCCGCTGCCTTTTTGATGTTTTATAAACTGAATCTATGCACTCAAAAAAATACTTTTATGAACCAATTGGCACAGGACTTTTCATATTTCTCATATCACTTATATCATATGTCTTTTTTCACCTCACATAATTAAATAATTTCAACTCAATTCGATATGCATTTATTTATTTGATAAGCAGCCGCATAACTACAGTTCAAAAGTATGGGGTCAAAAGTTTGAGACTTTGTTTTTTTAAGAAATTAATACTTTTTATTCAGCAAATAGGCATTAAATTGGTCAATTTATAATGTTACAAAATATTTATTAAAAAATGTATTATTCATTTCTAATTAATGCATCACCGTTTCCACCAAATATAAAGCAGTCCAACTGTTTTCAACATTGATAATAATAATACATTTTTCTTGAGCACCAAATCAGCATATTAGATTAGATTGTTCGATTTCTGAAGGATCATGTGACACTGAAGACTGGAGAAATGACTACTGAAAATTCAGCTTTGCCGTCACAGGAATAAATTACACTTTAATATATATTACTGTAGAAAACAGTTATTTTAAACTGTAATAATATTTCACAATATAATTGGTTTATTTATTTTTGATCAAATAAATGCAGCTTTGGTGAGCATAAAGGGCTTCTTTCAAAAATATTTAAAACTCCTAAGTCTACATCAGCAATAACATAATAAATTAAATATTGGGCAAAATAAACCCAGGTGAAGCATAACATTTTTTATCCATGCAACATGTTACAAAGCTAGACATCTATTTTTTTCTTTTAAATATGTACAGCATTGGCGGCACACATACACCGAAGGAGGCAAGGTCATAAAATGTTCTTTAAATATTAATCTATTTCATGCTCACTGAATTCACAACATACTCTGTGAAAATCTCACAGATGGTCAACAGAACTGCAGCAAGGTGTTAATGTGCTAGCATGATAAGTACAGTTAATACCAACAGGCTGAATTATCAACACATCACATAACAGTATACTAATAAAAAGATACTACAAAAAATGTGCATACATATGTTTAATTAAACTGAATAAATACTAATACTAATAAAACATATTTTCCATTATAATTGTGTATATATATATATATATATATTTATATATATATATATACTGTATATATATATATATATATATACACACAGGTACAGCTCATTTTTTCTTGTAACTTATTTCAAAAAGTGAAAATTTCATATAGTTTAGATTCATTACATGTAAAGTAAAACACTTCAAAAGTTTTTTGTTTTAATTTTGATGATTAGAGCTTACAGCTAATGAAAGTCAAAAATCAGTATCTCAAAATATTAGAATATTTATATTTGAGTTTCAATAAATGACCATCCATACAGTATAAATTCTGGATATCTCTTGTTCTTTGAAACCACAATAATGGAGAAGACTGCTGACTTGGCAATGATCCAGATGACGAACATTGACACCCTCCACGAAGAGGGTAAGTCACAGAGGGTCATTACTGAAAGGTGTGGCTGTTTACAGAGTGCTGTATTTATATTATAATGTATATTGTATATTAAATGCAAAGGACAGGAAGGAAGAATTTGGGTAGGAAAATGTGCCCAAGCAACAGGGATGACTGCAAGCTTGAGAATACAGTCAAGCAAAGCTGATTCAAACACTTGTGAGAGCTTCACAAGGAGTGGACTGAAGCTGGAGTCAGTGCATCAAGAGTCACCACGCTCAGATGTCTTCAGGAAAAGGGCTACCAAGCCACTTCTGAACCAGAGACAACATCAGAAGCATCTTACCTGGGCTGTGGAGAAAAAGAACTGGACTGTTGCTCAGTGGTCCAAAGTCCTATTTTCAAAAAAAAGTAAATTTTGCTTTTCATTTGGAAATCAAGGTCTGGAGGAAGACTGGAGAGGCACAGAATACAAACTGCTTGAAGTCCAGTGTGAAGTTTCTGAAGTCAGTGATGATTTGGGGTGCCGTGACGTCTGCTGGTGTTGGTCCATTGTGTTTTATCAAGTCCAAAGTCAATGCAGCCGTCTACCAGGAGATTTTAGAGGACTTTATGCTTTCATCTGCTGACAAGCTTTATGGAGATGCTGATTTCCTTTTCCAGCAGGACTTTAGCACCTGCCCACAGTGCCAAAACCACTTCCAAGTGCTTTGCTGACCATGATATTACTGTGCTTGATTGGCCAGCCAACATGCCTGACCTGAACCCCATATTGTCAGGGTTCTGTTGTGTGTGTCATGTGTTCCCGCCTCTTGTGTCCATATTTGGTTTGTTTCCTGTCCTTGTTTCATGTCATTATGAGTTAAGTATGTTCCAGCTGTGTTTGTCTCGTTATGTGTTAATTACCCTGTGTATATTAGTCCTGTCTTTTGAGTTTGATTTCGTCTGGTCTACTCGTTACTCCCAGTGTTTCCTGTCTGTCACCATTGCCTTGTCCTGCCATGTCTAGCCCTGATGTCCTTATTAAATACTATTATTTGAGTTTATGTCCTCGTCAGCGTGTCCTTGTTCCTCTCTCGTGTGTGCACCGTGACAGAAGACCAGACCTAACAGTTAGCGGCGCCCATTCACCTCGTTTTGTTTTTACGTTTTGAAAGTTTTTATTTTGTTCATGTTTCCTGTCTGTCCCACGGCATGGAAGTCGCCGCTCGTTATTCCCACCATAGCCTCTGCAAGTCGGCGTGGGAGTTCGGCGGGATCGCCGCGAGTGCCGCGAGTCCACTGGCCGCGAGCCCTCATGCCCGCCGATCGCGGGAGATATCCGCCGCTGGCGGTGGCTCTCCCAAGCCCGCCGGCGTTTTGCCTAGTTCCCGGGTTGCCGCTCCCCCAGGCGCGCCATTCGCGGGAGATCACGCCACCGGCCAGCCTCTAACTCAATGCCCGCCGGCCCGCCTCTGACCTCTGACGCTCGACGCTCATGACTCACCAAGCCCGCCGGATCGACGCTGACTCAAGTCGACGCTGACTCATGCCCGCCGCCACCTCTATCTCGACGCTGGCCCGGGATCGACGCTCACGGCAGGAGTGTGCCGCCGCCACCGCTCATCTGTCTTGTTGTGCCCAGGGAGTCCAACATTTTAACTTACCATGTCATGTCAGGTTATGTGCCGTGTGTCTGTCTTGTTGTGCCCAGGCGCGCCATTCGTCTGGGGCAGGCGGCTCCTCTTGTTGTGGCCAGGTCCAGGCCACTCGTCTGGGGAAGCCGCCTCCTCTTGTTGTGGCCAGGGAGGCCATGGAGGCTAGCCGCTGCCCCCTTGTTGCTGAAGTGGAGGCGGTCGCTGAGGGACCCTGTGTGGCCTCTGACTCCTGGTCATGCCCAGAAGAAGCCGAGCCTTTCGGGAGGGGGGAGTTATATCAGGGTTCCATGTTGTGTGTCTCGTTATGTGTTTCCGCCTCTTGTGTCCACCAGAGCTCTATTTGCCATTTGTTTCCTGTCCTTGTTTCATGTCATTATGAGTTAAGTATGTTCCATGGTCTGTGTTTGTCTCGTTATGGTTAATTACCCTCCTGTGTATATTAGTCCTGTCTCCAGAGCGCCCACCCCCCCTTTGAGTTTGATTTCGTCTGGTCTACAGGCTCGTTAAGGCTCCTGGTGTTTCCTGTCTGTCAGCCTGATTGCCTTGTCCTGCCATGTCGGTTCTGCCCTGATGTGTGGGCCTCTGATTATTTGGTTTGTTTCCTGTCCTTGTTTCAATACTATTATTTGAGTTTATGTGTTTCCTCGTCTGCGTGTCCTTGTTCCTCCCTCGTGTGTGCATGTGTTAATTACCGTGACACATATGGAATCTAGGGTGGGATATTTTTAAGAGAAAGATGAGAAACAGTCGTTAATCCAACAATCCAGCCACGAGCTGAAGGCTCAATAGTGCCTCAGCAATGCCACAGGCTGATCGCTTCCATGCCACACCTCACTGTCCTCGTCTGCGTGTCCTTGTTCCTCCCTCGTGTGTGCATGCTAAAGGAGCCCCGACCAAGTATTGAATCTATGTGCATAAATGAACATACTTTAAAGAACTTCTGTTGTGTGTGTCAGGAAATATTCTAATATTTTGAGTCATGATGAGTTAAGTATGTTCCAGCTGATCACTGATTAATGAGTGCTTTCTTTAAAGAACTTAGGAAATATTCTTTCTATTAGCTGTAAGCTCTAATCATCTAAATTAAAACAAAAAAACTTTTGAAGTGTTTTACTTTACATGTAATGAATCTAAAATATATGAAAGTTTCCCTTTTTGAAATGTTACAAGAAAAAATTAACTTTTTCACCATATTCTAATTTTCTGAGATGTACCTGTGTGTGTGTGTGTGTGTGTATATATATATATATATATATTTTTATATTATTTTTTTTTTTTTTTTTTTTTTTTTTTTGCACATACACCTCTACAGTTTCAGTGACATTTAAAATAAACTATGGATCAGCAAATCAACCTGGAGAAAATGCGAGAGACTCTTGGCATGTAGAGTGACACATCACCTGATATAAGTGAAATGTGAATTATTTAACATGTTTGAAGGTAATGTATTTTATTCACGAGGGGCTTTATTTAGAAGTGCATCCAAGAAATAGTGTCAAGCAGTGATAAAATGTCAGAAATAGGAAAGTGGTAAATGGGTCTTTGGTCTCTATGCACTGTACAGTAGAGACCGGGGCTGGATGTCACAGAGCTGCATCTCAGCAACTATAGAGTTTTGAGTTAAAAGTTAAATTACACAAATGTGTGTTTTCTCTAGCAGTTGCTTTGTATGTTAGTTTCAATCACCTTGTTAATTAGAATATTTATTTAACAAGAATACTCCAACATCATCATATTTTTGATGGTGGACTGTAAAGTTGGACTGTAAGCAAAGGAATAATTTTGCAAAGCAAAGGTTATTTTTCATAAAAGTTATTGTGTGTTTTATGTGTTGTAATTTTATGATTTATACATTTCATATTAATTATAAATGTAATAAAATCACAATCTCTTTTGGCCAAAACAATTATTTGTTTCATGTTTCATAATTGCTTTTGCTGAAAAGCCTATAACAGGCAGGTTCTCCTTGGAACAACTTACCCCATATAGTATGACAACATCCATATCATGTCAACCCTACCTTACAGAAACCGACTTTTTCAGAAATAAACCTACCCTTACAAATATTCACTGGATTAAAATAGACTAGTTGTCACATTACTAGGCAACACGTTTTCCATTATTATGGTGAAACTATGAATAATAGTCATTTTTGTCATTTTTTCTGTAATTCTTCTCAGGATCACAAACCAGTTTCTGTTTGTCCAATATATCTGTCCACTGTGTGTACCTTTGCATTAGGTAAATTGCAGCCAGCTATAGCTTGTTGTAAAATATTGACACCTTTTTATTACAGTAATCTGACAACAAACTGACAGTCAGTCTAATGGACATCAGCATTACAGTGCTTCGGGTCAGTCTAACCTATGTAAGGTCAGCATCATTTGAGATAACAAGCCAGTCACGGAGGTCCATGCTGATCTCGTAGCCGGTGAAGCAATGAGAGCTGATTTTTCTATTCCATCGTGCCTTGGGGGAAGTGAGGTTGGGGAAACAGGGGTGTCATGTAACAGCAATGAGGAGTTATGTGTTAAGTGCAGTGCTCAAGGGCACAATAGCAATGCTCAGTGGTTGCTGGTACAGAACACAGAGTATCTTGTTACTCAGCAATATTTTCTCTTGATGCCTCATTAGGCTTTTTATAGTGGGAGGCGAGTGCAATATTTCTGATATAATTACACAGTTAAACTAATTTACTAACTCCACACCATGGCTTCTATCCATTAAAAGATTCAATCAGTTGTGTTTGCTAAGAAGCTTAAACTTCCTGGCATGATCAAATATGATAAAATGAAAAGGAACAGCAGATGGTTAATTTAAGATGCTATCAAATTTTTATGAGTAACCCCCCCTAATGTGAGATAGAAGAACACAGATGACTGGTGTAAAGTAAACAAGGAAATAAAGCACTGCTGTGGGCCCCATCCCAACATGCTCAACAGTTCACCTTGTGTGGAACATAAATTCAATGAACACAAACACACACACACACACACACACACACATGTTGGTACATTGTATACGACTTTCCGTATACACAATGGCTTTTATACCAAGCTAATGATATTTTTTATCCCCTTAATATAACCCTCCCAGAAAACATTCTGCATTTTTACATTAAATAAATAAATACAATAGTATGTTAATTTACCTATTTGAATTGTGGGGACAGCTGCATGAAACCTGAATAAACACTACATAACAGGGTATTTAGTGTGTGTGTGTGTGTGTGTGTGTGTGTGTGTGTGTGTGTCTGTGTGTGTTGTGTGTGTGTGTGTGTGTGTGTGTGTGTGTGTGTGTGTGTGTGTGTAACGAGGCAGACAGACCGAACGTGCAGATCAAGTGCAAGCTTTATTTGTAAAACGTAGTCAAAATACAGGCAGGGTCGAACAACAGCAAACAGTACCAGAGGCTAGACAAGGAGGTAATCCAAAACGTGAGCAATAATCCAGGCAAGGCGCTAACAGAGTCCAAAACGCAAGACAAGGGTTAATCCAAACAGACAATAGATCTAGGGTAGGCTGCTGACAGACGAACGAGATAAACCAGGCAAGGATCAGGACACAAAGATGAAACAACTATAAACAAGGTTAGGCTAGATTAACTTAAAAAAACATGAATGCTCCTTAAAGTTGCTATCACTAGAGAGAGATAAATGCAGACAAACTTGGCAGTGAGGGAGAGAAGTCCAAGCTATAAAGAGTGTGTGATTGTGTGATAGTGATTGTGTGATAGTGCTCAGTGTGAGCGTGATAGTGCAATCAGCTGTGTGTGTGTCGTCAGTGCAATGGATGAGGGAATGCAGTCCATGTGCTGTGTGGTGTGAGAGTCAATATGATGAGAGCGACTCTGGTGGCATTGGGTGGAAGGCCACAGACCCAGGGAGGACGGAGGCCAGGTCCATGTGCAAGTGGAGGGATAGGGACTGAGGCAGAGCAGGCGGAACAGAAGACCACCAGACCAGGAGCATAAGACCACCACGGCGGAGCGATGACCACCAGACCTGAGCAGAAGACCCCCCACGGCGGAGCAGATGACCACCAGACCTGAGCAGAAGACCACCACGGCGGAGCAGAAGACCACCAGAGCGAGACAGCCGACCTCCACGGTGGACAACAGAGCAGGAGCCCACCAGTGCGGAGCAGACAGGGCAGGAGACCTCCACGGCGGAGCAGACAGAGCAGGAGCCCACCGTCGGAGCAGACAGGGCAGGAGACCTCCACGGCGGAGCAGACCGAGCAGGAGCCCACCAGTGCGGAGCAGACAGGGCAGGAGAACACCACGACGGATCAGAGGAGCACCACGGCAAACAGGAGAACACCACACGGCGTCAGGAACCCACAGCAGAGATTGGAGCCTAGGGAAAACTAAGACACAAGAACAGACAAACATCAACGGTCTCAAAGACTGAGGCAGGAATAGAAAAAGTTCATCAACAGATTCCCTGGTTACAACTGAGCGGGCAGTCAATTCACCATAGAGCTTATTGGTGGAAACTGGGTAACAAACAGTCCAACATCTGATTCATTGCTTGGAATGGGACAGGAAGACAGTTCAAAATCATGCTCTTTGACTAAAACTGGACAGCCGACAATTCACCCTCAGGTTCCATTAGTTGAATAAGGACAGACAGACATTCAGAATCAGATTTAACTGCAGAGTTTAAAACAACAGATAGTTCACAATGGATGCAATACGGATACTGGATTGGCAAACAGTTCAGTGATCGAAGCCGATAAACAGACTGTTCATATTCAAGTCTACTGACTGTAACTGAACAGACAGACAGTTCATTAACAGAACCTGGCAAGACAGACAATTCAAACTCAGTTCATTGAGGGAAACTGGACCGGCAGGTAGTTCACAAACAGATTCAGGTTGAGATGGTATAGACTGACAGCTCAGAACTATTTGTATTAACCTGAAGCTGAATTGGTAGACATTCAGTGACTGAAGCTGGGTAAACAGAAATTCATACTCAGACCTAGTAATAAAACTGGACAGATGGAAACTCATTGACTGGAAGGGGACAGACAGACTGTTCATTAATGATCTCTTGCAAGACAAAGGGTTAACAGGACAAATATGGGGTGTATTTATAGTTTCTAAGTTCAAGACCAACAGTTCAGGTTTAGATTCCTTGACAGAGACAGGCAAGACAGACAATTCGAAATCAGACACCATGGCTGTTTCAGAATGGGGCGAGAGTTCAGAGATAGCCTTCTCGGCTGTTCAGAGCGGGACCAATATCTAAAGCGCCTCCCCGTGGCCGTGACATGAGCAAAGGAATTTCATTAATGGCCTCTGTAGCAGCAACAGGCAGGACAAGGATTCATAGACAGCTCCATAGCCTTGACAGGGCAGAACGAGGATTCACAGATGGCCTCCATAGACGTGACAGGCAGGACAAGGATTCACAGACGGCCTCCATAGCCGTGACAGGGCAGGACAAGGATTCATAGACGGCCTCCATAGCCGTGACAGGGCAAGACAAGGATTCCGCAGACGGCCTCCATACCGTGACAGGGCAAGACAAGGATTCGCAGACAGCCTCCATAGCCGTGACAGGCAGGACAAGGATTCATATGAGGGTCCCACTGACACCTCTGAGGTTTCTGCAGCAGACGCCGCCACCTCTGGAGGTTCTACAGTGGTAACATCAGGAAACAGGTATAGTTTCAGTATCAGGACAGTACAGTGCTCATCAACGGTTCCTTTGACCGTGACATGACAGGCTGAGAGTACATTGCTGAGCGCCACCACCATACAAGGAGCTAAGCGAGCACCGCCGCTTCGGGAGGTTCTGCAGCATGTGCCGCCACCTCTGGAGAAGCTGCAGCGGGTGCCATCACCTGGGGCAGTTCTGAGTGGTGTACGCAGCCCAAAAAACAACATAAGGCGATCCCCATCATGGAAGCGCTTCAGACAGGGAATCAGTTCAGGGACAGGAGGCTAAAGTGAGTGGATTGGGGATACCAGCTGCGCGTGCAGACACCAGCGGTGCATCCCTCACGCTGGATACCAGACAGGGAACTCGAGACTGACCTAAATCTCTGGGTGTAATAGACTCTGGCAGCTCGGTGGAACAATGAAGAGACTCTTGCTGGTGAGCTGAGACGTGAAGAGACTCTGGCTGAAGAGCCGAGAAACGTGAAGGAGGTGAAGAGACTCTGGCTGAAGAGCCGAGACGTGAAGAGACTCTGGCTGAAAGCCGAGACGTGAAGAGACTCTGGCTGAAAGCCGAGACGTGAAGACTCTGGCTGAAGAGCCGAGACGTGAAAGACTCTGGCTGAGACCGAGACTTGAAGAGACTCTGGCTGAAGAGCCGAGACGGAAGAGACTCTGGCTGAAGAGCCGAGACGTGAAGAGACTCTGGCTGATGAGAGCCGAGACGTGAAGAGACTCTGGATGATCAGCTGTGACGTGTGTGACTCGTGACGATCAACAGAGATGTCACTTGACTTGTGATGATGAGCTGAGACTTGACGAGACCCTGGCAGATCATTGTGAGATGGTTGATTCATCACGACGATCAACTGTGGCTTGTTAGACTCACGAAGATCAACTGTGGCTTGGCTTACTCACAAGATCAACTGTGGCTTGACTTGGCTCGTTAACATCAGCTGTGACTTGGCTCTTACATCAACTGTGACTTGATTCAATGAAGATCAACTGTGACTTACTTGGCTCACGAAGATCAGCTGAGAAATGATGGTGCGTTGTTGCGTCCACCATTTTGTTAGTGCATCTGGTGCGTCCGCCATCTCAGTCACAGACGGGTGTCGCGTTCCTCTTCCGCGACACCCACAGTAAACGAAGAGCCAGCACATAGCAAAGCACGTTCCATAAAACCTTTAAACTATCATTAAACTTTCCTTCAGGTAACCATGATTTTACGGGCTCACTTAGTCCAAAACGAAAATGTCTTTTAATGCAACCTCATCAAAAGTACCTTGTCAGATAACACAAAACTGAGTGACGTACTCTCATGGATTGACTTCCTTGACGCAGGTCAAGTAGCTGATTGAATGGGTCCATACTGACCAGGGGTCCGTGGATCCTCTGTGGCCGAGATTTCTGTAACGAGGCAGACGAGACGTGAGACGTGCGGACCAAGTGCAAGCTTTATTTGTAAAACGTAGTCAAAATACAGGCAGGGGTCGAACAACAGCAACAGTATCCAAGGGCTAGACAAAGAGAGTAATCCAAAACGTGAGCAATAATCCAGGCAAGGCGCTAACAGAGTCCGAAACGGCAAACAAGGGTTATCCAAACAGACAATAGATCCAGGCAGGCTGCTGACAGACGAGACGAGATAAACCAGGCAAGGATCAGGACACAGATGAAACAGACTATAAAACAAGGTTAGGCAGATTTTAACTTCAAAAAACATGGAATGGCTCCGTAATGGTTGCTATCACTAGGAGAGGATAAATGCAACAATACTTGGCAGTGAGGGAAGAGAGTCCAAGTTTTATAAAGAGGTTGTGATTGTGTGATAGTTCTCAGGTGTGACGTGATAGTGCAATCAGCTGTGTGTGTGTCGTCAGTGCAATGGAAATGGGAAATGCAGTCCAGTGTGCTGTTGGTGTGAAGTCAATATGATGGAGTGGCGACCTGTGTTGGCTATTGGGCGGAAGGCCACAGACCGGATTCGTGACAGTGTGTGTGTGTGTGTGTGTGTGTGTGTGTGTGTGTGTGTGTGTGTGTGTGTGCTGTGTGTGTATGTGTGTGTGTGTGTGTGTGTGTGTGTGTGTGTGTGTGTGTGTGTGCATGAAATTTAGAACATTTACAAAGCAAGAAACAAACTACTTTTAATTAGCTAAATATTATTTATTTTAATGACTTTAAATGTGGAGTCATCTGTTCACTTACATGAGATGAAGACTTGTCATTTAATAAAATTTGCCTAGTTTTATTCTATATGGAGAAGTTTGCCATCAGACATTAAAATTCACTTTTACACTATAAAAAATGTTAAAAGTTCTAAATAAAACATTTTACAAGATTTTTTTTATAATATTTTAATATATTTCAGTCTTTCTACTTTAAAATGTTACATTTAATTCAGTATGTTATTATTATTATTATTTTTTATTTTATTTATTTTTATTGTGAAATTGACTACCAGTGAATTTTGTTTCTACACCATTTTTTTTCAATTCATAGAGTATTTTAATTATATCTAACTGTTTATAGCATATTTCTACAGTGGAATCGGTAAAATAACACTTTCATTAGCATGATGCTGCATTCAAATCAGTAGGTGTGAGTTACACTCTTAAAAATAAAGGTGCTTCACGATGCCATAGAAGAACCTTTTTATCTAAATGGTTCCATAAAGAACCTTTAACATCTGAAGAACCTTTCTCTTTGACAAAAGGTTCTTTGTGGCGAAAGACAGTCCTTCAGATTATAAAAAGGTAAGAAAGAGATGATTCCCAAAAGAACCTTTGACTGAATGGTTCTTTGTGGAACCAAAAATGGTTCTTCTATGGCATCGCTGTGAAGACCTTTTAAGCACCTGTATTTAAGTCCAAGATGATTTTCACATCAGTCAGCACAAGGAAAGCAAAAGAAAATAACTGCACCTTTAAATATAGATAAAACCCAATTAAGCGTTTGTATTATGACATATGCATTGTTATGAGAAAAGTTATTTTCCTTAAAATTAGCCACCAGTAGAATATTCTGTCTATAAGTGAATAACAGGGTGTATTTAAAATACTCCGTATAATTGACTGTTTCTTGAATATTAAGTATGTCTGTGGGGAAATCTGACTCAAACTTATCTTATTGAAGTTACTGTTTTCCCGAAGATGTCTTAGATTTCAGAAAAGTCTGCCCACAGGTAGATTCATGACAGGAATTTTAAGCAGCAAGCGGTGCAAGACTTAAAACATATTCCTGGGGAGAGAGATTGTTTGAAATAATCTAAGCTAAAAACACAAAAGGCATCTTGTGAACCCAGCCAGCAGTTATATTCCAGTGTGGATCAGTAATATCGCTTCTAATAACACTAAAGAGAAGGGAAACTTTCATGGCCATTGCATATTGCATTTGCATAATCAGTATACTGCATGAAAAATAAATGTGAAAAACCTTGGACTTGTCCAGCCATCCTTAATATTTGTATTAACATAATATAAGTAATTTATATTAATTATATATACTGTATATATATATATATATATGTATATATATATATATATATATATATATATATGTAACATGTATCATGCCGGGATTATGGGATTTCCCTTTACTGTTTTTCACCATAAATTATCATTCATATTTTTATTTATTTTTATAAAATCCATAAATTAGATAGTATTTACAGTAAAAATGTACTCACCCTTGGGGCTATCCAAGATGTAGATGAGTTTGTTTCTTCATCAGAACAAATTTGGAAAAATTTAGTATTACATCACTTGCTCACTAATGGATTCACTGCAGTGAATGGGTGCCATCAGAATGAGCTCAAACAGCCCATAAAAACATAATAATAATCCACATGACTCCTACATTAAATCACAACCCCTAATGAATGCACCCTCTAACTGTATAGATGTGTAATTATCTTAAAATACATTATTTTGGGGGTACACCAGATTGGAAAGTATTATCTTCTAGTTTTGAAGAAAAAAGGATCATTAAAATGTTATTGTAATGTTTGTAAGTAATGTAATGCAATGTACTGTAATGTGAAGTAAATTTATCCAAATCTGTTCCATACAAACTCAATTCCTATAACTATTCCTATAACAAACATATCATTATTATTTATCATTTAGTTTTAATAAATTGAAAAAAAAAATCATACAGCATGTTTGAGTCAAAGATGACTAAAATGAATGTGAGTCAGGGGTGTCATGCACTCATTATTTTTGAGGGGGCACGAGGTGGGGGGGGGGGGGGTGGGGGGGGTTGTCATGTGACACACAGCAGCCACAATAGCACTTATGTTTTATTTTATTTTTATTTTTATTCAAAACATTCCCAAACACATTAACTATATCATGAAATATCTTGATTGTCACCTAGATAATGATGGTCAAAGTAGCCTAATAATGTAGTCTATTAACTATGCATAAAAACTTGTCTGTTTACTTAAGTAACAGATATGGGTGTCATGCCATAACATATTTTTAATACGACTGACTTTATATTTAATGTGAATATTAAAAACATTGTAAGTTAGGGTACTTATCATAACACTTTCATTGTACAGGAAGAGAGCAAAGAACATTTACATTATCAAAGAACACACTGACAGTCTAGAGTTCAAGCACTCTCAAAACCTCCCATTAAAATCACTGAAGCTGTTTACACTGTGAAATTAATATCTTACTTACAGATTCATACACACATCTGCACTTTGATGTTTCTAACGAGAGAATTCGCCAGAAAGAGGTATTCAGTCAGCGAGCGAGTGAAGAAAACACCACATTTTAGCGATGACTCATCTGAATGCCTCTGATTGGCCATTGCATTCATAAGCTCAACAGAATCGTGTGTGATTGGTTATAATGCGCAGTGCTGTAAAAACGCATCTGTATCTGGCTCAGCGCCAGCCAGCGATCGCAGATTTGAATTTAGCAGATGATGATATGATGCGCTGAACGATCTAATCACACTGGTGTGATTGTATCAAATATAGATTATATTATTCGCCTATTTTTTGTCTTTTGGAAGCTGCATTCAAAATCCACTTCAAAAATCTGAATGGGCATGACGCGTCTGATGTGAGTGCATAACTTCTGCCACTAATTGATTAGCAATTATCGAAGATACAATTTTTTTTTTTTTTAGAAGCTGCATTAAATTCAACTTGGTTTCAATTCTGAGATGATGCATTCCCTCAAATGAAATGGCCGTGATGCTGCTGGTCATCGTGTCCTTAGAAAAGTGACATTGGACACTATTATTACAAAGAGAAAACAAACAGTCATTGTTGGTCTAATTTGCGCACCCTAAATATTACCTCACTCTATATGAAGCTTGAGCATGAGGACAATATGACCTGTAGTTCCACAATAGCAATGAATCTGTTATGTTTTATGATCTATCACCTCTTTCACTCATTTATCACCTACACAGAGGTGGGAGTCTGGGCTGCACACACACATAGCAGAAGATGGAGTGTACGGGACAGTTTTTTTGCAGCAGGGAGTTAACCCTGATATTATTTTTAGCTGCAGCAACAAGGGAATGTGTCCAAAAACATGTAGATGAGCCTTTTCTCCTCTAGTTCTCTCTCACCTTACATGTTCAGCTTGTTTGCAACATCAACAAAAATACAGCATAAAACACAAAACAATGCAAAGTTCTCTCCCTTTGTCCATTCATTGTACCGTGCAAACAGATATACAGAACGACCTGTTAGGGATGATAATTTGATATTGAGGCTTCACAACATAATTTTGCCCACAAAGCTAGATTGCGCTATTAATAAACCGGTTTTAGCATAACACATTAATCTTGTTAATTAAAACAAAATGTTCAATTACTCTACATCTATTCTAATTGTTTTGGGGAGGGGCTATGCGTACAAGGATGTTCTTGCAAGATTTTAAAGATCAATTATGACTACTACAGTGGGACAAGCAGAGCACCTAAGAGACGCTGGTACTTTTGAAGTCTAGCGAATATTAAATCATTTCAAAGAATGCTGAAAAATCTCCAAGGAAAGACTTGCCATTATAAATAAACTGAATTGCTTTTTCATCAAATTCTAATAGCTTGTTCTATTTAAGATGTTAACGGTTCTGCGTATATGACACAATTTCTGGTATTTGGATGCTGAATGCCACTATATATATTAAGTAAATGGAGCACACATGCCACAAGAAAGTTTCTTTCTTCTGTTGAACAGAAAAGAAGATATTTTGAAGAATGTGAATAATCAAACAGTTGATGGTAGTTTTTTTCTCTATACTATGGAGGTCAATGACTACCATCAAATGTTTGATGTTTGCAGTACTAAATTCTTCAAAATATATTTTTAATATATATATTTAACAGAAAAAAGGAATTCATACAGGTTTGAAACAACTTGAGGGTGGGCAAATTATGACCGATTTTTCATTTTTGGAGTTACATTAAAAAGTTTAATTTATCCCATGATTTGCACCCTCAAGCCATCAAGTCATATGACTTTCTTATTTCAGATGAATGCCATCTGAGTAATATTAAAAAATGTCCTGGCTCTTTCAAGCTTTATAATGGCAGTGGAATGGTAGTCAAGATTTTGAAGTCCAATGAAGTGCATCCATCCATCATAAAAAGTGCCCCACACGGCTCTGGGGGGTAGATAAAAACCTTTTGAATGCAAAGCAATGCGTTTGTGTAAGAAAAATATCCATATTTAAAACTTTATAAAATGTAATCTCTTGCTTCAGCTAACTGTCATACGCACGTTCACGAGAGAGTGGCATTCCAGTGCATGATATAGGACGTAATCATAAAGTTTTTAGTATTTTCTTTTTTACACAAACGCATCATTTCTCTTCAGAAGTTTTTATTATGAGTACTTTTTATAATGGATTTATGCACTTTATTTTGCATCAAAATCTCAGCCACCATTCACTGCCATTATAAAGCTTGGAAGAGCCAGGATTTTTTTTTTTATATATATATATATATATATAAAGACGAAAGACATATACACCTACGATTGCTTGAGGGTGAGTAAATCAAATGGTAATTTTTGGATGATTACCCTTTAACATGTCACTTCAACTTCCTGTCTCAAAAGTAAGAGTAATAACACAGGGGGGAAAAAACATATTAAGCAATTTGACCGGGTCTTTGCCAAAAAGTTGCTAGTAGCTATTGACTTCCATATAGTACAGGTGCATCTCATAAAATTAGAATATGGTGAAAAAGTTCATTTTTTCTTGTAACTTATTTCAAAAAGTGAAACTTTCATATATTTTAGATTCATTACATGTAAAGTAAAACACTTCAAAAGTTTTTTTGTTTTAATTTTGATGATTAGAGCTTACAGCTAATGAACATAGGCGGAAATCCCAGGGGGGTCCGGGGGGACCTATCTGAGGGTTGTCCCCCCTAAAAATATGATTTAAATAACCACGCTGTGTATTGTAAATAATGTTTTATACTTAAAATAATTGTGTAAGTAGTAAAACAACACAAACGCAAATGGGGCAAAAATGCGTTATAATTTTAGAAACATTTTGAGTCTCCCCCTCCCTTGCCTCACAGTGCTTTGGTCCAAATGCTTTGCTCTTTTATATCACACACACAAGTCCGGTGAGAGAGAGAATCTCAGTAGTTGTGGAACTCCAGTAAGTAAGGCTGTCAATTGGCTATTTTATTCTCTTAAACATCGGATGAAGTGATTATTTTGTCTTTGCGAGAGCAGCGTGTTTCTGGGAGCGCGTGTCCGGTTTTGTGCGAGAGCAAAGAAAATCCTCGTACTAGGGAAGAGATTCCCGCTCGCGCATTTTCACTATGTTAAAATAGCAGGCTTTTCTGCTATTTATACTACTTATTGCAAATAGTGGCAATTATCTGCACCTCAGTATTGTAGTACATTATAAAACATGCAATATGTTATTGAGTGTAAATTTTAATATTAATTCCAATTATTAAATGGATGCCAACTTAATGGGACAATAAAGCCCTCCCTACACCTACACTAACCCTACCCGTTAATTTATTTTAAACTTTTTGATTATTTCCTTCTTTTTAATGGAAAATAAATGCTTTTCTAATGTGATGTGAAATTTTAAAAGGGAGAAAAAAAGTTCGCCAAAAGGTGGATTCGAACCTGTGTCGTTCACGTCAAAAGTGATACGACACACATTTTACCATCTGCGCCACTAGAACTGACGACTGTTAACTGTCTTGTCTGATCACTTCCATGCCACACCTCACTGATGCTGGAATTTGTGCTAAAGGAGCCCCAAGTATTGAGTGCATAAATTAACATACTTTAAAAAACTTGAACTTTTCTGTTTTCCAAATCCTTTTTTTGATTGATCTTAGGAAATATTCTAATATTTTGAGATACTGATTTTTGACTTTCATTAGCTGTAAGCTCTAATCATCAAAATTAAAACAAAAAAACTTTTTACTTTACATGTAATGAATCTAAAATATATGAAAGTTTCACTTTTTGAACTTTTTCACCATCAGGGGTCACCAAGTTCGGTCCTGGAGGGCCGGTGTCCCTGCAGAGTTTAGCTCCAACCCTAATCAAACACACCTGAAGCAGCTAATCAAGGTCTTACTAGGTATACTTGAAACTTCCAGGCAGGTGTGTTGAGGCAAGTTGGAGCTAAACTCTGCAAGACACCGGCCCTCCAGGACCAAGTTTGATGACCCCTGTTCACCATGTTCTAATTTTCTGAGATGCACCTGTATGGAGAAGAAGAAAAAAACTATGGAAGTCAATGGCAACTATTTTGTTATCACCATTCTTCAAAAATCTTTGTGTGTTCAACAAAACAAATAAATTCAGGTTTGGAACAATATTTCAGGTATACCATCCCTTTAAAAGAATAGTTGATCCAAAATCCAAAAATTTTAATTTACTAAAAATGTACTCACCCTCAGGCCTTCCAAGATGTAGATAAGATGTTCTTCCAAGATCTTCAGATCTTCCAAGATGTTTCTTCATCGGAACAGAGTTGGAGAAATGTATCATTACATCACTTGCTACCAATGGATCTTCTGCAGTGAATGGGAGCAATCAGAATGAGAATCCAAACAGCTGATAAAAACATCAGAATAATCTACAAATAATCCACTAGACTTCAGTCCATCAATTAGGTCAATTAAAGCAAAATTTCTCCAAATCTGTTCCAATGAAGAAACAAGCTCACTTACATCTTGGATGGCTTTACACAACAAATACTAAGACCACCTATTGGTCCATCTATTAGAAATTACATTGGAATACAAATTCTAATTTGAATTTGCTTCAGAGTGGTCCAGACCCAAAAGTGAGACTCCTTTAGCTCCAAGCATCAGAGCTGATGAGCATTTATAGCACAATGGACAGCAGTGCTCTGAGTCACTAGATTACTATAATTCTTCTGAACTCTGACCTGCTCTCACAGAATGCATGAAAGTGAACAGAGGTGCCAGATTACCATGCGGTCCCCAAGCAGCTTAAGCAAGGAAATGAGGATGAGCGTGCGGCTTAGAGCTGCTCTGAGATCATCTGAATATTGACAGGCTTTATGGCAGAATTGTCTTTGTTTGGCAATGATAAGCAGAGCTATTTATAGAGCCTCTTGTTTGGTGGTTCAATTGTCAGTCACTGAATTTAGTACAAAACACTCTACGGACAATGACAACATGACAAGCCCTGACAAGGTGGCTTTTGGTTTGAGAACTGCACTTATGCAACTATTCAATAAGGGCGAACAATTTCATGCTCAACAAGGCCACAAAGGCAATTTCCTGTCAAAACTATTCTTATGTGCAATTTTTCTGTAAGCCATATGGTACTTTCTCTCAGCCTGTATTTGGATGAGGATAAAATACCATTGTGTGGGGACATATGACTTTGAAGCTTCCAGACGTTTAATTTCTCAGTGAATGTGCAAAGATAACGAGATAAATAATGCAGAGATGTATAAACAAGACTGGCGGTTTCCAGGACCAGTAATCCCATTGTGGATGTGCTGAGAATGAGAAAGAGATGTGAAATACCAAAACCACAAAACCCTGTTATGACAGCAAACAATAAATTAATGAATGAATGAATAAATTTTACATATAAAATATTAATATTATTCCACATTGGATTATTTTCACATTGTTAATAAAAATAGCAGTAGTAGTAGTAGTAATAGTAGTGATAATAATAATTATTAATTAATTAATTAATTAATTAAAAATAATTAATATTTCAGGCACACATTTGCTCATTTAAAATACTCAAAATTCATTAACATTTGAACGAGGTTAAGTACAAATTCTTGTGTGTATGCACATATTGTAAACTTCTGTGAGAATATAAATATTTGTATAAATATAAATAATCCATGTATTTCTGTTATTTATTTATGAATAATCCACAGATTTCTGTTATTTGAAAAGTCTAAAAATTAAAGTAGTTATGCTTTAGAAATATATGGTCTATCTATCTATCTATCTATCTATGAGAAATACTGTAAATGTCAATAATCTATATGCATGTTATTGTACAACCCGAATTCCGGAAATGTTGGGACGTTTTTTAAATTTGAATAAAATGTAAACTAAAAGAATTTCAAATCACATGAGCCAATGTTTTATTCACAATAGAACATAGATAACATAACAAATGTTTAAACTGAGATTTTACAATTTTATGCACAAAATGAGCTAATTTCAAATTTGATGCCTGCTACAGGTCTCAAAATAGTTGGGACGGGGGCATGTTTAACATGGTGTAGCATCTCCTCTTCTTTTCAAAACAGTTTGAAGACATCTGGGCATCAAGGTTATGAGTTTCTGGAGTTTTGGTATTGGAATTTGGTCCCATTCTTGCCTGATATAGGTTTCCAGCTGCTGAAGAGTTTGTGGTCGTCGTTGACTTATTTTTCACTTAATGATGCACCAAATGTTCTCTATAGGTGAAAGATCTGGACTGCAGGCAGGCCAATTCACTCTTCTACTATGAAGCCATGCTCTTGTAATAGCTGCAGTATGTGGTTTTGCATTGTCCTGCTGAAATACACAAGGCCTTCCCTGAAATAGACGTCATCTGGAGGGGAGCATAAGAGATGTTGCACATCACAATAAAAGAGTATATAACCAGTTGAAATGTATTCTCTGCATACCTTTCAGCATTCAGCGCCCGGGGAGCAGTTGGGGGTTCGGTGCCTTGCTCAGGACACCTCAGCCTCCCCCCACCAACAATCCACCTGAATTCGACACAACCTTCCACTTACAAGCAACTCGCTATCCATTAGCCCATGCCCATATGTTGCCTAAAACCTTTATATACCTTTCAGCATTCATGTGCCTTCCAAAACTGCATATGCATCCGTATGCCATACCATCAGAGATGCTGGCTTTTGAACTGAACGCTGATGACACGCTGGAAGGTCTCCCTCCTCTTTAGCCCGGAGGACACAGCGTCCGTGATTTCCAACAAGAATGTCAAATTTGGAACTTGTCTGACCATAGAACACTTTTCCACTTTGAAACAGTCCATTTTAAATGAGCCTTGGCCCACAGGACACGACGGCGCTTCTGGACCATGTCCACATATGGCTTCCTTTTTGCATGATAGAGCATTATGTTGGCATCTGCAGATGGCACGGTGGATTTTGTTTACCGACAGTGGTTTCTGGAAGTATTCCTGGGCCCATTTAGTCAAGTCAAGTCAAGTCAAGTCTGCTTTATTGTCAATTCTTCCACATGTACAGTACATACATACAGAGAATTGAAATTGCGTTACTCTCAGACCCTTGGTGCATACAGTTAACATTAAACACTGACAGTAGACGTTCAAATACAGATAAATACAGTTTATACATATGTACATACAAACTATACAGATATACAAATGAGGACATTGTAGAAAAATAAAAAAATGAAAAAAGAGATAGATAAAGTGGCATAAGGCACATGGCAGATAGAGTGCAAACCAGTTAAATAAAACAAAACTGTGCAGATATATGTGTAGTGCAAAAAAAGAACAGTCTTTTATCAGACTGTCAGAAGAGGTAGTTTACAGTCAATGCTGGGTGAGGTAGAGATCAGTCCAGTGCTACACAAAGTGACTGGTGCGGGTCACAGTTTGTAAGTGGGGGGGGGTGGAAGGTCCTGGGGATGTGGGGAGCTGGGGGGGGGGGTCGTAGTGTCAGAGTTCAGTGTTGCGTGGGGTAAAAGAGGGGGGGCAAGGACGGGAGGGAGTTCAGCTTCCTGACAGCCTGATGTATAAAGCTGTCCTTCAGTCTGCTGGTCCTCGCCTGGAGACTCCGCAGTCTCCTCCCTGATGGCAGCAGACTGAAGAAGCTGTGTGTCGGGTGGGTGGGATCACCTGCAATGCTGAGGGCTTTGCGGGTGAGACGGGTGCTGTAGATGTCCTGGAGGGAGGGGAGAGAGACACCAACGATCTTCTCAGCTGCTCTCACTATCCGTTGAAGGGACTTGCGGCAGGACGCGTTGCAGGCGCCATACCACACAGTGATGCAGCTAGTCAGGATGCTCTCGATGGTGCCTCTGTAGAAGGTGCACATGATGGGGGTCGGGGCTCTGGCTCTTCTGAGTTTGCGGAGGAAGTAGAGATGCTGCTGTGCTTTCTTGGCCAGTGCCGCAGTGTTGTTAGTCCAGGAGAGGTCCTCTGTGATGTGCACACCCAGGAACTTGGTGCTGCTCACTCTCTCCACAGTCGCACCATTGATGGTCAGAGGAGCATGCTGAGTGTGCACTCTCCTGAAGTCAACAACAATCTCCTTCGTCTTCTCCACATTCAGAGAGAGATTGTTGTCCCTGCACCACCCGGCCAGGCGGCTCACCTCGCTCCTGTAGTTTGTCTCATCTCTGTTGCCAATGAGACCCACCACAGTCGTGTCATCCGCAAACTTAATGAAAAGGTTAGAGTTGTGTGACGGTGTCATTTAGTAATGTCAATGATATAATCATGCCGATGAGTGAGGCAGTGCCGTCTGAGGGCCCGAAGACCATGGGCATCCAACAAAGGTCTTCAGCCTTGTCCCTTACGCACAGAGATTTCTCCAGTTTCTCTGAATCTTTTGATCATTTTATGCACTGTAGATCAGGGGTGGGGAACGTTGATCCTGGAGGGCCGGTGTCCCTGCAGAGTTTAGCTCCAACCCTAATAAAACACACCTGAAGCACCTAATCAAGGTCTTCAGGATGCAGTTAGGTATTTTTTTCCAGGGTTTTTCAGGGTTGGAGCTAAACCCTGCAGGAGAGTGGCCCTCCAGGATCAACGTTCCCCACCCCTGCTGTAGATGATGAGATTTGCAAAGCCTTTGCAATTTGACGTTGAGGAACGTTGTTTTTAAAGTATTCCACAATCTTTTTACGCACTCTTTCACAGATTGGAGAGCCTCTGCCCATCTTTACTTCTAAGAGACTCTGCCTCTCTAAGACATCCCTTTTATAGCTAATCATGTTACAGACATGATGTCAATTAACTTAATTAGTTGCTAGATGTTCTCCCAGCTGAATCTTTTCAAAATGTCTTGCTTTTTCAGCCCTTTGTTGCCCCCGTGCCAACTTTTTTGAGACCTGTAGCAGGCATCAAATTTGAAATGAGCTCATTTAGTGGATAAATGTGTAAAATTTCTCCATTTAAACATTTGTTGTTCTCTGTTCTATTATGAATAAAATATTGTCTCATGTGATTTGAAAGTCTTTTAGTTTTCATTTTATTCAAATTTAAAAAACGTCCCAACATTTCCGGAATTCGGGTTGTATACACTATGGCTGTTAATGAGGTTTCCCAAAATGTATTACTCTTATACTCTTATAATTTTATTCCAACCCACGCTATACATTACTTTTTTGGTGTTATGGAAAAACCAACCAGACATAGATTACCTGGAATCAACTTGCCTTATCAGTCTCATTTCCCCAAAAAGCCAAGTTGAAGCCAAGATCCAGCAAATAAATTAATGAAACTAAGGGCTTTTGGCAATCCAGCGCAAACTGTCTGCCAGCAACGCGCTCCAGACGGCAAGGGATTCCTTTCAGAGTCTGGCCTGCTGGCTGGCACTGTGAATTTCCCATCCTCCTTCTGATCTGAGCGGCTTGGCCGTCTTTGAGGCAGAGCCTCATGAGCATGTGTCAGACCTGCATCTGAAGAGAGCGAGTGCTGGACTGAAGGCTTGTTCAGGATCACAGGGGTCACAGATGCTGAAAGCCTCTTCACTCAGAGAAATACAAAAGCACTGAAGCAGTTGAAAGACGCATTTGTTTGGACAGTTTCTGGAGAGGTAGTTTATGAGTAATGTACTTCATAAAATGCCACGGTCATAAACACTGGAGCACTTCATGTGGCATGTGGGGACAACAGTTGCTTTAATGACTTGAGACTTTTCTTTAGTACAAGTACTAGTGTCATTCTTCAACTATTCCATGTGGACTTGTCAGCCTGAGGTGTTGCTGGGCCAGAGAATCCTGTGTGAGTGTCTGAAGGAGAGGAATTCACACTGCCCTGTGTAGGTTTGGCAGTGAAGGGAGAGTGGCCAGTAGCCACACTTTTAAAATGCATTATGTAGTTGAATATTGAATATTATATTCAGGGCTGCACATGAGTTTTTCAGTCTGGTTCTCATTTTTTCAGTCTGGTTCTCATGAGAGTGCCTGGAGATTTGTTTTGCTCACACTGCACATACTGCTACCCATGAAATATAACAATATATATATATATATATATATAATAAAATAATTAATAATAGCAATAATAGTATTATCACAACACAATTATTTAATAATAATTATAATACTAAAAGTATTTAAAAAACATTATTATATTTTAAAAAGTGAGTGTTAAATAAAAACAGTTATTTTATAGTACACTTCAAAAGTACAGTGCTAATGTTTACTTTTTCTTTTATTTATTTTTTACTTTTTATTTTTATATAAATTTTCCTCATTTTCAAACCTAAAATCAGCAAGCTTTTATTTTGGCAAGTTGCCAGTAAGTTACTATATGTGCTGCCTATGTGTTTTAGTGCTGCCAAGTGAAGCACATCAATATATGAAATGTCATAGTTTTGCGTTTTGCTCTGAAACCATTAGCGCATTGCCGAGGATGATGTTGTCAGTTCGATTGAAAATCTTATACAGTATTACAGTTAGTTGATCTAAAATGATGATTGTGCGTTAACAGCTGCCAACCATGTCGGTACACAAACGAGTGGTCTGAACTTATTTACCCAGCACTTTTTTTTTTTTTTTTTTGGTTGTGCATGTGCACGTGTGTACCACTTATGTGCATCCCCAATTATTTAAATTTTAGTTTCACAAAATTAAGAATTAAAGAATTTGAACTAGGTGTTTGAAATGACATATTAAACCACTGATACAGGAAAAAAATTGTGTTGATTGGACTTTTCACTACTGGGATATAGCCCGTGCAATTTGACAAATAGCCTTGGTCTCTCCTTATCAATATAGTACAGAAGACAATGATTTTTGGATGTTTAAGATTTTAAGAACTTTTATTAGGATTCATTTCAGTTAACAAAAAAACTATTTTTAATATTTTATTTTTAGTCATGATGCAAGGAATACTGTTTCCGGGTCAAAGCCTCTACTCATTTCTACTATATTAACAGCCTCTTATGTCAGACTTATAATGGATGGATAGTTGATTTTGCTATTGCCATAATGCATTCACAGTTACACATTTTAAAGTATTTGTTGGGTTATAGTCAACCTAATGTCTACTGTGACATTTTGACTTGTACCTATAACCCACAAGCAGTCTTTCTTCAGGACACTTAGTTCTGCAGCCAGGTTTTTGAGCCAGTCACCTGAGTCATAAATATACTATGTGACTAATCACCCTGAAGCTACAGGAAAATTACATCAGCTCTGAAAAAAAATGGCATCTGTCGATATCGATCTTGCCTTAGTAGGGCAGTGGTTGGTTCTTCCTCCAACAAAAGTAGCCCTATACCTCAATCAATACTTGAGAAACTTTACATCTTAAATAGCCAACCTTTCTTTCTTTATTATTATTATTATTATTTTAAATCGCTTTTTTGCTTTGGCTCACTTGTCTGCTAGACTCCAGTTATAAGTGTATTACAATATATATATATTGTTCCCCTAGTTTGTTCATACTGAAGGATCTGTTGAAATTACCATTGTCATATTTGGCAGCAAACCACAGATGTAGTGCTTACAGACTAGGTTGAAAATAAATCTAGGTGGTGACAGCTTTGCAATTTGTAGTATTAATTGGCAGCTAAAAAAGGATTCTTCCTAAATCTCTTAGTAGCTTCACCTGCTATAGTATTGTGAAAACACCTTACACATGTGATGTTTAAAACAGGCTGTTATTATGATATATTTGTTGAAAGTCTGCATATTATGGAGAGCTTCTTGGAAAAAAAAAACTGGGAGAGATCTGGGGTGTGTTACCCAAAAGCATCATTAACCAACTATGATCACAATAAAAGCAATTTACAGCATCACAAAGTTGTGTGATTGGAACTACAGTTCTCAGCCTATGGTTAGAAACATAATTTCTTGTCATATGACATGGTCTTAAATAGATCATCCGCTTGAGCAAAAGAAGTCAGTTAACATGTAGTACAATCGTTCCATACATTTAAAAATTTTATTTTACGTTTTTTAGATTGTAGAGATTAAAGAATTAAAGAGAATTTGAAGAGTGTGCATGTCTGTATGTCCTGCATGCTCGTTATTTACAGCAATAATCTGACATTAATTTGATCTTAATTAATTAGCAGAAATGATCACACTACCACCTGACTGATATCATTAACGACAGTTTGAGCGCGAATATGCAACATGGATGCGCAATGCAACTTTTTTGCGCCAAAAGTCCTTAGGGAAACAGCTGTCTAGCTAGTTTCTCCATCATTGCATCATACCATAGTAGTTAAGCAGCGAGTTACATCATAGCTCGAGAAATGTGCCCCTTTATCTGTTAGCATTCCCATTGAATGACACAAGACCCTCTGGAAGTACATGGTTTCAAATGTGACATCTTTGCTCAAGGAGGGACCAGTAATAATCACTCTGAATCTGCATGAAAAATGACATCATGAAAATTCTGATTGGTTGATGACATCAGGAGAAGATGGAAAATAAATTGGTGGACCACTTCTAGTAGCCTATAACCCCACTTCACAATTTCAAGAGTATTATTTAGAATTTCTGAACCCTACACTGAAAATGAACATCAAAATTTGATCGTTCCAATTTCAAAAGTAGTAGTATTTCGCTTTAACTTTCTGACACAGACAACACACTGAAAACAAGCATTACAAGTTGATTGCTCCCATTATATATTTATGCAACAAAAAAAACAAAAAAAAAGATTTGCACACAGCTAATAGAGAAAGATGCAAAAATGAAGCAGATGGTGTATTTACAGAATATACCAGGATGGGTGAACGAGGCCAGACATGCTAGACAGCCAAACCTTGAGATATGGAGTCAAAAAGGTTCTAAGGGACCTTTGACAACACTTGGTGTGATGTGGTGTGAGTAAGTGAGGACTTAATATTAATCAGAATGAGTCACAATGCTTAAACTCATCTTCAGTTTTGCCACTAGAACTGAGCTGATTTGAGAAACAGCTCATTAATCATGCTATGAAATTTCTATGACTAACCCTACAGTAAAGTGGCAATCAAGAATACATGAATAGTCAGATGGTTAATCAGCTGAGTCTGTTGTATAATTCTCTTCATAAGTGTGACATATTTAAATTATTAGCGAGGGTCACTTGTTTTACAGAAACTACCTTTGTATTGTTCAGTGCAACAGAGAGCTTAGAGCTGATATGACTCAGAGCTGCATTTGTGTTATACAATGAAATAACAAAGGGGAGTAAAGCGTCAGGAGGGCAGATGTGAAAGTTCAAGGAGCGCAAACATAACAGATTTGTTGTGGTATGGGTGAACAACGGTGGTGATGGGCTCAGAGGTCACTGGCTTGCTGGCAGCCCTGCCATGTGCCACACATGAACCTCAAGGACATTTTAGGCATGAACCAGGAGAAAGCATAGAAAAGATATGATAATGATGTATTCATGACAACAGCAATGAGGCATAATATCCCTTGAATGCATTGTGCACAAATAAAAATCCAATGGTTATGTTGTCCCCTTTCCACCACAAAAAAAAAAATGCTTTGATAAATTATAACTACAAGATAAAAAGATAATATATAATGTAAGATAATGTAAGATTAAAGACTAACTAAAATGTTGAGTATAAATTCCTTCAATTTTGAGAATAAAGTAATTTTTCATGCAAAAACTTGTCAACTTTTGAGGAAAAAGGTCCAAATAAATGTTGAGAATAAACTCATACTTTGAGAATAAACGCATTGTATTTCAAGACAAAAACACATTACACTGTGAGAAAATAAGTTAAATAAAACGCTGAGAATAAATACACTCATGTCATGTTTATTTTATCTTGCTGGACAATGTTAATGTAAAGGAGTAATCAGAGCGTGAAACGTACGGATCCATATGCAGAGCTTTATTCAGAGACGTTGTCATGAAACAGGCTAGGGTCAGACAAAGGCACACAGGTTTATCGAGGGCAAGACAAAAGAGTAGCCCAGTACACAGGCGTGGGTCAATTGACGGCAAACGTAATCCAACAGGGCAAGACAAAGAGAGATAATCCAGGTACATGGTAATAATCCAGGCAGGGGCAAACAGAGTCCAAATGGCTCGACACAGGGATAATCCAAGACAGGCAATAATTCCAGGGCAGGCAGCAGACAGACCAGACAAGATAAACAGGCTAGGATACAAAACTCGGGTAAACAGGCAAAGAACAGGACTAGACTAGAATTAGTTACAGGCTCCGTAATGTTGCTATTGCTGACATAGATATAAACGCAAACAATACTCGGACATCAGAAAGAGGAAGTCCATGGCTTATAAAGTGTGTTTGATTGGTTGCAGCTGTGTGTGTAATCAGTGCAATGGATGATGGGAAATGTAGTCCGGGGTGACATGCAACAGTTTGTGTAGTGTGAGAGTTAATGTAATTGGAAGGCAGCATCTGGTGGCGAGCAGTATAAATAGCATCTAGTTACTATTTACACTTATTGCAAAGATTATCTACTTTTACATAGCGTAAATAAAATCACTCAGTGTAAATAGCACATCACTAACAAATGCTGCTGTTGTCACTTAGTGTAAATAGAATATATCACTACTTTCATTAGTGAAAATAGAATATATCACTATTTTCACTTTGTGTAAATAGCATCTATGGCTATTTCCATTTTAGCTTAAACAGTATCTATTGCTATTTTCACCTAGTGCAAATAGCTGCTTCCCTAAACTAAAATCATACTGCATTGCCATTAATGGCTGTACAGATGGTTACAGTTGTTTCATTATATGGATAGAGGTGTACACAACCATCAACAATCCTAAAGTAATAGCCAGTTTTTCTCAAAACACGACTTTTTTCTCGTAATTTAATGAGTTTATTCTCAACATTTTATTTAGACTTTTTTCTCTCTCGAAATTTAATGAGTTTTTATCAAAACACAATTACTTTTTTCTCATAATTTAATGAGTTTATTCTTAACATTTTATTTAGGCTTTTTTTCTCGATATTTAAAGAGTTTTTCTCGAAACACAATGGCTTTCTCGTTATTTAATGAATTCATTCTTAACATTTTATGTAGATTTTTATAGAAATTTATAGATTTTTATAGTTTTTTTTTTTTCTCCAAACAGTCTTGGTCCTAATCCGCTTCCGTACATCATGGGTAGGTGATATTCAAGGTTCGAGGTTCTAGGTTCGAGGTTCTTTATTATTTGTCACCAGTGTTGGGCACGTTACTTTAAAAAAGTAATTAGTTATAGTTACTAGTTACTTCTCACAAATAGTAACTGAGTTAGTAACTGAGTTACATCATTATAAAAGTAACTAATTACCAGGGAAAGTAACTATTGCGTTACTTTTTCAAAAAAAAATCAAATGTCAAATAACTTGGATGCCCCAATATTAAATATGTTAAATGAATGAAATGGACACTAAATAGAATAAATTATTATTATAAAACATTGTACATTAATCGACACTATTTATCTACTGACAAATAGTCTACTACTTAGCATCACTTAGTCAAGCATTATAATATGATATTATGATAATTTAGCATTATATGATGATAGAACTTTAGTAATTAGAATAACCAAGTATGAATTCATATTTGTCATGTTGACTGAACTTAGGACTGGTGGTGGTGCTTAAGATATTGTTTGTCATTTAGTGTTTCTATAAAAAAAGGGGGAAAAATTGATAAGATAACAAAACTACTATGAATTATACTACTAACAATATAAAACGCACTAAGGATAAAGGAGCTGCTGGGTTCATGAATATTAATCACGTTGTATGGGTTCGCTCGAAATGATTTGCTGAAATCAAAACAGGGATGATAATAGGTGAGCACCGGCCAATGAGATTGTCGTTTGCGCATTAGCTCCGCCCACTAGCGGAGTTCTTAAAAGCTGAAGAATTCCAAAAGAACTCCGTTATTTTGACAGGAAAACACAACAAAGAATATCGTTTACATGTAGCGCGTCAATTCTGCATGTTATGAAAGACTCTCTCGCTCTGTATCTTTCTTTGCGCGCTGTGTGTGTGTGTGTGTGTGTGTATGAGAGAGAGAGAGAGACAAAGCTACGGCGAGCCGTGCGCTTCACACTAGAGTTCACGGTACGTCAAATACAGCTACACTGCGCATCCATTCAGATGAACTGAAAAATACAATGATAATAATATTATAATAAATTATAGTAACGCCGCATTTTATTGTCAGTAACGGTAACGGCGTTGTAACGGGGGAAACAGTAATTAGTTTGATTACTCGTTACTGAAAACAATAACGCCGCTAGTAACGCCGTTTATTTATAACGCCATTATTCCCATCACTGTTTGTCACATACACAATCATACAGGGTATAATCAGTAGTGAAATGTAGGTCAGGACGGGTCCGCTCAATGGACAGTGCAAAAAAAAAAAAATAAAAGATGAAACATAACACAGGCGAGTATATATAAATATAGGTAAGAATAAGATAAAAAAATAAGTAAAAAATAAAATAAAATAAAATAAGGAGTAAAATGTGCAATGAAATAAAATGTGCAATACAGTCTACTGTGGATTTAATAAATATTAATATAAACAGGGATGTGCAAGAGGAATGTGCAAACAGGTTGTACCGGGTATGTACACATAGCAGCAATGCGGATGATGGAGAATAATGGGTGTTTTTTTACAGTTTATTAAATTGAGTCCTGTAGATGTTATGAGACTGAGTTTAGGAGCCTGATGGCCTGAGGGAAGAAGCTCCTCCTCAGTCTTTCAGTTTTTGCCATCATGCTCCTGAAGCGCTTGCCAGATGGCAGTGTGATGAAAAGACGGTTTCCAGGGTGATTTGAGTCCTTGATTATTTTTGCAGCTCTGCTTTTGCAGCGTTTGAGGTAGATGTCCTGCAGAGAGGGGAGGGCAGACCCTGAGATGCGCTCAGCTAAGCGCACGACTCTCTGCAGAGCTTTGCAGTCCTGATTTGTGGCATTACTATACCACACTGAGATGAGTTAAAAAGCATAAACAGAGCATAAAATGAAAAAACCCAACCCAACCTAAACCCATGTGCTGATAAACATGAGAGACAGAGGACTAGCAGAGTGAAGTGGTGGAAAGAACTGTTGATTGAATTCTGACAGCTTGGTGTATCCGGTCTCTTCCACCCCCTCTAGATAATGAAATGGTGATAAGTTTACCCCAGCCGGACGAAGCCCCATGGGATAGATAATGAGGCCAGTTGTTAATTAATGTGAAGTTCTCCTGGTCTCTGTATGCTCTGTGAATCCCAATTAGTCTGAAGCTTAACAACATGTTGCACTTGATTTTTTTAGTTCACTTCAAAGCTCAGGCTCCTTCTGCTGTTTTCAGAGTCCCTGCTTTCTCAAAGTCTTTATACTAAAGGGCACGCTGCATGGCATGGAGGAAAGACAGCAATGTGCACACTTCTGCTTAGATGCAACCACCGCTTCTACCACTCACATGTCAAATCATTATAATAACACTGTGTCCTAACTAGACGAGACAAGTCATTTATCTGTCTGCACTAAATGTGAAAATGCTGCATGATTCAACACAATCACAAATCACAACCAACCAGAACAGTGTGTGGAAGAGTTCTGTTTGTGTGCACAGATTTTCGGATTCACAACCACATACCTTGTATTTTTATGACTTTGCGATGCTTCTCCAGACAGCATCCTTTTTATGGTTTTCCTTGTGGAAGATGAGGGATTTGTTATGTAATATCTAATACTTTTAACTTACAAAATCAGTCTCTCTCACTGATGTTGTATTATTAATATACATAAGGAGAGGTAATTTGGTCTAAAGAAACATTGGAGTGGGCGGGGCTACATGACCTGACACTGCAGAAATAGAAACAACACAATAATAACAGAAAATAATACCCATGAAATAGGTATACTTGATATTTTTCATTGTTTGGACTTTGTGTTATTTGTATTTAAAAATAACATATTTTTGTGCTTGGTTATCTCTTCATGCTTATTAAAGAGTGTGCTAAGACACATTAATGTATGGGGTCAGTAAGATTTTCTCTTTTGCTCACCAAGGCAGCATTTATTTGATCAAAAATAACAGTTATATTGTGAAACATCATTGCAAATTAAAATAATAGTTTCATGTTTTAATATTTTTTTAAATGTAATTTATTCCTGTGATTGTCAAGATGAATTTTCAGCAGCCATTACTCCAATCTTCAGTGTCACATGATCCTTGCCAGTGGAATGAGGGGGAAAATATTTATTTAAGATATATTTTCTGAAAACATGTCCATGTACTGTACACTTCTGTACAAAAGTTTTCATTTCTCATTGACATAACTTTTTTCAGCATTCTTTAATGAACAAAAAGTTAGAATAGAATTTTATGCAACATTGTTATTGCCAGTTTTGATCAATTTAATGTATTCTTGCTAAATAAAAGTATTAATTTTACTGAAATTTTGAATGATATAATGGCAGCACGACTGTTCAAATCCATCATTTTTTCCCACACCTGATCAGAACCGTGTTGTGTTTCCTGTGTGACCCAATGCCACAGATATTTAACACACTGAGATCCTGTGGGGATTTACTTGGCCCAGGATCTTATCATAATGTTTTCATTTTACGGCCAATGAAGTGATTTCCAGATATCCAATCGGCAATCTGTCAGGCCTACGCCACAGATCTTATTCTGCAGCGTGTGCAGGTCTCGCTGGCTTCACAGTTCACCACCGCTTTGCTTCATTTCTCCCTTGGTCAGTGGGGTAAGTCCTGCGCTGCAGTAAAGCACCACGATGACTATGGACCATTAAAGTGCTATTGAGTTTCTGTCAAATCGCCAGCACCTACAATCTCTCACTGTCCCTGCTCTCAGCCCTCTCCATTATCAGGCCCCTCCAGCCAGCATGGCTCAACATCACCATAGACATAGCTAAGACTGCCTTACCTTGACAGAGTCTGCATTAGTTTCAGCCATCGAAACCTTGCTTTAAGGTCTATGTGAGGCAGGATGTGATGTATCCTTGTGATTCTGGGCGAACCCATAACCCTTCATCAATATAAGCCTTAGCCATTCTGTTCCTCTGGGAGAGATTGGGGACTCAATCTCATATAGTTGCTTGTGAAGACCCTTGTAGTAATTGAAACGAGGCTCTGCGTCATGAAACAGACGAGTGAATCCTTCCTATAGCAGTGGGGAAGGCCTTTTTGAAGAGCAGATAAAGAAGAAATCATTGGTTTCAGAGAGGGGAATGATGTGAAGAAGTTTGACACATAACAAGGGCTGCGTCCGAAATCGCATACTGCATAAGTAGGTACTACATTTGAATTTGAACGTACTTCCCGACCGTTAAAAAAGTACGTTCTATATAGTATGAATGTGGATAGTATGAATGAAACTCAGACGTACTACATCCGCCATGTTGATATTGTCACGTGACATGCGTCGTCACGACAGCGCAAAAATTTCAAGAGCCCACTCTACTGAACAAACATCAGCAATGTTTATTTGTTATTCTTACCGCTTTCGTCGGCGTTTTTTGCGTCAGTCAGCTGCTTGCAGATTACCCCTTCGTCGACAGCTTGTAAACCATTTTTGCAGTAAATATATAGCAAGTATCACATTTACCTCAGAATAAAAGCAGCCACAGCTGTGAACCTGCTGATTTTGAGTAATTATATTGTAATAAATGAATGTTCAAATGAAATAAATGATGATAAATAGATATACACACACACACCAATTTGGTGCATTTGTTCCTTCATATATATATATATATATATATACAATACATAATATAAAACAAAACACGATAGAAGTATCATCACCTATTTATCTAGTAAATTTTACCTCAGAATAAAAAGAAAACAGCCAGCTGTAATAAGTAGTGTAACTATTTCAATTACTTTACTAAAGTAATGTAACTGATTACATTTGATTACTTCTCTAAATTTCTAATGTTTTCAACTGTTAATCATTTTCAATCATATAAACCAGACAGGGTTAATTTCACAGTACTCAACACTGATTAGTCCTTCATAACTTGAATTAAGATTATAGTAATTTAATTTAAAAGCACAGCTACCATAAAATAAGACTTACTTTGAAAATTGGAACGATTGAAGATTTAAGAGTTATTAAATAAATATTACAATTTTAAATTCTATTTCAGTATATTTGAAAAGGTAATTTATTCCTGTGATGGCAAAGCTGAATATTTACCAGTCATTTATCCAGTCATCAGTGTCACAGGATCCTTCAGAAATCATTCTAATATGCTGATTCCATGCTCAGGAAACTTTTCTGATTATTATTAAAGTTGAAAACAATTGAGATGCTTAACATTTTTTTATTTTTTTATTTAGTTTTTATTAGCATTTTTTCAGGATTCGATGATGAATGGAAAATTTAAAAAGAAGCATTTATTTTAAACAGGTTTTTCTAATATTAATATTTTATTTCAGAATTATTTCAGTTAACCAGTTTTAGTTTATGAATGGAAATGTTAATACTAACCTTTTCTGGCTATTACCAGACTCATAACCACAAAGTCAACTATTTTTACTGCATTATATCTATCAATAACATGACAAAGATTTCCATGCTTAAAGAAACTGAATTGTAAGTAAAATATTAACACTCTTGCTTTGTAAATTCCACAAAGAGCATATCCCATCTTTGTCTAGGAAGGAAACAAGACAGATTAATAAAGACGAGTAATCAGACATGTTAAAGCCAGACTTCCTCAGGCATTCCCTTGATCCGAGTCTAAACAGTGAATCACACAACCTCCGTAATCCGATATTTCATTGAAAGGCCTTTTCTTTTTCTTTATGTGACTGAAAATTACATGCATGGGGTTCAGTGCATTTTATCCCAGGAAACAGTTTGTCCCTTAAAAACTCAGTCTAGGTTTCAGGTAGTGGTTCGGTGCATGGAAGAAATGGGAAATTTAGAGGCTTTAGTGTGTGATCTGGTGTGCGATTTTCAAACATTTGTCACATCAGCTGATTTGTGGGGCAGCTTGGACCTATTCATCAGGCCCTGCTGTCACTGGGCAGTGAATTTATGTTCCTCATCCACATTCTCTGTCCCAGACCGCCTCAACAGAGGCTCCGCCTGTCAGTCTCACAGCCTTCAAGTCTATCACATCTGCTGTCGTTATTGTTTTTTTTAGTCAATGCACTAACTCTATATGATGTACCATTATTAGACAAAAACACAATAATTGCATTAGTTTGATAGCTTAATTTATTCCTCTGGCAAAGCTGTTTTTTTAGCAGTCATTACTCAGTCTTCACTGTTGTATGATGCTTCAGAAATCATTCTAATATGCTGATTTGGTTTTTAAGAAACATTTCTCATTATATTCAATGTTGAAAAGAGTTGTGCTGCATAGTATTGTTTTGAAACTGTAATATTTTGATTTTTTTATTTTTATTTTTCAGGATTCTTTGATTAATAAAAAGTTCAAAGTAACAGCATTTGTTCTAAATAGATTTTTTTGTAATATTATGAATTTCTTTTGATCAATTTAATGCATCCTTGCTGAATAAAAGTATTCTTTTCTTTTAAAAAAAAATAAAAAATCTTAATGACCCCAAACTTTTGAACGGTAGTGTATATTTTAATTTATTAGTTAATTATTTATTTGATTATCTTTTAATTTCAGTTATTGTTGCTATGATGTCTTAGCAAACCTTTTGATGTAAGACTCAAAATAATGCTCAAAGTACATTTTGATAAAAATGACAATCCTAATTAAGTTGTTTACATCATTCAACAGGATTTAGATTAAATTCTAGTCATACAATAATGGTTTATTTTCAGAATTACAAAAGATGCTGTTGTGTTCAGTGTTATCGAAAATGATCTCAATAGTACAACAATTTATATTCTTAAAGCTGCAGTCCGTAACTTTTGGCGCTCTAGCGGTTAATAAACAGAACTGCGTGCGTCTTGCGGAAGAACATTGTAGCCGGAGCTACTTCTCTCCGTTTATGTCTATGACGAATCACGCAGGTACCGGGCTACTCCGCAGCGGTACCTACCCGAACCAGTCTAAAATAGTCTGAATATAAACACTTATTATAGGTGTACCGTAGTGATTCAGGAGAAGCCAAAAGCATAAATTTTGTACATTTTGAACAAAAAAAGTTACGAACTGCAGCTTTAATTGAAGGCTTGTGTCAGTGGCCAAATGATTAAAAATGTGTTTGTTATATTATGCACCATATATATTAATCTATCAATTCTGTACCATAATTCATTTTAAGTTTGAAATTTACAACCTGTTTTTCTGCTCTGGGTCAGTTGGGGTAATAACATTGAATGCTTTCATTGGAACACAGCACACAAATACTCAATTAACACAGGCTTGCATGATGAACGCCCTAACATCCTAGTTCAAACCATTGGCCCGCTCACAGAGACACAATATTGGATTGCCCCCTTGGCTTTATAAGGCAGGACCTCATTAGCAGCCAGTCTAACATGACCTTTATGTTGAAGTGTCTGTGATGCACACTTCTATGGCGGTAGTCTAATCAACAGGGATTAATAGAGAGCAGCTTTGGAAATTACTGCTGTGGTCCAGTGCCGCTGATGGAGATGTCAGCTATTCTAATGAGACCACTGCACTGTCTTTCCCCCTCTAACAGAGACCATATGTGGAATGGGATATAATCAACATTGATTTTTCAATGGCCACCTTCATCACTGGTCACTCTATCCCCAAGTGTTAAGAGGAGAGAGAGCGTATTGATCGTGATAAGGCAGCTGCTTTTGGTCAGGGTGACACTGTAGGAGAATTCAGTGGAAGGTCTGGCCCTCTTTGTTACATTAAGTCACTCAGTTTTGTCTATATCAGGGTATGATAAGTGTTGTAATGTGGTGGAGGAAGAAATCAATGATCGTGTGTGTGCAGGTGGTAATTCACTTCTCTTTCTTACATGCACACAGAGAGGAGACCAATCATTTAGGAACATGTAGACTAGTTAAGCTGAAAATTAATCTTATCTTCCTCATGTTGTTCTTAAATCCATATGTATTTTCTGTGGGACACTGTTGCTAAATGACAGTTTGCAATGACCAGAAACAACCAAGCTGGGGGGGGTGGGTTAAATTGTGAATTTAAGAACTGACTCCATTTCATGAGTGAACTTTAATTCAATTTACCTCAGCCAAGAAGAAGACAAATTGGAGTTTTAATTGGATTTTTTTTTTAAAAAAGAGAGAATTTATTTAATAACAGTTCTGAGAAATATAGCAGGTACTGGCATTCTGGGAGATTAAGTCTTTCATCTTGGTACATAAATTGGCTTAATAAAAATAAGTTCAGTATACAGTCATATTCACCTTATTTTTCAATGTAGATTTAAACAATTTCTTGTGAGTGTGTGAGGCTTCCAATGAATTAATCGATATAACTAAAAGAATAACAAAGCGCAAGAAACGGCATTATTATATTACTACTATGAACAGTATTAATACAGTATTAGTATTGGGCTACAAATCAGTGTGTTTATGATTACAATAATAAATTATAATTTATAATAATATGATATCAAATGCAACATCAAGCAGCATATCAGACAGCTAAAATAACCAGAAGTGGCTGACATCGGAAATCTTGCACATGCCAGTTAAAAATGTTTGAGTCTGCTGTTATGTTAAAAATAAGCCAGAAGGTGACATTTCAAACAGATCCAAACTGTCTGTTATAAAACCTTCAAAAGTGTTTTTAAATTACTTTAAATTCATTTAAATTCGAATTGTATTTCCATTGCTTTTCCATTCTGTTTGCCACCATATTTCAGTTTCAGAAAAAAAACTATCCTGAATTGTGCACTATTATGCCAGAAGTAAGAGAAGGAATATGACATTTTTTCACACATTATTTTATTTTAATTTTTTTATGTAATATTTGCAGATTGAAAGCTACTGGTTACTATGAACTGTTTTTGTATAGCAAGAATTGTGTAAAGATTCTTCAAAAATGTATATTTTGTGCTTCATGGAAACCAGTATCGGAGTGACATGAATAGCAGTAAATGAATTTTCCTTTAAAGATGTGTTTATTCTGCCTGACTAAACACTTGTGCCCAAGTGAAACTGTCTTTGCTCAGCACAGCATCTAAGATCCAATCTCCCTGTGAACATTCCTGGACTAAACAAACAAGGGAAATATATTTTGATCCAACAACGCAGAGTAGATAATTAATTTGATGAGAGGAAGCATCACAATCTGTCAGTTCTTCCACTGACAGCAGCGATGGGGATAAAATTATTCCACAAACAAAGCTGAATATTTTGTCCCAAGAGCCTTTAGATGTTATGCATCTTTTGTAATTGCATTCCGCCACTGTTTGAGCCTGAAACAAAACAAGATTTATGACAATTGCAGCCGATCAAACATGTATACAAGACAGAAATTAATGGCCGTCTCCTCAAAGTTCATGGCTGATTGTCATTTGCGCTATGGCTCAGAGGTGTGCAGAATGTTAATGAAAAAGTTGATCTGAAACACAGTGGCTCAGCGGTGCAGGGCAGACACAGACGCATGAAAAATGCATGGAGCTCCGTTTGTACCTCCAACTTCACTTCATCAGAATTCCACTCCCATTCCAACTGGCCAACAAGCAAGAATATCAATTATATTAGCAATTTGGGTGGTAGTGAGCGAGCGGGTAACCGTTGAGCAGCTCTCATGAGGCACACCGCTCTGAAAGCAGGCGATGGCCATTCAGAGCGTCATATTCAGCAGTCAACTCAGGAAAATATCCAACTTACTGCGTTAATGGAGGCTGAAGTGTTTTCACCAAAGAATATGTTCATTAACATTGTGATTCATGTGGAGAATCAAACATCTCAGTGTGGGTTCACCTAAAATGAGTGCCACGGTCTAACGGGAAACCCGTTACTATTAGCGTACTGCATAATTAACACATCCGGTCTCTCTGTGTGTGTTTCAGGAAAACCCATATATGTGTAATAACGAATGCGACGCTGATACCGAAGAGCTGGCCCACCCACCCGAGCTCATGTTTGACTCTGAAGGACGAAACCCAACCACGTTCTGGCAGTCAACCTCCTGGAAGAAATACCCCAAGCCCCTTCAGGTCAACATCACGCTGTCCTGGAACAAAACAATAGAACTCACAGATGACATTGTCCTCACCTTCGAGTCTGGCCGACCCGAGCAGTTGGTCTTGGAGAAGTCGCTGGATTACGGTCGTACGTGGCAGCCATATCAGTTTTACGCATCTGACTGTTTGGATGCATTTACTATGGAGCCAAAAGCAGTACATCAGCTGACCCCAAGCACGATGCTAGAAATCATCTGCACTGAGGCCTATTCAACGGGCTACGTGTGGAAGTACGACAAGACTGTGCGCTTTGAGATCAAAGACCGCTTCGCCCTTCTTGCCGGCCCGAGACTGCACAACATGGCTTCTCTGTATGGGCAGCTGGACACCACCAAGAACCTAAGGGATTTCTTCACCCTCACTGACCTTCGCATTAGACTTCTACGGCCTGCCACTGGAGCCACAATGGTGGACGAGAACAACCTTTCTAGATACTTCTATGCCATCTCGGACATTAAAGTGCAGGGCAGGTAAGTTAATTCTCTATCATTAAGTTTTACAAATTTTTGCTTAATTACTTCTGAAAATAAAAATGCTAAATGAAAACATCAGTATAAAAATAAAACGCCAATAAAATTCCCATTAAAAACATATTGAGGTGATTGAGGTGGAATAATTGTTCAGCATAGGCTCATTGGAAGAGCGTGCCCCTTACCTAAATATTTGCACAACTTACATACTGTATGTACATACATACATACAATTCACTGCAATGCAATTATGATTACAGGGCAAATTATGATTTAATAAAGAATTATTGGTTTTACTTTAATTTAAGGTCCAATTCTCGCTATTGACAAACCATTAGCTACAAGTTTCACCTCAAAAAAACTCCTAATTTGCGTCTTATTAATAGTTATTAAGGTGGTTGTTAAGTTTAGGTATTGGGTAGGATTAGGGATGTAGAATATGGTCATGTAAAATATGTGCATTATAAGTACTAATAAACAGCCAATATGTTAATAATAGGCATGCAAATAAGCAACTAGTTAATAGTGAGAATTGCTCCATATACAAAAGTTTTACCAAATAATTTTCATGTGGTTTCTTGCAAAATGCTGTTATAATCTCAAAATACTTTTACATGATTTGCTTGATTTTAAATTAGTTAAATCATGCATTTTCCTGTTTGCATAACATAACTAGCTTCATATGTATGGATTTTCTGACATAGTAAACTTGCTCGGTAGCTCACCTGGTACAGCGTTGTACTGTACTTGCAGTGCAGAGTGCTCAGGTACGCATCCTGTGAAACCAGTCACGATAAAAGAGCTCAAAGACTTGAAGAGAAGTCAGAAGACAGAAGTGTTTTTTATCTCATGCCTGCTTTTTATTAACACTGCTTTCATTAACACATCGGTTTTGGGTTTAAGGTAGGGTTTAGTGTAGGTGGTAAGTAATTTTAAAATACCATAGAGCATTAAAAACAATCAATGCAATAAAATGTTGTGACATGAAAGTGTCACAAAACATGCAAGATACTACATAATATAATTTGCCAGACATATTTGATAATGTAACTACTTAAGGGTTACAATTACTTCAGGGGCAACATTTATACAATGAACCCAGCACAGAATCTGCCAAATGTTACTTAAAACTAAAAATGTTAATAATAAAATTATTTTATATTATAAAAAATAACTAGATGGAAACATTGGTATATTAATAAAATCCAAATAAAATGTGCATTAAATGATTATATGCACAATTGAGATGAATATTTCGTAATGACAATGACATAATGACAATGCCAAAAGTGGGATCTGCAAAGGATACCTAACTTTTTTTCTTTTTCTTTTTTTTTGAAAGCTCAGCTGTGTGTTCTCAAACTTTCAGGATGAAATTATTGCCAAGTTTTATGCATGTAGCCCCAGCCCAGCTTTTGCAGGGCTCCACATGGTGTCAAATGACAGAATAAGCATAATGAGTGACCACTCCTATTCTTCTCTAAAATTAGAAGTCAAGCCGGATGGAGGGACATTGCAATGGGCAATAAAGAATAAAATGGACCTCAAAGGTCTCATTTAGCCGGCATAAAAAAGCAAAAAAAGTGCAGCATGACTTCACAATGTCTTCACAAGTCAAATGATTGCACAATAGAAACAAAAACACAGCAGCTGCTCTCCAAATTGGGCCGGAATGGCTCATAAGCAGTTGGTTTATGTGAGAATAACTTGGTTCATAATGACGCATTTGATAGGTCCCCTGTGAATCTAAATGCACAGCTCTAAATTAGGATTCAAAGGACTGCAGTGGTAGATTAGGGCAATTACAGAGTGAGCTAATTGGAAAGAGACTAATCTACTAATTAAGACCATTTACTGCTGATTAAATAATAACCACTGGGGACACATCACCATGCAAGTGTGCCTGTTGGGCGACATTAATATGACTTTGCATCTGTAATGATTACTGAGGTGGTGGTGCATGGTTTTTGATCCTTCATATTGTACTCCTTTAGACTTTAGAGCACACATTTTGATTTGAAGACCCATTGCACAATATTTCAAACTGATTTTATAGTTCAAAGGAAGTTGTACACATGCACGCCCCAGTAGACAGTACTCCTCTTGTGTCAGGAATTGTTTGCTTATTGAGTTGAATGAGCCGACAAATCTTAAGTTAGGCTTGGGAAATCATGCACATGCATGGTCCATCAATGAGGCATAAACAAACAAAATAAGGAAAAGAAAATGTTTGACATTTAGCAAATTGTTTTACCTGATGCAAACATTTTCACTGTTGTTTCAACAACACAATATTACAAAATATCCTAGAGTGCATTTACTTTTTCAAAACATTTACCTTTTAAAAGAACAGTTCACCAAATTCTGTCATCATTTATTCACCCTCATTTTGTTCCAAACCTGTATGTCCAAATTCATTAACAAAATTTCCCCAAAAAAGAAAACAGTCAATTCTAAATATGTTTTTGCAATCAATTCTAAATATGTTTGTGTAAAAATACATTGAACATGCAGATCTAAAATGAGTTTGTCAGCACCCCTCACGTTCACTTTTGGAGCTTCTAATAGAGTAAAGAGATAAGTGGGCTGCTCTATGTCTTAATGAAAGCATGAGGGGCTGCTGTTGTTTGGCTTTGATGTGTTGAGAGTCTGTAAGAAGAGGGAGGTGTGGAGGTTGCAGTACTTGATGTTGGGAAGGACCTCCACCTATAGACTACTTATGAACTACGGCTTTCAAACAGTCTAGACCAAATTATCCTCGCAGACAGTCTTAGGTTCATTAAAAGCTACAATTGAGTCATCATACAAAAAAAATACTGCTTTCTGTTTTCAAAAAAAATAAGGCTATAATTGTGATGCATCAATTAAAATTTACTGGCAACCGTCTTCTATGAAAAAATAATGAAATTCTTTGATCTTCTCTTTTAACAATGTAAGGAGAAAGTCTTTATATTGTTTATAATGGACAAAATTATCTTTTTAAATGAAGAAAAACTACTTTAGGTAATAGAAAGGAAGAAAAAGTGATGTATGTTTCAGGAAACAACTTTTGTTTATGATTAAAGTGTTAAATCTGGGGTCTCTGTGTCTTTGCAGTCACCATATTTTGCCATTTATGAGTTCCTGAGGCAAATCAGAGGTGAATAAAGGTACATCCAATAACTTCTCCTGCCTGTGGGTTTTCAATTCAATTTAATCCCAAAAATCTCTGACACAGAGAAGAATATTACAGTGGAGGTCTTTTGACCAGGACTGTGTAGTTATTCACTTGGATGGGGTTAGTAGTGTTGAAGGAAGCAATGCCTCAGAAGTCCCCAGCACTCCAAAGAGCTTAGAAAGGTATGATTTCTAACAAGATCTGCATTTTCATAATAATGTTATGCTGTAAATTAATTAGATGTTTTTCATTTACATTCTAATGGTAGATTGATGAAACTGCAGTCATGTCCTTCAAACATTTTAAAACTAAGATTGAGTGTGTTTACAACACTGAGAATGAAAAATAAGGCTCATTAAAAAACCGTGATAACAAGAAAACCAAGTCTGAAATCATCAGGCTGTTCTCCAGTTTCTCTATCAAAACATAAATGGACATGTACATGCTAATTGACATGCAAAGCTAAACTGTGAAAATGAACAAAGATGTTTATGTGCAAAACACGTTTTGCTTCAACTGTTAACCTTTACGTATATTTAGAATTTATATAACTTTGTACAATGTGATGTTGTTAAACTTAATCATGCATATAAGATGCAAACAAAATTGTCTTTATTACTCACTACTTATTTGTTCATATACTGTAAACTACATTATTGCCTGGCACTGTATTATATATATATATATATATACACTGAACAAAAATATAAACGCAACACTTTTGTTTTTGCCCCCATTTTTTATGAGCTGAACTCAAAGATCTAAGACTTTTTTTATGTACACAAAAGGCCTATTTCTCTAAAATATTGTTCACAAATCTGTCTAAATCTGTGTTAGTGAGCACTTCTCCTTTGCCGAGATAATCCATCCACCTCACAGGTGTGGCATATCAAGATGCTGATTAGACAGCATGATTATTGCACAGGTGTGCCTTAGGCTGGCCACAATAAAAGGCCACTCTAAAATGTGCAGTTTTATCACACAGCACAATGCCACAGATGTCGCAAGTTTTGAGGGAGCGTGCAATTGGCATGCTGACTGCAGGAATGTCCACCAGAGCTGTTGCCCGTGAATTGAATGTTAATTTCTCTACCATAAGCCATCTCCAAAAGCGTTTCAGAGAATTTGGCAGTACATCCAACCGGCCTCACAACCGCAGACCACGTGTAACCACATCAGCCCAGGACCTCCACATCCAGCATCTTCACCTCCAAGATCGTCTGAGACCAGCCACCCGGACAGCTGCTGCAACAATCGTTTTGCATAAACCAAGAATTTCTGCACAAACTGTCAGAAAGCGTCTCAGGGAAGCTCATCTGCATGCTCGTCGTCCTCATCGGGGTCTCGACCTGACTGCAGTTCGTCGTCGTAACCGACTTGAGTGGGCAAATGCTCACATTCGATGGCGTCTGGCACTTTGGAGAGGTGTTCTCTTCACGGATGAATCCCGGTTTTCACTGTACAGGGCAGATGGCAGACAGCGTGTATGGTGTCGTGTGTGTGTGAGCGGTTTGCTGATGTCAGCGTTGTGGATCGAGTGGCCCATGGTGGCGGTGGGGTCATGGTATGGGCAGGCGTATGTTATGGACAACGAACACAGGTGCATTTTATTGATGGCATTTTGAATGCACAGAGATACCGTGACGAGATCCTGAGGCCCATTGTTGTGCCATTCATCCACGACCATCACCTCATGTTGCAGCATGATGATGCACGGCCCCATGTTGCAAGGATCTGTAAACAATTCCTGGAAGCTGAAAACATCCCAGTTCTTGCATGGCCTGCATACTCACCGGACATGTCACCCATTGAGCATGTTTGGGATGCTCTGGATCGGTGTATACGACGGCATGTTCCAGTTCCTGCCAATATACAGCAACTTCGCACAGCCATTGAAGAGGAGTGGACCAACATTCCACAGGCCACAATCAACAACCTGATCATCTCTATGCGAAGGAGATGGCAAATGGTGGTCACACCAGATACTGACTGGTTTTCGTTTATATTTTTGTTCAGTGTTTATATATATATATATATATATATATATATATATATATATTAGTATACCCAACTTTATCCACATAGGCCTATATATGGTACTCTCATGTAATATAGCAATATAGCAAATCTATATATACAGTATAGCAAATCTCCACTACTTGATGTTTTGTTTAATATAAGCAATATTATCACCCAACTCTTTTATAAAGTTGGATACATAAGTATACTCATGTAGGACAATATACTATATAGCAAATGCTTGATTGCTTATACAGTTGCAAAATGTAAACTTTATCATCGGCCAAATCTATTGTACTAAATTTAGCGTGATACCGCAATCCTATAAAAGCGCCGATGGGAGTGGAATGTTCTGCAGGTGATCTACTGACAATGCACAATAATCAGGAGCAACCTACCAACAACACAGTGGCAAAATGGGTTAATACATGCTTTTTGGGGCATTATGTAATGGCACAAAAACAGACTAGCACCTGGCCCAATGTGTATTGTGAAAAGTGCTACAGAAATAAATTTGACTTGACTTGACAAAGCTGTCATACTTCTAGACTTTGAATATAGTGCATGAGTTGTATGAACCACTTTTGTGATATTTTGATTCCTTTTTGAAGTTTAAAAAACCATCTTCTTTATTGTACAGGTGCATCTCAATAAATTAGAATGTCGTGGAAAAGTTCATTTATTTCAGTAATTCAACTCAAATTGTGAAACTCGTGTATTAAATAAATTCAATGCACACAGACTGAAGTAGTTTAAGTCTTTGGTTCTTTTAATTGTGATGATTTAGGCTCACATTTAACAAAAACCCACCAATTCACTATCTCAACAAATTAGAATACTTCATAAGACCAATAAAAAAAAAAATTTTTAGTGAATTGTTGGCCTTCTGGAAAGTATGTTCATTTACTGTATATGTACTCAATACTTGGTAGGGGCTCCTTTTGCTTTAATTACTGCCTCAATTCGGCGTGGCATGGAGGTGATCAGTTTGTGGCACTGCTGAGGTGGTATGGAAGCCCAGGTTTCTTTGATAGCGGCCTTCAGCTCATCTACATTGTTGCGTCTGGTGTCTCTCATTTTCCTCTTGACAATGCCCCATAGATTCTCTATGGGGTTCAGGTCAGGCGAGTTTGCTGGCCAATCAAACACAGTAACACCATGGTCATTGAACCAGCTTTTGGTACCTTTGGCAGTGTGGGCGTGTGCCAAGTCCTGCTGGAAAATGAAATCAGCATCTCCATAAAGCTTGTCAGCAGAAGGAAGCATGAAGTGCTCTAAAATTTCCTGGTAGATGGCTGCGTTGACTGTGGACTTCAGAAAACACAGTGGACCAACACCAGTAGATGACATGGCAGCCCAAATCATCACTGACTGTGGAAACTTCACACTGGACTTCAAGCAACATGGAATCTGTGCCTCTCCACTCTTCCTCCAGACTCTGGGACCTTGTTTCCAAATGAAATGCAAAATTTACTTTCATCTGAAAAGAGGACTTTGGACCACTGAGTTATTTTTCTCCACAGCCCAGGTAAGACGCTTCTGACGTTGTCTCTGGTTCAGAAGTGGCTTGGTAGCCCTTTTCCTGAAGACGTCTGAGCGTGGTGACTCTTGATGCACTGACTCCAGCTTCAGTCCACTCCTTGTGAAGCTCTCACAAGTGTTTGAATCAGCTTTGCTTGACAGTATTCTCAAGCTTGCAGTCATCCCTGTTGCTTGTGCACCTTTTCCTACCCAAATTCTTCCTTCCAGTCAACTTTGCATTTAATATGCTTTGATACAGCACTCTGTAAACAGCCACACCTTTCAGTAATGACCCTCTGTGACTTACCCTCTTTGTGGAGGGTGTCAATGTTCGTCTTCTGGATCATTGCAAAGTCAGCAGTCTTCTCCATTATTGTGGTTTCAAAGAACAAGAGATACCCGGAATTTATACTGTAGGGATGGTCATTAATTGAAACTCAAATGTAAATATTCTAATATATTGAGATACTGATTTTTGACTTTCACGAGCTGTAAGCTCTAATCATCAAAATTAAAACAAAAAAACTTTTGAAATGTTTTACTTCACATGCAATGAATCTAAAATATATGAAAGTTTCACTTTTTGAAATAACTTACAAGAAAAAATTAACTTTTTCACGATATTCTAATTTATTGAGATGCACCTGTAAGTGCATATAGAAAAGAGCAACCAGCACATTCTTCAGAAATTACCTTCTGTTTTCCATAATACAAAGAACGTCATACAGGTTTGGAATGACATGGAGGTCAATAAATGATGACAGAACTTTCATCTGTAGGTGAATTATCCCTATATTGACTGCTGTTGAGTAGATTTTTAACAGCTAAATGAAAACAGGCCATGCAAGGATTCATGATCTAAAAACTGCCTTCAAGATCCCTTTCCATAGCACTCCACTTTTAGGATTATCTCATATGCAAAAAAATATATTTTTAGGCCATTGCAATTTTTTCATCCCAATTTAAATATGCATGATCTGAGGAGAGATTATTCAGAGGAAACAGTCCAAAGGAAAAAATCCCTAAAAAAGCTGCATCACTATGGCTGTTTCAGTCCCAGCAGACTCTCACGTTGTAATACTAAAATAAATGCTTCACACGTCAAAGAGTGCCAACTTACAGCATCTCGCACAAAGATCTACCTAGTCGTTCAACCCTTCTGTTATCCTCGTTTTTCACTCATGTGATTTATGTTCCTTGAACTCATACTGATGCAAAACCACAGTGGATATGAAAACATTTCAGAAATGTTTTTTCAGAAACTATTAACAATCACAGAGTTTCTCAATTTAATTCATAAACACTGAATTAGTTTTATATTGAATGTAATATTTCATTCAGAAGGTGTCAGTCGATGATAACATGCCCTCGTGAACTCTTCGGAGTGCAATTCAGAATGGCAATTCAGATTGTTAAACGGCAAATTGCTCTATTCGCACGAGGCTTGATTTGGAAGTCATAGACTGAGCTTTTGAGTACAGATGTTTGTCACAACTGACCATGTTCCCTGCCAATCATTTCTGATTCACATCTAAGATATTTAATTATGCCTAATGAGAAGCTTTGCTGCAGTCATCAATAATAAACGAGCAACTGGAAAAAAAAATAACATCAACATAAACTCTCCCTTGAGGCACTGCAGTAAACTTGAATATCAACACATTTTGCACTCTCAAAAATAACACTACATTATTCATTTATCCCAGCTGCTTTGGAGCCAACATTATGCACGTTTTCTTTTATAACAGAACTTACGTGAATATAAACACAGACACATATGCTGATCAAATTAGATTGAAAAGCACAGTAATGTCAATCATTTCTATTATATTTACACACCATTTAATTCCACATTTTCCAGAAACCGTTCCGCCGCTATACTTATCAATAATCATAGCACTTTATCACATATTCCACATATGCTGTGTCCCCAATTCACTGTTTATCCAAGCAGCTTTGAAGATGAGGCAGAGGTTGTGTTTGATCAAAGCGGGGATGGGACAGAGTCCCTTATTAGCATAATATTCATGCAGATCAGAGTAAATGCTCCATAATAGGGCCTGTTGTTAAAACAAATTGCAGGCGTAGCTCTCAGCAATGCCAACCAGAGTGCCACAAATTCAAATCGGATTTGGCCGCGGTGGAATAATCTGAGTAGGCGAATTACGCTGTGATGAATTCCTAATATTTCCCCGGAAATCTGGAGAGCCCCTCCAGGGTCGACTACATTTTGAGGTGAGACACAAACAATTTGCCTGAGATGTATTACATTCCACTCAGACGAGTGAAGAAATTGGCCACCGCGCAGAGTCAGTCAGTCCTAATAGGAATCCTCATTTCAACAGCATCACAATGGTGAATTATGTGGCTATGACTTTTAGCGTCATTATTGAAGTTTCAATACACCCAAGGCACAGGGCATGTCAAAATACAATTGTGAGACTTGCGCATTGCTGCTTATAGTATCATGTAAAACTGAATAAAGGAATAACATAGGCTAGGCTTAAAGTATTTCACTGGAGCTGCTGTTATATTGTGGGTGATAGCTAGACATAGTAGCTGACCTCAGTCTTGTGTTCATGGTCATATACAGTATTATGTTTACGCTTTTTTTTTTTTTTTTTTTTTTTTTTTTTTTAGAGGACAAAATCCTGTAAATTTAATTGAAATTTCATCATCCTGCCATATTTCCTGATAATTTACTCACCCCCATGTCATCCAAGATGTTCATGTATTTCTTTCTTTAGTTGAAAAGAAATGCAGTTTTTTTTTTTTTTGTTGAGGAAAACATTCCATGATTTTTCTCCATATAGTGGACTTCAACTACAAATGCTAGTCTTGCACTAGCTCTGCGATGTGCGTCCACGACTTCACGCATTACGTAATCACATTGGAAAGGTCAAGTTTTTTCCTAGTGGAAGAAATCTTTTAGGTTTCAAAAGATTTAAACACCCAGGATACGCACACGAACGGACCATTTTAAACAATAAACTTACACAAAGATATACAGAGTTCTGGCTTGAAACCCTAGATGGCGCAGTCCCATAGCGATAGGTCTAACTCAATCTGACCTAACGACATCATTATCACATGGCACAGCTGATTGGTTCTGTCCTGTATTGGTAGCCAATAAGCTCGCTGCTCAACATTCAAATATATGACTAGTGCTTGCTGTAGCAGTTTGCAGCATGTTTCAGAAACCCTCCTCCTTTCCCAGCTCCACCTGTATAGATCTGCTACGAGGTGATCCATGTATGTTATAAATGGGGGTTATTTCATGTATGTTATATGTGCAGCAGCAGTGTTTCTTACATGCTCACAGCAGCATGTTGTGGATGTATTGGCAGTAGCAAGTCTCGGTACTTGTTCTGCCGCAGCAGCAGCAGTGTAGCAGACCTATTCCACCAAGACCAAATACATTAACATTGTCATATACATTGTCATGCCAATCCCTCCGAGAGTTGTCATGACAGAAATATAAATATGTGTCATTCAACATACAACTTTTGAATGGTCCTCTTTCTCCATACTTGTAAACACTGGGTCGGTACTTCCGCCTACGTCATGCGTGACCTTACCAAGTCATGGATGCAGAGCTAGTGCAAGACGAGCATTTGTGGTTAAAAGTCCCCGTTCAAGTCCACCATATGGAGAAAAATCCTGGAATGTTTTCCTCAAAAACCTTCATTTCTTTTCGACTGAAGAAAGACATGAACATTTTGGATGGCATGGGGGTGAGTAAATTATCACAGCATTTTAATTCAGCAGTGAACTTATGCTTTAAGTCAGTTTTACTCTGACTAAAATGACAGTGTTTTATAAATTTGCAGAAGTGCATTTTACCCCCACTGTAAGATTGAAATTTTTTACTTATAAATTACTAAAATGAGTAAGATACATGTTTATTTAGTTATTACAGGCTCCTTCATATGAAGAGTTCTATTTTCTTCTAAAATGAGCATGTAGGTTCAGTAATTTCACTTTAATGGCAATGAATAGGATCTTTTCATTGTAATTTAAGTGAAATAACTGAACATAAACATAGGAGCCTGATAAAAATGCTCATTTTAGAAGAAAATTTCAAATGGCACTAAGAGGCTTTTGCATCTGAACTCTTCATATTTAATTGCCCATATTTTAATTTAATATGTCACAATAACGACACTATGGATTCAAGTTGAAGAATTTCACTCACTGTACTATATTTTAATAAAACCAAAGATGTCCCTCTAACATGACACTCTAAAAAATGACCCTCTAACACTAGCATTTCCTATTCCTTTTCTATTCTGTCTGCTTGTTTTATTTTTATTTATTTTTTTAAAAAAAAAACTTGGTATGTGTACTGTGTTAGGCAGATTTGTCACAGCATTTACATATTATTACTCTTTTGTTGGTTTTGATTGATTCTATTGTCCTCATTTGTGCTAAATGACTAAATGTAAAATGTAAATGTTATGTCTGAAATGTACATCTAATTCATGGAAATATTGAATAATAATAATAATAATAATAATGTAATAATTTTATAATAATAATATAAATAATAAGTATTGAATTTAAAATGATAACACTAGGAACAACATACCACTTGGGGCCTTCTGTGCCAATTTTGGGAAGCCATCTTACACCAAGGCTCAATTTTTTTTATTTCATTTTTTATTAAAAATAAAAACTATAATTTTTACTCTACATATCTAAAACACTGAAGTGCATAAATTCCTTATTATTGTATAGACACACAAAAATTAATGTTCAAAATAACTGTCTTTTTCCCTTGACGTTATGTTTAATTCTCTGTTTTAGTTATTTATTGTCTGTGTTTTAGTGCATTGTTATGGAAAGAGTGCATTCACAACGTGCCTACACTAGTACTGTAGTACATAGTTGAAATTTGATGCATTTGTGTTATTTTGTGCAGAAGCAAATCAAAAATATTTTGTTTCTTATAGGGCCTATATCTGATTATTCTCATATGTAAAGGATGCATTTGGATGAGCTCTGATCAGTTTACTTTGTTCATTCGGTGTTCAGCTTCAGCTCAAGCAGCTCAAAGCGGGTCGACATCATTGACTGTGATTGGATTGTTTGAAACAGGGAAAATCATTTTTCAATGCTTTTGCATTTATTTGCAAAACTTTTTGTGTTCCCTAAAAACCTTGCATTTGGTCATAAACCTTTTGCAACTGCAAAATGGTGTAATGGTAATAATATGAAGAGGAAGGAAAAACACACTTCATTGAAATATGATTTTTCATCTTTTCATGTTTTTTTATTTATTTATTTATTTTTTGAACCATCATTTCATCTTACAGGCTCCCTAGTTCATTATCATTGATGAAAAAAAATAAATAAACATTTTCTTCAGCAATTTTGTTATCGAGACTCCAACTTTTAAATTTGTTCCTTTTGCTTCTGCACATTTACATTTCCTCTTCTCCTGTCTTCACTTGTGTTGTGTTTACTTCTCCTCTTGATACGGGTCACATCACAGTTGTCGCTCAACAAAAGCTGTTAGGGCAGATGTCGAGAGCCAGGCAGGTTCTCCAGTAACTAAGGTTGGGTTGACATACAAAAGCGAGCGAACCTTCAGCTACATCTGTGAAGTTCAGGAAGACGGACAGCTACGGACTTCTCTCGCCTTCCTTTTTGATGAGATGGCTGTCAGATGCCTCTGTGCCTCCACTAGAGTTTACATTTGGAGTCCAAGTCTGCTTCTCACTACAAAGACATCTAAGACTCTCTAATCCTCAAGGCCAGAAGGTGAAGAAAGTTTCCAGGGGTCAAACAGCATGAGTAAAACTATGACTTTCACAGTTACTGGTAAAGTTTACTTACTGGACATGCTCAAGATTCTTCTAAGATATCTTATAAATATTTAAGTTCTCCTTGCTGCAGGTATGAGTTCAATGTGCATGTATGCAGTGATGGCATATACTGCAAAATATGTATATTCTTTGGCATTTATAAACTAATTAAATACTAATACTTGAAACTAATTCAAGCATTTTTCAACATATGTAGTTTAATCTATTTGTTTACATTATACTTTTGCTAGAAATTATTTTAATTTATTTGGTGCAGGCAGTTCAATTGCACACTTCTGCAGGTAAAAATCATTTTTGAGCAAAGGCTGCCATTTAAAATTAGCTAGGTATTTTGACAAAGTCATTTTTTGCGAACAACATATAAATTATTATTTAAAATAGATGCTTTTGCATTACCATTACCAAGTCACAGCTCACAATACACATTAGGGAAGGGTCATGTGATCTTCCAGTGAGGTGACCAGCTTCATGTAAAATAAAACAGCTTTTATTATAATATATATTTATCATTTTAAAGAAGTACTAATAATTTCTTCTTCGAGGTAAAAAAATCCACCTTTAACTTACATCTAATGGTATTTATCTCATCTTTGAACAATTAGCTTTGCCTGATAAGACTTCACATTACAGCCTTCATAGCCTTAGGCATTTGCAAACAATATAAAATAAGGTTTACAATTGATAGTAAACAGCAGGACTGTGATGAGCCTGTGATACACATCAGCTTGAAAATAACTCTTTCATTGAGTCTCATTTGCAGAGGCCATTGAGTAATAAAACTACAAGATAACATGCATTCTATTCAGCAATAAACTTATGGTATTCAAGCACAATAACAATAATGTAGAAATTGCCACACGATAGTTTTTGGTATTTGTTTTCCCACACTGGAATTATTTTTTTATGAGACATAGAGCATAATAAAAAGGAAAGCACAAACATAAAACAATAAACTATTAGATCGAGTGGAACTTACAGAGAAGCATATCTTCAAATTTCCTATATTACATCCTGATTGGGACTATAACAGAGTTTCACAATAATTTAAAAATAATTTAAATATAGCAATTGCAAAGGATTTATTTTTAATAGTGGGTGGTCTCACAAATACTGTGCATTGAGCTATAGGGAACTCAACCATACAGAAAATAGGAGAGGCTTCTGAAGGAAAACACATTCCAGGAGAAACCAAGGTCAGGATGAAACATAACAAGAGGAACTGACATGAAATTCTGCTTTCTACTTCCTCTGAAGACAGACAATATATTTCAGACATTGCTATGTTTCATAGTAATGGGGCATGGGAGTATAGACGCCTCTGTGTGAGGGCTAACGTTTAGACTGCGTTGCATAAGATTTCATAACGTAAGCCACACACGTCTTCTGTTAAAACATTAAAAAACAGGGTATATTATTCTTATTCAAAACCATTTCTCAGATTCATTCGAATAGTGAAAAGAAGCCCCTTTGTGGCCAAAATTCATGAATATGAGTTATGAACTACACCTCACAGACAATGGCACTCAGTATAACGCCCTGAGCCATATCTTTAGAGAGCGAGCGCGCAAAGCAAAACACTTACGTCCTCGATTCATAACAGGAGGGAGGAGAGTGGAGTTAAATGAGACGCTGAGTGGTGCCACTCTTAGATAATGGCCAAAGCCCACTGTGGGAGAGCGAAGAGAAAAAAGGCCAATAAAGAATTATTAAATGGATTTTCATTTTTCTGCCAGCACAAACGCTTGCCGTGCCAGGCGTTCTCCCAGCGGCACCCATCGAATGATATTCAACGGTCCCTCCAATTTCAATATGACAATGCCAACGGCAAAAGCATCACGTCCCTCGCCGCTGCGCCGCAGATACACTGAACTTCGTGACATCAGCTTGATGATCCAGTTTCGGCTGGTTTTTAATTAACCCGAGGGTCAGATCTCAAAGCACACCACTTTAGGGAATTTTACTATCTGGATGAAGGACGGTTAGATACATCCACAGATTAGAGATATGGAGGAGATTTAATTGACTACCCTTTATGATACTCCAGAGAGGCGATGAATACGTGCACTTCCGTAATGCTGAAATTGGAAAGTAGCCTATTCGTATTAATGCCAAAACATACACTGCATAATAATACCAAATGCTCTATTGAAAAAATCGTCTAACTGAACGACGATATTGAATGGGTCCATCAAAGTCAATGCCGACGAAAGCACTTACTGTAGCTCCATTTGACGTTAAATAGACCATCATGAAAGCTGAAATTAGAGGTTTTGTTCCACTGTTTTCCCGCAGTTATTAATCATTTATGCGCAATGTCACGAAAAGTAGAAAGTCAATTGGAATGGATGTATTTCTGTAACACGTCTGTCTCGGGTTCACAGCGGGAGGCAGCCACGTATCCTCACCGCCGCGGTTCTCCAAAGAGCAAAAGTCCTCCCTCGAACGCATTGCAGAAAAACAAATACTGCCTTGATATCATACCGAACACAAACCCTCCAGAGAGGTGTAGCATATCCTGAATGCTCAATGATCTCATTAACCGCTGCCCATCTCACAGGGAGGTGGAGGTCAGAAGTACACAACACGGTTGTAACCTTTTGTCTCCTGGCAAAATCAATGACTGCAAATTATATTTAGAGTAGATATGGAAAGTGAGACCACTCATCTCGAGTGGCAGCTAAGATAATCATCCGCAATCGCCCGAGTGTCTCTGAAACTCTCGCCGCTTTAACTAGGAAATTAGGATGAATAACTACACGTGTACTAAAAAAGAAACAAATTTCACTCAGAAATTGCTAGTAAATTTCACAAAAAAATGAATTAAACATGGAATTTAAAAACACTGGAACAGTATTTCTGTGTAAAATGTACTCCAATAAGCTTTGGTTTAGTTTACAGCTTTGAAAAGTCACTGCATGCGTCTGCCTATAAAATAAAATTCATGGAAAGCATCCTTGTTTTGACATAGACTTCACAAATCGTGATTTCCTCTTACATTTAATGCTCTCTAAACACTCTGAAACAACAGTGGCTCTGTCAAAATCTCTTTCCCAGCAGACATCAGAGGAACTTTGAAGAGGTGCTGTTAGTGTCGATAGACTTTCCTCTTCTTTTATTCTTTCCCTTTTTTCAATGTTAAAGCCCAACCACTGAGAGGCTTTCATTCTGCTTTTGTGTCACAGATGTGACCCACGCTTCTATTCAGTATCTCCGCAGGGGCACACTCAAATGAGCTCTGTTTTTAATGGCATAATGAAACTCTCTTCCGCAGCATCATGGGAAGCCAACGTTAAAGGTTGGAGTTTGTAATGGATATGCCACAAAGAGGCTCCGAACACATCGCAAAAGAAATTAATATTACGTTTTGGATAAGATGTCAAACATTGCGGCTGGTTCTTTGTTCGTGCCACCAACATAGCTACGGTATGACATTTCCCGTTTGTTATGATGTTTTGTTCTTCATCCTGCTAGGTGCAAGTGCAATCTGCATGCCAACAGCTGTGTTTTTGACAAAGGGAAGCTGGGGTGCGAGTGCGAGCACAACACTACGGGGCCGGATTGCGCACGCTGCAAGAGACACTACCAGGGCCGAGCCTGGAGCATGGGCTCCTACCTGCCCATCCCCAAGGGTACTGCCAATATCTGTGAGTACATCCTGCCATCTCCTTCTTGACATGACTCATGGGAAAGCATAGTGCTCCATCAAGCACCGAAACGTGACCTTTTCAGTCGTGTTCCAAATGACATTTTACTTTGAGAACAACAAAAAAAAAGGACCGTCAATAAGCCTGTAGGCAGCACATATTACAGAAACTCAGGTTTTCCTACAGCTCCAAAAAAATTATAACTAGTAGCAAATTGCAGGCTTCTGAAATCTTTTTTGGCTAAATATTTTGATTTAGAGTTTTACTTTTATATTTTGTGTTTGAGTTTTTAGTAATTTTGTTGCTTTTAGTAGGTTTTTTATATTTAGTTTATTTAGTTTTACTTGTTTTAGTACTTCAAGAAATGTTGCCTTGATAACAAGCTAAAATAGGTTTAATATTTTGTAAAAGGTGGGTTTTAGTTTTATTTAGTTATCAGTTTTAGTTTTAGTGAACTATAATAACCCTGTTTGAAATTAGGAGGTAAAGATATAAACAAACATTTAATTAAAAACATGCACATTAAAGACATGTTCAAACATTTATGTATCATTCTCTGAAACTTACATTACATTTTAAAGTATATTCATTTTAATTTTAGTAATTGTTATATTAGTAATATAACAATTTACATTTTAATGATATAGTAACTTTAAATAGTAATAAAATTTCACAATATACTCTTTTATTTATGTATTTTTATCAAATACTGTAAATGCAGCTTTGATGAGCATTAGACTTACTTAATATATATAATATAATATTTATTTTTCTGCATGTCTGTCAATTATTTCCTCCCCTTATACCCCTGAAATAAACTCTAAAATCTTCTGTTATTAGTTTGTGCTTCTCCCAACCTGTGAGAGCCAGAAGTCATCCTCTTCTTTAGTTTCATCTTGGCATTGAGTAGTGGCACATCTGTCAAGTTCTCAACCCAAGACAGGGGGTTCATTGCCCTAATAAATCTAATGAAGTCAGTAACTGTAGCTCAGGGACAGCGAGAGGCTCGGCACTGTCCAGATGGTGGGAGGAGAACCCTCTGGCCCCCTCAGTGCAGGTCCACTCAAAACTTAGTCACTGCCATCAAGCACAAGCCATATATTTATGCAGTCCCAAGCAAAGGACGTTTTACCGGATGCTGCATCGCAAGGAGGAATGCGGCAGCGACATTTCGGTTTATGAATGTTCTATTCTGCATTCTCAACACTGCAGTGATGCATGCGTGATCTTTTATGGCAATATTAGATTCAGTGCACCTTTTGTGTGAGTGTGCAGGTGGTTGTGTATGAGTATACATGCTTTTGAAAGCCTTTAATATCGCTCTAACCTTTCCCCCCTTTATGAAGGCCCTCATAATGCAGGGGCAAAGCTCAGACTGACAGCCAGTTATTAAAAACCCAATACCAGGACACATCTGTGCCCAACAGAGGAAACCAAGGACCACCTAGATCAAAAGCAATTTTAGCACCTGTTTTGGCAAGAAATTCACAATGCAACAGGCTTGCATATGAAATCAAAATAACATTATTGCCCCTGCAGGTTTGGTGAATTCAATAGTCCTCGACTGTTGCATCGTTCCCCTTCTCGCAAATGAGCACGATCGCAGCGACATGCCACTTCTCCTACGCTGCTCGTATTACATGTGAGGTTATGAAACATATGGCTCTCACATAAAGATAAATTTGCTGAAAGTGCAGAATTTAATTAAGCTGTAATAGCTTTCATCTGTCATCAAGTCTTCTGCCGTGATCACAAGGGCAATTTATTTCTATGTTAAGATTCATGGTATGCAGGACCCTGCTCATGCAGATATATGGCTGCATGTGACCTCACGTCTAATAATTCAGCAGGAAATGAAATCCATGACTTTGTCTGGTGGGATGGGCTTAGAGAGTCAGGAGGGGACATTTCGTGTGAGAGCGAAAGTGTCCTGCTGTGCCAATACACCAGCACCATACTGCCAGACACAGTAGAGGAGATTTCTCGATGCATCAAACAAGGCTGGAAAGGGACAAGTTTTTGGTTACACTGGGTTTGAGTTAACTAATGGGTTACTGTTCATTTTTTTTGCCGTAACAAAATGCTAATCATCGTGGTTGAGGATTGAGAATGTGTCCAATTTATTTCCTGAGTTTAAATTGGATTTTTAACATTGCATTTAAAATTTATGAAGGTGACTATATATATTCATAGAAATTTCTCAGTGTATTTTTGTCAGTGTTGGGGAGTAACTAGTTACATGTAACGGAATTACGTAATTTAATTACAAAATAAATGTAACTGTAAAATGTGTAATTAAATTACAGTTACTTATGAAAATGTTAGTGATTACAAAGGGGACTAGTTCTGAATATTTTCACACACAAACACACACAGATTTATTTGATTTAATTCCCAAATTGCATTGACTTCTCTAAAATATGAGACACAAATGTTTCAGGAGTTTAGGACACAGAATAGGACACATGCTTATTCAATAACTGTTTTATTTCATATTTGGGTTTATGTATATGCTTTATTTTTTAAGTTGAACAGTTTTTTTCCAATGCATTGTTAGATGTCACTGTTTCCTATAATAGCAATGCAAAGATTTGATTTCAAAAACAGTATCATGACCACTTAACTATATCTTATGATTTTCAATCTTTATTTAACCTCAGAACTATCTCAAAGTAAGAAGAGGTGCTAAAGACTGATTTTGTGGTGACTGTGCTTTAAAATTAAATTTTTATAATCTTAATTCAAGTGTCTGAGAGTAATCGGTGTTGAGTCCTATGTAAGGTTAACCCTGCCTGGTTTAGATGTTTTAAAATGATTAACAGTTGAAAACATTCATTATAGAAATTTAGAAAGGTAATCAAAAAGTAATCAAATGTAATTAGTTACATTACTTTATTAAAGTAATTAAAATAGTTACACTACTTTTTACATTTTAAATAGGGTAACTTGTAATCTGTAACCTATTACATTTCCAAAGTAACCTTCCCAACACTGATTTTTGATTAACCTGTATGTTATCTTCATTAACATTAATAACAATTACAATTAATGTTATTATTGTTAATGAAAATGACATACAGGTGTGGTATGTGTATGATCCCGTTTATAGGTAATTTTGCTAAAAATGTAAATATATAATAATAATTCTATAATATATAGATATTAAATATATATTCGTATTTGTATATACATATCTGTACATATGTATGTATATATACAAATTTATAACTATATATTCTGATTTACATTTATATATCCAGACTTACATATTCAGATTTAGCTCTGTATATTAATGATTTACATTTATATATTCTGACTTGTGACTATATACTGTATATATTATTTCCTGTTTGGTCGTTTATAATATATACATATTGTGGATGGTATGCTTTATTTACCTTCCAGCTTTCAGTAAGGACATCAGCTATGCAGGGGGGAAAAAAACAATCAAACGAGGTTCTGGACAGTCTATATAATGTTCTGATTATAATGAGCAGTTGCGGATTCCACATCCTCACAAGCAATGGCAGAACTGAATAGTTTCAGGATAAATTCAAACCACATGAATCCTAAGAAGTTCTCTCTTTCATTAGTCAAGAACAACACAATGTTTTGTGACTACATTAAATTTCTTTGTATTGCAGTTCTGTAAATTTCCTGTCATTCAAATTCAAATTCCAATTCAACATCCAGCGGGACGTGACAAATTCAATTGAAATTCCAGCTCATGAACTGAAAGGAAGCCAATTTAATTTCATGAAATTCATGCCTATGAATTTATGCTCTGTGTACTACAGTATATAGTTTTGTTGAATTGATCGTATTCGTTTATGCACAAATGTCACATTAGCATTGCATACCGATGCATACTTCATATAAACAGCAAAAATGCATTTTATTTATGCAGAAATATTTATAATGCGTGTGTGGCAGCCTTAACCAGGCAGAACCTTAAGATCTTGATCTTATGTTTGCAGAGGAGGATTTTCAATTCTGTGCTCTTGTTGTGTCCCATGTGGGAAGAACAGGTGCTTGAGAAGCGAAGAATTATGTGTGTTCGGTACTTTTGTGATAAATAAGATGTGTTTTGGTTTAATCAATGCACACTGAGCTCATCTACCAGCTGTCCACTTCTGCCTGTTTTCCAGACTTGTCATTCATAGCTCAGGTGAGCAGAATTCCCAATTAGCTTTGAGTCGCTAATGCTGTAATGATGTGCCGTGAGAGTTGAACACGAGAATTCAACCACGTCTGAGTCTAAACTCTTTTGGGGCTAAATATAATGAGGCGATAAAATATCCGTTAGTCGCTGTTGCTAGGTTAAGCATTGTACTAAAAAAACCTGGTAACTGTAATACAAAAGATCACATAAAGTGTAAAGCACCTCAGTGGTCTGTGGTTCTGAAGCAAATTGCATGCTGAGATATTCAGTGCTGTTATTCTTTGAACAGTGTCCTATAGACTGACTGGAGAGCAGCACGTAGGTTCAATGGTTTGAAATGTCAGGCCTGTCATAATAGTTGATGATTGAAAATAATGATATAAAAAAGAATATGATGGATAGAAAAGTTAAATCATTTATTAAAATGTGTGCTAACTAACAGCACCGCTGATTAATGAATAATAAATAACATAAAACACTCTGGCAGGCTGCATGTACTAGCAGTTAAAAGAAAGAGCTACACAATTAATTTTGTAGACAAATGCAAACTGTGCCTATATGCATTTAATCACAATATTAACGTTTGTATTTATTCTAAATGTTGGAGTGGGTAGTAGAAGAAAAACAGTCAACGAGTATGGAAACTCCTTCAATATGGTTTAAAACATCCCACATACTACCATTAGTGTTATTTTATAATGTGATGAAACATACATTAGTTTACATTTAGGCTAAATGTAATGTTTTGCAATGTATCCCATACTTTTCTAATGTACTACTGTCCTTGAGTTTCAGCCCTGTTTAATTAAAAATATTATTTTTATAATTAAAAAATATATATATATTTTAAAACTTTAGAAATAAAACAGGTGCTTGAAAAATATAACTTTTTTGTATACATTCATTCATACATGCATACATTTAAAAAATGAACTACTGGCCCAAAAGGTCAAGAAAAAAAAAAGAAAGAAAAAAAAAACCCTCATTGTTGATCCCTGCCAATGCAAGTGTGCTTTTTGAAACAAATAACAGTTTACAACCCAGTTTTGTAATTGCCAGTGATGATACTGTGGCACACAGAACTGCTCATTACAATCAGAGAGTGGTCAGAATCATATGAGCTGGTTTGATTATGTTTTTTCCTCCATATCTGATGTCCTCACTGAAAACATGAAGCTGTGATGCAAGGTTATCACATATTTATCTGACTTTTTGAAAAGGCTTCTGTAAATGGAGTTTAATTCATGCAAGTTCTTTCTTTTATTTCCCAGGTATCCTGAATAATCTTGGCACCTCTGGTGAGTTTTTCACTCATGGCATAATGGGCATCATTTGTATTGTGTTTATATAGATAAGAAGACTTTAATGGTGATAAAAGTGACTGAAACCCAGTAGATTAACACTAGATTAATAAATAATACTGAATAAAAGCCAAGAAATATTTTGATTCTTACTTTTCATTTCATCAAGTTCGACCGAATGCTTCTTCTCTTGGAGCAGCAAACCGAAATCAAGGTAAGACTTTCAGAAATCATCTCATTAATGCCTGTAAAACATCCAACCACAGAATTTTTCTTTTTCCAGCTTGAGGATCCAAACCCTCATACTAACAAAGCGCCTTTGTTTATGTCTACTTTGATCTCCTCTACGATTTCAGTCCAGCCTCAAATCCAAAAGAATGTCCAAGAAACAGTTTTGAGCGACTCATTGTCTGTGGTTAGTTTGTTGTTAGGTTGTTGATGACAACGATATGTTTAGAATTAGAAAACAATAACATGAAAAAAATGTTAGCGTTCTCATATTCAAAACCCAATCATGGCTATGAACTGTGATTTGATAGTTTCTAATGCTAGTCAGAGGCTGCTAAAATGTATTTCATCACTAGCATACTGTATACATAGATGGGCTCAAAGCTTAAGGATGAACTAAAAGACATTTTGATTTCATGGGGTCTTTAAGAAAAGAGGATTGAAAAAACTGAAGGCTTCTCATTTTCAGCTCTCCTGCTGATTGTGAGTGACAGAGAGTGGTCTCTTTTCTGTCAGGACCAAAAGCAGAACAAAACAGAGGATTGTGAGATTGTGAGAATCTGTCTGGTTGTTCAACACCTTACATCTTCTAGATTCAATCCTTCTTTTAGTAAGCAGCCAGCGGACAGTAGTGTTTAATGATGACCTCCCGGATATCAGGCTCTTCTAATAACCTGTCAAATGTAATTAGTCTCAAGTATCTGTTTTCTTCTGCCTGGCCTCTTCGTGGAATAGAAGAGTGAAAGTGAGAGAAAAAAGACAAGATGGCGGTAGGTTTATGTACACAGATTTCAAAGGCTTGATTGAAATTAATATCTCGAGCAGATGAATACAGTGGAGAAACCATCACTCAGACCATAAAAATAATAAAAGAGACAGGGTACAAAAGAGTGCTGGAAAATATGTGCACTGGACACTGAAATGTGTTAATGAGTTTGAGAGTAGTAAATGCTGATAATCAATAAAGACAATGTATGATATGGGAACTTACAGTAAAATAGCTTGATGATGAGCAGAAGGCGCAATATTCTGTTAGTAAAATGTATCTTTATTTTATTCTAAAACAGTGGTTTTCAAATGGTGGGTAATAGCCTGAAAATATCTTACAGGTCTGTGCTGTTCTGCAAGGGGGGAAGAACAATGCTAAATATAATTCAACTAACCATATAAATGTGCCTTGTTCAGATAGCTAGATAAATAGATTTATACAGTATATACTATTTATACAATAAAATCTACAATCAATAATAATGTACAGTATGGAAAGTGGATAGTTATGTTGAGATTAGTTAAAGATTACATTTAACAGTGAAAATAAAAAAGGATCCCTAACTAGAAAAAAAAAATTGTACAATGAGCAATTTTGGTACTGCATTGTTGACTTAATGTCCCAAATTTAAAAAACTGGATCTTGAAACAAAACCAGTTGAGAACCACTGATCAGGCAATACAATGCAGGACCAATGAGTTATACAACAATAACACTTAAGCTACTTAAAATGATTAACTAAAATAGAAACTGGATTAAGTAATAGCAAGGGCAGGGATAGTTCCATATTAGGTAATCAGTAATGATTATGAGTGAGATTAAATTTATTTACAAATTAGTAAATAACTATGATACATTTTTAAACATTACCAATTATAAAACAGTTATACAACAAGAGTGTAATATTATAGTGATATCAGAACTCCAACCTTTTCACTGTTTGTATCATGTCTCTCAGACAGTGTCATGGCATACGCCCAAATCCATTATAATTTTAGAAATAATACTGTCACAGAATGTAGTTTTAGCTTTTTTTAGGCAAGAATTTACAGTGGCATGCGAAAGTTTGGGAACCCCTTGTAGAATCTGTGAAAATGTGAATAATTTTAACAAAATAAGAGAGATCATACAAAATGCATGTTATTTTTTATTTAGTACTGTCCTGAGTAAGATATTTTACATAAAATATGTTTACATATAGTCCACAAGACAAAAAAAATAGCTGAAATTATTCAAATAACCCCCTTCAAAAGTTTGGGAACCCTTGGTTCTTAATACTGTGTGAGGTTACCTGGATGATCCACGACTGTTCTTTTGTTTTGTGTTGGTTGTTCATGAGTCCCTTGTTTGTTCTGAACAGTTGAACTGAGCACTGTTCTTCAGACAAATCCTCCACGTTCTGTAGATTCTGCAGTTTTCCAGCATTTTTGCATATTTGAACCCTTTCCAGCAGTGACTGTATGATTTTGAGATCCATCTTTTCACACTGAGGACAATTGATGGACTCAAACACAACTATTAAAAAAGGTTCAAACATTCACTGATGCTCCAGAAGGAAACACGATGCATTAAGAGCTGGCTGTTGAAAACTTTTGAACAGGATGAAGATTTCCAACTTTTTTCTTTTGTTGAAATATATATTTTTTTCCATTTATTACTGCCCTTCGGAAGCAACAGAAGATACTTGCATGTTTCCCGGAAGACAAATTAAGTACAATTTACCTTGATCTTCAAATTCAAAAAGTGTTCTCCCTTCCGGCTCTTAATGCATCGTGTTTCCTTCTGGAGCATCAGTGAATGTGTGAACCTTTTTTAATAGTTGTGTTTGAGTCCATCAATTGTCCTCAGTGTGAAAAGATGGATCTCAAAATCATACAGTCACTGCTGGAAAGGGTTCAAATATGCAAAAATGCTGGAAAACTGCAGAATCTACAGAACGTGGAGGATTTGTCTGAAGAACAGTGCTCAGTTCAACTGTTCAGAACAAACAAGGGACTCATGAACAACCAACACAAAACAAAAGAACAGTCAGAATGCTCTCGATGGTGCCTCTGTAGAAGGTGCACATGATGGGGGCCGGGGCTCTGGCTCTTCTTAGTTTGCGGAGGAAGTAGAGACGCTGTTGTGCTTTCTTGGCTAGTGCTGCAGTGTTGTTGGTCCAGGAGAGGTCCTCTGTGATGTGTACACCCAGGAACTTGGTGCTGCTCACTCTCTCCACGGTCGCACCATTGATGGTCAGAGGAGCATGCAGAGAGTGCACTCTCCTGAAGTCAACGACAATCTCCTTCGTCTTCTCCACATTCAGAGAGAGATTGTTGTCACTGCACCACCCGGCCAGGCGGCTCACCTCGCTCCTGTAGTTTGTCTCATCTCTGTTGCTGATGAGACCCACCACAGTCGTGTCATCCGCAAATTTAATGAAGCGGTTGGAGTTGTGTGACGGTGTGCAGTCGTCGGTCAGCAGAGTGAAGAGGAGGGGGCTCAGCACACATCCTTGGGGGGCCCCTGTGTTCAGTGTGATGGTGCTGGATGTGTTACTGCCGACCCGTACTGCCTGAGGTCTCCCGGTCAGAAAGTCCAACAGCCAGTTGCACAGCGACGTATTGAGCCCCAGCTGGACCAGTTTATGAATGAGCTGTTGAGGGATGATTGTGTTGAATGCTGAACTGAAGTCTATGAACAGCAATCTGACATACGTGTCCGTTTTGTCTAGGTGTGTGAGGGCTGGGTGGAGGGCAGTGGCAATGGCATCATCGGTCGAGCGATTGGACCTATATGCAAACTGGAAGGGGTCCAGGGAGGGGGGGAGGACAGACTTGATGTGCTGCATGACTAACCGTTCAAAGCACTTCATGAGAATAGGAGTGAGTGCTACTGGACGGTAGTCATTGAAGCAGGATGGAGATGACTTCTTCGGGACTGGAATGATGGTGGTAGCTTTGAAGCATGTGAGGACAACAGCCTGGCTTAGTGAGATGTTGAAAATGTCTGTGAAGACATCAGTGAGTTCCACTGCACAGTCTCTCAGTACACGCCCAGGAATGTTGTCAGGACCCGGAGCTTTGCGTGCATTGATCCTGCTGAGGGATCTCCTCACACTGTGCGGGGACAGCGTCATCATCTGGTCGCCGGGAGGAGGTGGAGTCTTCTGTGCAGTGGTGCTGTTTTGTGCCTCAAAGCGAGCAAAGAAGGCATTCAGCTCGTTCAGCGGGGGGATGGTGCTGTCACAGGTCTGTGGTGGGGGCTTGTAGTCCGTAATGGTCTGAATCCCCTGCCACAGGCTCCGAGTGTCTCTGCTGTCGCTGAAACGATGGTCTATCCTCCTGGAGTACTGTCTCTTGGCCTCTCTGATGCCGCGGGATAGGTTGCCCCTAGCTGTCCTTAGGCCCTCCTCATCTCCAGCTCTAAAGGCAGCATTCCGAGCCTTCAGAAGTCTGTAGACCTCCCCTGTCAGCCACGGCTTCTGGTTGGCCCGGACAGTGATAGTCTTTGTGACCGTTACATCATCAATACACTTGGTGATGTAGGCAGTGACAGTCTCTGAGTACTCTTGGAGGTCTGTGGTGTTGTTGTATGTGGAATGCCTGCTTAAACATATTCCAGTCAGTGGTGTCGAAACAGTCTTGAAGTGCCTCTGACGACCCTTCCGGCCACACTTGTATCTGCTTGTGTATTGGTTTGATGACTTTAACGAGCGGTCTGTGTGCAGGCATTAGCATGACAGTGATGTGGTCTGAGGCTCCGAGGTGGGGGAGGGGGAGAGCCTTGTATGCTCCTCTCTGGGTGGTGTAAACAAAGTCCAGCGTATTATTTCCCCTTGTTGGAAAGTCAACATGTTGTTGAATTTTTGGGAACACACTCTTTAAGTCTGCGTGATTAAAGTCTCCAGCCAAGATGAGAAAAGCATCTGGGTGGGCTGTCTGCTGCTCACTGATGTGCTGGTACAGATCATTTAGTGCCTCACTCCTATTGTTGTTATTGGAGCTGGGAGGGATGTATACAGCAACGAGCAGAATGGCTGTATATTCCCTCGGTAGATAGAACGGCCGGCACTTAATAATCATAAACTCCACCAGGGGTGAGCAGTGTTTGCAGACCACAACAGCGTCGCGGCACCATACATTATTGATGTAAACACAAAGCCTGCCGCCGCGTCGCTTACCTCCCTCGACGAGAGCTCTGTCTGCTCGATAGCATGTTAGCTGCTCGAGCTGAATGGCGCAGTCCGGAACGCTGTTGTTAAGCCATGTTTCCGTAAACACAAAAACACAACAGTCTCTTACAGTCCTCTGAGTAGGGCGAAGTAGTCGGATGTGGTCCAGTTTATTGTCCAAAGAGCATACGTTCGCCAGTACGATGGAGGGGATGGCTGGCTTGTGTGGGTTAGCCGCTAGCCTAGCTCGGATACCTCCGCGCTTACCCCTCTTCTGCTTCCTCTCACGCCGCTTGTAGCGCCTCCGCTGTGGGCGAGATGCAGTAGTGGGGGTCGGTGATGGTGTAGGCCTCCGGAGCAGACCGAGGTCCCGCAGCTCTTCGGCATGCGCGGAGTTTAACTCTAAAAATGTGGTTCTGCCGACATCGAGCAGAAACTCACGACTGTATGCGCGCTTAAAGACAGGTAGACGAGACGAATATGTACAAAAACATTGCGACTTACAAGACAAAAAACACGAAAACACCGTTCTGTCGGGAGAGAGAGAAGCCGCTGCGTCTGTTGTGCGCGCCGCCATCTTGGATGAGATCCAAGTAGTAATGGAGGCTTTGGCTCTGTGGCGGAATGAAGTAGTTCTGCGCAAAAGAGGGTTTTTAAATACAACCCAAGAAAAACATGGCTGTATATCAGATCGCTGTGTTTACCTATAGCACTTGTGTGATATTGCTCATTTAATTACTAACCACAACATTAACATATCTGATATGTGACCAAAATTTTGAACATGGTCATATAATGCACCACTAATTACCGTTACCTAGTTACTCTGCAGTAACTTCTAGAGAACTGGGTCATATACTGTAAAATTTTTCACTTTAAAATAATGTTCCAGATCATTAGTAATTCCTGCAGAGTAACTACGTAACACTGGAGTAATTAATGGTGCATTTTATGACCATGTTCACAGCAAAACAGAAAACTGTTCACATCTAAGACTTGTTAATATTGTGTTTACTTTAATCTCATTTAGACATTGCTGATTACCTAATTAAGAACTATCTCAGTCCTCGCTATAATTAGTAAATCCTGTTTCTGTATTAGTTAACAGGACAGTAGTAGCTGAAGTGTTACTATAGTACTGAATTACTTCCTGCATAGTTACCTATTAATGACTCACCATTATTCAAAATCATTATCACTAAACTGAATAAGTTCTTTAGTCTCATCCATAATAGTACACCACTCTGAGGTTCATCTCAAAAAGGAGCACTGAAACCTATTCTCTGACCTGTCAGGGAACAAATAGATCTGTCGCATGCATGCGTCACTATTGCTCAACTCAGGAGCTGCCTGTTCTGTTCTGTTAGCGTGTGAAAAAGTCACCATAGTCTGCGAAGGTGCGATACAGCACATATTTCTCCCAGGGAGAGACAAACCTCGGCCAGGGTTCACACCTCAGTTTCTTCTTAGGTCAGAAGGTAAAGCGCAACACAAGTGCAAATGCAATCTAAGCCACTGTACACTACATGTGACGGATGACCTTGCACGTCTTTGACGATGAAAATGAAGACCGGGACAGACATGAGTGTCTGTGTGTTCAGTGCTCCCTCGGTGCGTATGTACATATTTGAAGAAAGAAGCAGTCAAAGGAGCAGCAGCAGCGGGTCTGTCTTCTGGGTACACTTGAACCACACCTTTCGCTCGAATCTAATCTTGGGTACAGATGCTCATGGAAAGACAATAGCTCTGTAGGGTCCTCTGGAGGCCTGTCAGCATTTGGTTAATCCCATACACAGTGAACAAAGTAAACTCCAAGCCTGGAGATTTAAAGTTTAAATCCCAGCAAAATCTTTCCAGAGTTGTCGCTCAAAATGGACACTGAGCTTTTCTGAGCACCAGTTAAACCATGCCAGATGGGCTTTTTCGTGGAGAGATATGATAAAAAAAAGTGATGTTTCAGTGTTAAAATTGCCCTCAGCACTTAAAATGCTTAAAAGTGTCTCTTTTGAAGTGATGCATTTCTGTTTGTTTGTATAATAGTAGAATTTCAGTCAGTGCCGGTCCTAGGCTTCTGGGGGCCCTACGCAAAACTGTGTCGCCGGCCCGGGGTGGGGGGGGGTTGTGGTTTGGGGGGTCGGGTAGGGGGGGTTAAGGAATGGACGAAACGTATTTGTCTGTGTTTCACTCTGTCTGGAAGGCGCCCGAGAATCAGTATCTCTTCGCAGTAAGCTTTCAACTCGTTTTTTTTTTTTCAAACAAGAGACTGTATGACATTCACGTTACAAGATTTTTACATAGAGAGCGTGACAGCGCACCGCATTAAAAGAAATGATCATTCATGTTTTCACAACAGCTGGCCAAATTCAAAATCGAAACTAAAATTAAAACATCTTTGAGAGCAAGGGGGCCCCCTGGTGTTTCGGGGGCCCTAAGCAGCCTGCGTATTCTGCGTATAGGGAGGATCGGCTCTGATTTCAGTAATAGTGCAGAAAAACTGTCTATATTTAAACTATGGAAAAACAGAGTGAAAATAATCAAATGAGTCAAATTACTGTGGATGTATATTACTTTTTTAATAATAGGTAAATAAAAAATGGCTTCTGATTGATCGATACATTGTTCCAGCAATGCTAAAATGCACAATATAGCAACGATTTTGATGTGGAAAACCTCTTCACCATGTCACTGTGCAGCTCACAGAGCCAATCATTATAAAAAATAAAATACATAATTTGTCCTATAATAAGTTTAAGTATTATTTAGCAATCTTTTTGTGGCCATGCTACATTGTACACACTTGTGTTGGGCCTATTAGTGATTTATTAGTCTCCCTGACTGGGGGTGTGTTTCCCGAAACCAATGTTATCCGATATATGATCGAAAGTACTATCGTTATCAGCATATTGCAGTTTAACGATTTAGTGTTTCCAAAAACCATAGTTTCAATGGACATGCATCAACAGCCTCAAAAATTTGTGTGATTGGAAATGCAGCGCTTGGTCTGTGGTTAGAAACATGGTTTCTTGTTAGTTCAACATGTGGGCCTAAATAGGTCATGCTTGTGAACAAATTAAGCAAGCTAACATGTAGTACAATCTATATTTTTCATTTTATATATGTACAAAGCTCTACATCTTTTATTAGTTTGTCAAGAAAATGAAGAGTGTGCATGTGCATAAGTGGTTTAATACCGCAGGAAACTCGCGAGTATGACGTGAGAGAGAACTTGCAACTGGATAAAACATCTGGAAATAAAGCAAAATAGTGGAGAACAAATAGCGAAGGATTCCTCAGATGCCATGTTGATTATTTACAACAATAATCTGACATGAATTCAATCTTAAACCGATTAATTTTTCAAAGTTATTACTCCACTGCCTGCTTGATGTCATTAACAACAGTTGTTGATTGTTGAAGCAACATGGCTCGAACAACAACTGTGAAGAGTTACCGCAGTTTAGACAAACAGCCATGACAAGCTAGTTAATTTCTCCAATAATGCAGTGTTATTAATGTTAGGTAAGCAGTGAGTTACATCTTATGTATGGGAAACACACCTCTGGTCAGACAGGTTTTAGAGGGTCAGCTAAAAAACTAAACCAGTTAAACTCTAGTTTGGCCAGGCTGGGAGACCATCGTAAAGACCTAAGCTGGCTGGTTTAAATGGGGTTTAATAGGACTGTTGCTCATTGCTGGTTTTCTTTAGTTTTGTTCTGTCCCTGCTTCTCAGAGGACCAAGATGAAATCCATCTGAACGAAGAAAGCAGCATGTAATTACACCCAGTTTCTGAGCAAATAGTCCTGTCTCTCCTCCCAAAGCAAATATTTTCCTCAATAATGGAAGCTAGTACAATGCAATAGCAATCATCTTTTTTCCACTAAAGAGCTTGTTTACAGGTCAAGGGAAGGGAGATTAGAGCAATTCGGACTGGATTGGCACCATGACGTACATTTCATTGCACACCACTTCCCTGTTTGTCTTGAATTTGAACTTGAAATTTGAAGGGGTGGAAAAGCCTTGAATCTTAATTATGTGGTGTTTATTTTTAATTTCGCAATGATTAGATTATGGATCCAACATCAGAAGTGTCAAAGCATTGTTGAACGGTTCATTTAACAATAGGTGTTGATTGAGTTTGCTGTAACCCTCACATGCTAACAAGCACTAATCAACCTGGAGTTACCAGCAATGCAGCACCAACCCGGTCTCACGAGAAATCAACAATTTTACAAGGTGATCTCATATGAATTCATAGGAAAACTAATTTATTTTAAGAAAAAAAGGGCAACACTTTAGTATAAGTCACCTTTATTTATATAGCGCTTTTATTTGTGTCAGTACCAAGAATTTAGTAATGTATAATAATAAGATTAAACCAATTCTCACTTTTAATAAGTTGCTTATTTTGTTTAAATGTAACTGATATCAAATTTACTATAATCGTAGAAATTAAGTGTCACTTTAGTATAAGGATTTAGTACCAAAAATTCTAACTTTTAATAAGTTGCTTAAAATTCACCCAAAAATGTCATTAATTACTCACCCTCATGTCGTTCCAAACCTGTAAGACCTCCATTCATCTTCAGAACACAAATTAAGATATTTTCGATGAATTCTGAGAGCTCTCTGACCCTCCCATAGACAGCAATGTAATTACCACGATCAAGGTCCAGAAATGTAGCAAGGACATCGGTAAAATAGTCCATGTCACATCAGGGGTTCAACCATAGTTTTATGAAGCTACGAGATTACTTTTTGTGCGCAAAGAAAAAAAAATGACTTTATTCAACCATTTGTCTCCTCTGCGTCACCCTGGTGCCATTTTGGAGAGTATCCACTGAACGTAAACAGCATATGCTGTTCTGTGTCAGCAGCGCCACGCGGATACGTTTTCTACGTTGTTTACGCTTTGAACGAAAACAATCCACATGGTGCAGCTGACACAGAACAGCATACGTTGTTTATGTTCAGTGGATACTTTTCAAAAATGGCGCCAGATTGTGGTAATTACATTGCTGTCTATGGGAGGGTCAGAGAGCTCTCAGAATTCATCAAAAATATCATAATTTGTGTTCCGAAGATGAACGGATCGCAATTTACTACTAATCAAGAAACCGGCTTTACTGACAAGATGCGCATGATAATCGAATTTGATTAATTGCACAGCCCTATTATGAAGTAGTAAAGTTCAAATTAGCCACCAATTTACCAAAATGTAAAATAGTTAGGAATTGCCGTGAGATTGTGTTGGCAGCATTTGGACTTTCACTGGTAGCTTCATGCCAGATATTTACCAAAAGTCAGCAGTGGTGTTTTCGATTTTGGTCACACACTGAAAAATGTGTCACACACAGATATATTTCCTGCCCCAAATCCCACCTCTAACTCTATGATTAATCATATCACTTCTGCAATATTACAGTGGGACTAACATCCCCCGTGGTGTCCTTAAAAGACACCGCTGAGCCTCTCGCCAGCGCCCATCATAAACAATCACACACACAGCAACCTGATGATCATCTTGATGGATGCACTTTTTTTCCTGGAAAGTGTTTCCTGGCGGGGGGAGGGAAGCGATGCATGTTCACCTCTCTTTTTCTCTGCTCCCCACAGCTCGAGTGTGTGACAACGTGCTCCTGCGCTGTCAGAACGGTGGTGTGTGTCACCACCACCAGCGCTGCCAGTGTCTGGCCGGTTTCGGCGGCATACTGTGTGAGAAGGCCCAGTGCCAGGGTGACTCTTGCGAGGATCTGCAATCCAGCCAGCCGTCCCTCCGCCCCCCGCCCACGGCCCAGACTTTCCCGCTGGCTCTTCTATCTCTCATCCCCTCCCTGCTGGCCACCCGGGGCCTTACATCACTCTGAGGGGAACGCTTTCACCCCAAAGACATTCTCCACGGGGGCTCCAATCATGACTTCCTGTTAGAGGACACACAACGACTGAAAAGAAATGCTCATTTGAAAAAAAAAAAAAAAAAACGAAACATCTTTTTAGGAAACCTTAAAGTTTTCTACTCAGTACTATGTCAATTAAAGTTTGCCAGAGATGATGGATAAACTGAAAAAAAAATAGAAACTGCAAGAGGAAATTTACAACAACAAAAAAGAACAACAACATAAAAAAGCTGACACAAATGACCATCTTTGTCTTTGTTGAAAATGTTAGGAAGAAATCAAATCAATACACTGTTACACTACTCTGAAGCCATCCGTCAGATAAAACTTTATCTCAAGCCTCAGAGCGCAGAAACACTGCAATACATTTTTTTTGGAGACAAATCATCAATGTGAAGATGAATCAAGATGTACTCGTAGACTGCCACCTGAATTTACGCACACACCAACACGACTGGTTGTCAAACTTCTCACACTTTACCTTTTCCTGACCCTCTCGCTTCTTCTTGTAACTCTGTGAAGTCATGTAAAAGACCCATGATGTATGTCACACAAGAATTGATTCAGATTATCAGTCAGAGCTGGTGTAAGATCAAATATACAGTAACATAAGAGACAACTGTTGACATTTTGTACTGGGATGTTTTCATGCAATGAGAATTGGAACAAGAAGAAAGAACCTGATCAGCAACGTGATTTATTGCATCGCTGCAACAACCTGTAGAATTTGGGTTGGTCATTTATTGCCCTGATGAAGTTGAATATTACTGTTCAGTTGCTAATTGTTTTGCTTAAAACATACGTTTACATTCTCACCGACCGAACTGTATGAAAGGTTTCACCAAAGGGCTTTGGTGAGAAATCCTTTGTTGCTTGAAGCCAACTATGTTTGTGAATTAAAGATGAAAAAATAACTATATTGCCATTTTGTGAAAGCAAATCTTCAAAGATAACAGGTGTATTCTGTTCATGTGTTCTCAGAAGTTCAGGTATGTTTTCAAAGCTCTTAGAAACAGTACAAATTGCAGGTGGATTGAATTTAGCGGTTAGCACTTTCTCAAACATTACAATTGTTAAGAATGGTGCAAAAATGCTAGAAACGTTCATCTGTCAAAGTATGCACACTTTGAACTCAAAATTGAAAACTGTTCATCTTCATTATGTCAGTGTTCTGAAAAAGCAATTTAAACCTGATGGGCCTCATAGACAGAGTCTGTTTAGACTTAGCATTATCCAGCCAGTCATAATCACAGAATAAACCACATCAGGGTGATCAGAGAGTATGACTACTTGACAGTATCATTATCTGCTTATTAGATGGTAACTTACCAAATTGAAACACTGCAACTATGTTATTGCAATGTTTGTACTTGGTAAATAGCCTGATAATAATACTGCTGTTGAAAAATCTGGTATCAGAAAGATTTTCTTTTAATTAATACTTTTATTCAGCAAGTATGGAATAAATTGATCAAAAGTGACAGTAAAGACATTTATAATGTTACAAAGGATTTCTATTTCAAATGCTGTTCTTTTGAGCTTTCTATTCTTCAAAGAATCCTGAAAAAAATGTATCATGGTTTTCCATGTATCATGGTTTCAACTCTGATAATAATAAGAAATGTTTCTTAAGCAACAAATCAAAATATTACAATGATTTATGAAGGATCATGTGACACTAAAAACTGAAGTAACAGCTGCTGGAAATTCAGCTTTGCCATCACCGGAATAATATTAAAACAGAAAATAAATATTTTAAATTGTAATAATATTTTAAAATAATACTATTTTAACTATTACTATTTTTTTGATCAAATAAATGCAGTGTTGGTGGGCACAAGTGACTTTAAATTATTTTTTTAAAATCTTATTGACAAGCTTTTGAATGGTAGTATATAATATAATATATACTGTATTTGGCTTAAATCTTTAGGTCTATTTTAAGCTCTCTCTCTTTGTGGGTAAATGATTGGGTAAACTATCTTTATAATGTACCCAAATTATCAATTACTGGATGACATTCCTGTAGCTCAAACTGTAAAACACGGTATTAGCAACACCAATGGTCATGGGTTCAACTGCATGAACTGGTAAAATGTAAAAACCTTCAAATGCAATGTAAGTCGCTTTGGGTAAAAGTGTGTGCAAAATGAATAGGTGTTAATGTAAATGACCCTATCACTCAGTAACTGGTACTCTACAGTCAAGGCGTAATTTCTGAAAGCTCAAATTTCAACTGAAATCTATTCATAAATATAGTACTAACAGGGCCGGATCTGAGGACATGGCAATAAAAGTTTTCCAGCAGAGACTGAAATCAAATGTAAATCACAAAACGAATGAGTAAGAGAAGTGTGTTGACGAAATATGGATTGGAGAATGTCACTCACTGTGAGGCATAACACGCAGTCGTGATACGGCAATCATTTTCAAGTCCACGCTGGGCACTCGAATGGAAATGAAGTCATTCTGTGCCTGTGACACGGTGGAAGCGGGTCTGAGGCTGGATAGATTACATTAGTGAGATTAGGCCTCTTCATTTCAATCAAATGAAATACTCTATCGCCCTTGATCTTAATAACTTTTCTCCCAAAAGACAAGTATAAGTGAAGCTGTCATTTTATTTTGAGAAATAACTGCCATGTCCATTTACTCCATTGTAAATTCCATTGATGATTAGGTCCAGGTTCACGATTTTTGTTCGACTCATTTCATTCAGCTTAATAGATGCGGTCAAATAATTAGAAACACTTTGCACTTCCAAGATGGAAATTTAAGATTGGCCAGATAAATGAGTATAAACATTGCACCCCCAAAAAAACAAGCCTTACCGCATCTCATTAGGTTTGAATGCTGTCAGAATGCTAATGAGTCTGTAATGAGACTGAATACAAACTCCCCCCAGCAGACTAGCACCTCTATTTCTGACGGACATCAGGGGTCAATGAGGGTACATGGCGTTCCTCATTCCTCATAATTTACAATAATAACTGGATGCTCTTTAGAAAACAGCTTCTTTTTCAACCGAGACTATTGTTATACATTTTAGCAGCTATTTTTACACAATGCGTCCCTGATTGTGTATTTTGAAAGCTCTGCATACTAAAAAGGTGAAACAATTCTTTGACTTTCCCTCAAGCTGTGAATGTATCCTGAGGCTATTATTTGTCACCTGTTGGAAACAACATCGACATGAGTATATACACACAAACTCTAGATGAATCATTTTACAGTGCTATTTCAAAACTACACAAAAGGCCTCTGAGACGGTGAAATCTCTTTCAGAACGGTCTTTATAACATCACTGTGGGATTATCAATGGCTTACAAAACTAATGGCTCGTTCTCAAGGTCCCATTTTTCAAAGCGGCAGAATGGCATGAGGAGCTTCCCACTTGAGACTGTCCCTGACAATGTTACTAGGCCAAGATGTCCCACACCTGAGATGAGAAAGAACATGAGGTACATTTCAGCGAGGGTGTAAAACATCTTTTTATGCCTTCCTGCGTCTCCTCCAACCTTCTGGACCATTTTTAAACTTTTAAAGGTTATAGTGTATCACGAATGTGTGCATTGCTCATGGACATGCACTTGATGGATGATTATTGAAGCACAATGTTTTTCAAAGTACAGGAGACTCAGCAGAGTAGATACCATACCACTGCCATAAAACAGTACACTTTTTTTTCTCTAGGATGTGGCCTGTTTACCAAGAATGATGCATTTCTCAGAATAATGGCCACATCCATCTCTGAGGAACAGGACTGTAATGCCTTATTCAAAGCAGGGTGTGACACTTTGTGAAAGCAGCTGCTCATTTACACTTTTTAGAGTAAAAACCTGCTCACGGTACATTAGAGATGCAGTTCACCCTTTTCCCTTATGACATATACAGTGGGGTCCAAAGGCTGAGACCACTAGTAAAAATGCTTCTGTTTTCTGATTTATTATTTATAATAACAATAAACTAATCATGCCAAATTATATTATCAATCTGTGCTACAATGAAACTGTCACAAATTTGCTTATTTTGATTAATTGCCTGAAGAAGAAGAAGAGGAAACATTTCTTATTCATGTTAGAACATTTATTTTCATCAATTTTTCAAACTTGTTTATTTATTTATGTTTAAATTGGATTTTGAATATCTGATGCCTTGATCAGATTTGAATCTCTCAAATGTATACTGCAATATACACTATTGATACACTATCAATTTTTTTACATTTTTGAAAGCATTTTCTGCATTTATTTGATCAAAAATACAGCAAAAACATTAATATAGTTAAATAATTTAATATATTTAAGCTGAATTTTCAGCAGCCATTACGCCAGCCTCCGTGTCACATGATCCTTAAAAAAATCATTCTAATATGCTGATTTAGTGCTCAAGAAATATGTATTGTTATTATCAATGCTGAAAACAGTTGTGGTGATTAAACTTTTTGTGGAAACCGTGATAGATTTCTTATTCAGGATTCGTAGATAAATAGAAAGTACAAATGTATTTACTGTCACTTTTGATCAATTTAATGCATACTTGCTGTAAAAGTGAATATAGCCTGTAGGATATATAGAATTGTCCTGACTGCACATCAGTTGTAGATTGTGATGATTTATGCAAAGATCAGTGCTGAATATCTTAATGGGAGCTAAACGCTATCTTGGCATGCCAAAGACAAGGAGGCTTCTGTGCTGGATATTAACCACAGGGAGCTTCGCTTCAGTTGTCTGGCCCAGTGTGTGCCATGCCTTTCAATTCTCTTCAAGGACTAAAGGGTGGGACATATTTAGTCAATGCATTCTTGGATCCTGCCAGTCAGCATACATGATTAATCCATAATTGGAGACCTGCAGTTAATTGTCCATAAGCAAATACTGTATATGGGGTATATAGGCATTATCTAGTGAGCAACAATAACTTCCTCTCTTGCTAAAAAATGATTCAGTAAATGGCCACACCATGGTTGTGATTCTTTAAATAGCAGCCATAACAATGCACACATTTTTTTTTTTTTTCGTTTCAGTTTAATCTGGTTACGTTTCATTTAATCAGGTTACTTCCCATCCTGGTAAATCAATAAAGTGTAAATCTAAAAGGATTAGCTCTGAATGTTGTAGTTGTATGCGAGGTGAGGGAGATGTGACACCGTTATACATTTTCCATTTAGGAGACAGTTTTAGGGTTTTATAAGCACTCTACTCAGGGTCAAAGCCATTAGCGAGCATCTGAGATCTTTTTTCACGTCTCTTGCACTGTATATTTCAGTTGTTGGAGCCTTCTATTCTGCAATAAGGGAAAGATAATCAGATTGCAGCTGTTGTTGTGAGGGCAGCTACTGTGTTTTTCTGGCTCTGCTCAGAGCTTAAGTGAAGGGTGCACAGGTTCAGAAGGAAGAGTGCAGGGATGCATTAATACAAAAATACTAAATTGGGATTAAAATGTTTATAACCAGGGGTTAAACTGAGTCAACATTAATACTTTTAATACATTAATACATTAATATTTTGTCTTGTTTTGCAGTGGCAAAAAAAAAATCTAAAGATCAGTAAAACAAGATCAATTCATTTGATGAGCAAAACATGTGTAAAACTGAACTACAGTTCAAAAATGTGGGTCAGTAAGATTTTTTTTTCTTTTAATTCAGCAAGGATGCATTAAATTGAACAAATATGAAAATAATGACATTTATAATATTACAAAATATTTCAGCATCAAATAAATGCCGTTACGTATCATGGTTTCTACAAAATATTAGGCAGCACAACTGTTTTCAACATTGATAATAATAATAAAAATGTTTCTTGAGCCCCAAATTAGCATTTTAGAATTATGTTTGAAGAACCATGTGATATTAAAGACTAGACTAATGACTGCTGAAATTTCAGCTTTGCCATCACAGGAATACTTTACGTTATTAAATAAAAAAAATTAATTTGCTTTAAATTGCTTTTTTCTCAAGATATTTCTATTTGAATGTATTTTTGATCAAACAAGTGTAGTAAGATACATCTTTAAAAAATAAAAAAAAAAAAAATAAAATCTTACTGACCCCAAACTTTTGAACTGTAGCATGCCATGGGGCTGCATTATACCTGTATATATATATACAGTGGCGTAGCCAGAATGTTTTTTTGGGCAGGCCTGGGCAAAAGTGAGCGGGCACTAGGCTAACTAACGAACGGAGTCCAGTGGCGTTGCGCAAATCCGCAGCTCCCAACCGCGAGCTCAAGGGTGGGTGGGTGGGTATTTGGTTACGTCGCAATAGCCTATTGTAAATGTTTGTTTTAAACCAGGAAGGCGAGCCAATGGATATCACACAAGTAACGTGAAAACTTTGCGCAAGAGTTATGCGGTGAACCTCTTAATCTCAGTTGATTCACTAGAAAGTGAAGGAAAATCTGACGGCGCTTTTGGCATCTGACGCTGCATTAACGGCGCATATTCTCTCAGAGACGATGAGAGACAAATCTACTTCATATGCTGATTACGGTTTATAGCTAAATGTTTTAATTGACTCCCTTAATATTCCTCTTGTAGCCCAAAAATAGCCTAGTGGGAAAAAAGAGATAAAAATAAATAAATAAATAAAGTATATACAATTATTTTATCAAGAAATGTCATGTTAGTGATTTTTTTATTTTATTTGTTAATTCATTATTTAAATTAATAGGCCTACAAATTAGGAAACAGGTGCAGTTAATCGCCGGCGTCAGTCACAGAATTTATTTTAAAGGGGTCATCGGATGCAAAATTCACTTTTCAAGTTGTTTGAACATAAATGTGTGTTGGAAGTGTGTGTACACATCATCCTATAATGATAAAAATCCACCCAGTGTTTTTTTTTTAAATCCCTATTTTAAAATCCCCGTTCTCAAATCAGGGTGTTATGAGACTCCTGTCAGAATGAGTAGTTCTGTACAGGTGGGGTCAGCAGAGTCACGAGCATTTAAAGGGACATGGACTAAAAACGGCTTGATGAAAGCAGAACTGATTTTGACAGGGTAAATAAGGTGTTTTTTTCACTACCATTGAGAAATTTTAACCAAAGTATGTTATAGACTTTTCATTAAGACCCTGAAGAATCATATCAATTTGTGGAAAATGGGCATCCGATGACCCCTTTAAAAAAATAGGCTAATCTTTGTCAGGACGATTGGCAACAGCTAGTCTTAAATTCTTTAGACACAGCACACCAAACGACTTTGAAAACACAGACTAAGCTCAAATGACATTCATAATCATCCTGACAGTAGGCCTGTGTTCCCAGCTTCACAGAAGGAACCGGTTCTCGCGTGGAACTGAAAAGTCTTACCGTTACTTGCGGACTGATGGACGGGCTCTCTCCCTCGTGAGTGCGAGTTTTTAAAAAGTATTTTTTTACAGAATTATGCATTGCTGCTGTTTTTCTTACATTTTCTAACACACAGCTGCAAATCACAGGCCAACTGAATGGGTGAACATGTACAAATTTACATGCAAGACAAGCCCGAAACAGCCTGGATAACAATTGGCGAACACTGCTGTCAATCAAACTCATCAAGAATTATGCAAAAACACATTTTATTTATTTTATTTATTTGAGATCTTATAATAGCTCTCTAATTGTGTTCAAATAGATTAAACAATAATTATTTAACAAATATTATATTTGTATAATAAACTGGGGGGGCCTTTCATCAGAGTGGGCGGGCGTCCGCTGCCTACGCCCCTGTATATGTGTGTATATATATATACAAAAATATATCTTTTTTTTTTCTTATCCCACTTTTTTTCTTGTTTTAACCAAAGCCTCACTGCTATCGTTTGTTGGATTTTATGCATAAAAACAGACACACTTAATTTCCCAATGGGGCTAGGGAAAAAAAAATCAAGATTACAATATAGATATAGCCTACAGTGGACTAAAAAAGTTTGGAAATGCCTTCGGCCAAGTTTAAAACAATATCAGCATAATTCATTTTTGGCATAACTTGCAATTGTCACTGAAGACCAGCAACAATTATTTCTTTCTTGATCACATAATAATGATAGACATGTCACAGTCAGACGTGCTTCTTTGTCAGCTGTGATGCCTGATTACTGTATTAAACAGCTTTCTTGTTTTATAGGGTCAAAACATCATCAGTTTTACTGATTGATTGCCAATTTAGATTAGAACACAACAGACCAATTAGAACACAGTTTGGATAGTTTCAGTAGGCTATTCCTATGCTGTTCGTTTGAAAGGAATTGCATTATCAATCTCATAAAATCTGGAAAATATTAATTCTGGGTTTTTAATTCAGGTTTTGTGCAAAAACATAAGAAGTTGCAAATGACATGTGGCCACACACCACAGAGATTATGCAAGAGCCCAGGATGGAAGGCTGTATGCAGTGATCTTGTTAGTTAGTGCACACAATGAACAACTGCAGCTAAGCACTATTGCATATAAAAATGCTGCTGAACTAAAATAGCCATATGGTTAGAAACTGAAAGGATGAAAGAACTCAGAAAGATTCAGTCTTATAAAAGGAGGACGAGACTACATTCTTCATCAACATCCGCCTTATCAGATATAATGAGTGCATTTGCATATAACCTTTATCTCACTTGTAGCTTGTTGATGGAGGCTGCAAAATTACAATGAAGAAAAAGAGTAAGCGAATGGCGCCATTGTGAAGAGTAGTAATGAAGATTATAGGGTTCCATATGTGACATACATTCTGCTTATTTATTAGTGTAAACAAAGTCAAAGAATTAGTAGGGTTTTCTATTCCCTTATATTGTAGATGAACACATTTGAGAAAGGGGACACAAGCTGCCTCAATTTGAACAGGCACAACGCTTCCGAACAAGTATAATGAGAGAAACCATTGGTGAAAAAACATAAATCAATGCGTTTCATTCTACAATGAGCTCTGTGCCATCAGTTCAGAAGAATACCTGTGGTGAGCAGAGACATGGGGTTGTATTTAGCGATGATTCATCAAATGGGCTTCACGAAGACAATTTGATGGACATGGCATCATTAATGCATAATGTAGAGCGCTTAGGTCACTCAGTCATCAAATATTCAGCAGTTAACACAAGCACTTAGATGTGAGTGTCATGAAAACATGCATTATGTTCTAATTAAACTTTTGTGTTATGTGAAGACTGAATATGAATACGTGTTGTTCATATATATATACACTTGAGGGTATAATCACACAGAAAGCTGCACTGCTAAGATCAAACTTCGATTCAAGTTGTCAAGCGACACCAGAGTTACAAGCCTCATCACTCCTGAAATGGATTTTAAAAATGACTGAACATGCAGCTGAATTTCTGCTGTCTTTAAATTGGAAAGACGTAGCCTATACAGGAGAGTCCAGGGCTAGAAAGGTTTTGAGTCAAAAAAAATCCAATTACACAAATGCGGTTTTCCTCTAGCAATTGTTTTGCAAACATTTAATTGAAAACTTCAGTCACCTATGATCAAGGTAGATTTTAGGTTTATCTGTGTTCACAGGACATGAGTATTATTCATTAATGTCAGGTTGGGGCAGGTTGTCATGTTGATTGTAAGAAATTTGTATATGGTATAGTTTTTTGGCCAAAACATGTTTCACGAGTTCACACTTACATATAATAAATAGAATAAAGTTTATGCGTATTTGGTGTGCTGTCCAAGGAGAGGGCTCCGAGCTCGGAACTTTGGCCCGAACCCAGAGTACCCCCCTATAGGTTAGGACAGGAATAGTTGTAAGTGCGGAGAAGGGTTGGTGGAGGGATGCTGGAAAACTTTCAAGGAACAGAGGTAAATCTGCTGTACTGTATATTATTTTTTACTTTTTGTTTTTTTTTACTGTTTAAATTTTGTTGAAAAGCCTATAAAGATTATATTGTGACAACCACATATACTGTGATATTTTAGTAAATAGTACACAAAGTACTACACAAAAAAGTACACTTTACCATAAGGTTTCATTTTAACTTCAAAAACAAAAAAGAACACTTTTTATGTAAACTACATTAGTGAATTAACAATAAACAATACTTCTACTGCATTTATTAATTTTAGCAAATGTTAATCTCAGTATTTACTAATACAATTTTAAGCTCAAAAGCTGTGTCTGTTAACATTAATTAATGTACTATGAACTAAAATGAACATTTTTGTTAAGTACCATTAACAATGATTAATAAATGGTGTAAAAAAATGTTGTTCATTGTTAGTTCATGTTAGTTAATAAATTAGCACAGGAATTACAATATTATGAAAGTAAGAAACCAAAAATCCTTCAATTAAAAGAAATATATAGTTTGTATTAATAATTTTTAGATATTAATTATATTCCTGAAATATTCTCTCTGTCATGACCTGATACTATGGGCTGAGATTGGTCAGAGCTTCACATTTCAGTGCTGCTTTTATGCGCCACTGTGTCTTTACACAGAATTCGGAGGCGGTTCAGAGCCTTCACAAGGCAGCCTTAAACCTGCTATACAAAGTGCGCCTTTACAAGATCGCTAATTGCCTGCCAAACGGCTTAACCAATCATAAGCACTCTTGCGTTCTTATGAAATCCGTTTTGCATATTGAGAATCATTTAGCGTCTCCAACCCTGAATCTCTTTAAATGGTGCACTGCAACCACCCTCTGATTTGCTAGCATGGCATATCATAGCACTGGATTGTATTTTAAATAGTAGCTCAATGGCATAAGAAGCATCTCCGGACTTAAATTGCAAATCACCTCCCCCAATCCCACCCCCACCAGCCCTCTGGAACAAATTATTTATGTATCACACCAACTGAGACTATAAATAATATATCGTGCCCCAGATCCCTGTGTCTAGAATGAAAGCATTTATCCTCTTTTTAAAACATGTAGAGGTATCAGAGCGCAAGGGAGACTTTCTGTAAGTGCAACAAGGACTGAATCATACGGAAAAAACAACAACATACAAATAACTTAAACACAAGTGTGTCTAACTTGCTATTGTTGGAGAGCGAGAGGAAGAGGCCTGGAGGAAATATCAGGGTGTAAAAAAGAAAGTGTGAAGACAGAATCAATAAAACCAGATGGCGAGAAATGACACTTTCTTGATGGAGGGACATCCTGTCAAGTTTGGCTAACAGTGTGAGATAGAAGAATCCTAGTTTAAAGCCTAGGAAGGGTTGAGGTTTTGTGGTTATACTTTCTTAATAAACTGATGAGATTAACTTTTATTGCTTTACCATTGTCTATGAAAACTATGAATTATTCAATAAAATTGCTATTAAATAAAAGTATTATAATCTAAACAAAGAGTGAATTAAAACAAATTAATATTTATTGTGTGAATTATTATTTTTTTCTTCAAAAATTACGACTGTTAAAGCAATTACGTCTATCAAGTATCTATTGTATTCACATTGTTGCATTCTGTTGCAGTTTTCTCAGTTTTTTATTTTTATTTGATTGGCTGATATTTTGTCCGCACCACTGGGAATGGTTTTAATCAGCAGAGCAAAAAATACAAAATAGTGTAGTGATGGCAGAAACAAAAACTTTGAATCAATTAAACCAATTCCTTTGCAAAGTGATTCACTGTTACGAAGCTGCACGCTGGTGGTCAAAACATTGTAAAAGCAATGTGAACACAACCTAAATGTTAATAAAACACATTTTACAAACCAATTGCAAATGTTTTCAAACGTTTGATGTATTAAATTTGATCTACAAATCAAAACTACCATTAAATATATATTATCTTAAATAATTTGTTCTTTCATTTGTAGTTCTTGTTTGATGCGTTTATAGGCAGGATTTGGCTAGGCCAATCAGAAACTATTACTTATCCCTCTCCCTTTTTATTATACTTGCATGTTTATTAAAATTAATTAAAACTGAACCAACATCATAAAGCTGACCAGAAATCTGCTAAAACAATATATAAGCCATGGTTCATAGTTTAGGCAATGCTCTCCAGCAGGGAACCATTAAAAAGTTTCAAAACCAAGGTTTGCAACAGTACGCTTACTAAATATTATGGTTTTGTTTTCTGAACTGTTAACCGATTCTTTTTTTTTTTAATAATTTTTTAACTACAGTGGAGCAGCAGTTGAGTATAGTACATAGAACCCTCTTGAGTACTGAGGTTTGTTACCGCAAGTATGTACAACTGCACTATGCACTTGCAATGCATCGCAACTTGTTTGTGGGCTTAATGGCAGATGTATTACAAAGTGCAAAGCCCAAAGGGCCAATGAGTGCATGAGGACACCCGTCCAAGGTTGGATTGTAGGGATTCATTGTGGTCCACTCAGGATTTATTCCCTTCAACAGCTTTGATCTGCAAGTGTTTAATTACTCAATAGTGCTGATGAAGTCCTTGAGGCGCTCAATCTCAGTCCTATCAGACATACAGTACAGGGCTTTATTGAGTTTCCCTCCCACTCTCCCCATCTACAGTTGCTGAATTGGTAAAGACAGTGTGGTGAGGTAAGTCACACCCATATAACATAACTCTTCACCTGTTCCTGTCTCGTATTCAACACCAAGAGTTGACACTTTCAGGTCATAGGATTGAGGGATGTTCTCTCTCTCCCTCTCTCTGTCTCTTCTTTTTCTCTGAAGTCTCCTGCTGTCAGTTCACACCTTTCTGAAGTGGAGAGAGATAGACCTGCTTCCATCCTCTGGCAAACACGGCTGGCCATCAATCACTGCTGCGCTGCAGCGCGGCCCTCATGGCTTTTTCTGAACATGCCTCAGGTTAAATCTCAACTACTGTTCCTACTCAGCTCCTACTGTCCTAAGATGATTTAAGAGCGTTACTGGGAATTTGTGACAAAAACACTGGAATTCTGAAAAGAGAACAAAATAATCAAAACTATACCACAAACAGTTTGTTTGGAAACATTGAAACACAGGAGATATATGACATGACAATAAAGTCCCACTTACATTATTTGTGGAGATTTAGAAGAACTGACAAGTTTTGCTGGGTTAGTTTGTTCTCAGTAAGAGACTGAAAGTTAGCTTACATTAAAATGTTAACTTGAAAGTAATTTAGATACAAGGGGGAAAAAGCTATAATAATGCCACTGTAATGGGTAGAACAAATTATCAAAGTAGTACAAAATAGTTTCATGGCCAGTAAGAAATGTATTTATATCCAGTAAATTTTCTCACAACATTGGCAAACATGGCAAAAGCTTATGTTTGGACCCTGTACACGGCCATACAAAATTCACTTACTAAACAGTGTGAAACAAGTGATAATTTATATTTATTCTGAAGAAAACCAGACAACATGAATGCATAGAATGGGCTTTAACAATTATAACAGCAGTGAAAATGAACTTTTTGTAAATATCTATACTAAGAAAACTATATCACCTAGATTTTAGCAAAAAAGCAGCTTGGAACAAATGTGTGTGCATTTATAGAGCAATTTCCTTTACAAACAACTTACAAAACTATTTTAAACAAAAGTTCATCTGAGAGAAAAATTCTCTACCAAATTTAAGGGGAGCTGATATATCTATTACAGTGCAAAAATCATATTCTATATAAGTGTTTTTGTCTTGTTTTCCAGTTAAAAAAATCGACAAATCCTCGTAACACGATAAACATACCTGAGAAGTAAAATGACACACAATATTAATACTTATTTTCAGAGAAACTATCTTAAACATATACTATCATTCGAAAGTTTGGGGTATGTAAGATTTTTCAAAAGATTAAAGAAAAAATACTGTATAACTGTACATTTACTGTATGCAGATTTACTGTATAACCGTTTTAAATTTGAATATATCTGACAATGTAATTCCTGTGATGGCAAAGTTTTCAGTGTCATGTGATCCTTCAGAAATTATTATCCCGATTTGCTGGAAGAAACATTTCTAATTGTCGAAAACATTTAAGCTTCTTAATTTTATTGTGTAAACTGTAATAACAGGATTCTTAAATAAATAGAAAGTTCAATAAAACAGCATTGAAATACAATCTTTCATAACATATTGCCACTCAAATTAATGCTTCCCTGATGAATAAAAGCATTAATTTATTTAAAAAATAAAATCATACTGACCCCAAACTTTTGAACGTTATTGTATTTTGTATTTTTCCATTAGCAGATTTTTTGTAAGAGGCATAAACCTCGCCAAATATTTTTTGCAGTGTCTAGGAGCCTTAGTGCCCCAAACACCACAGCATTAACAAGTCGTTCTGTTGCATGACAAGAGAAGAAATTGACTTCAGTCCAAAATCAGTGCCAACATTCTGCTTGGGAGCACCTGAGGTTCAGAAACAGACAGAGCAATGACTGATCACAGCGCAGCGCGTTAGGCCGGCTAAGATGGATATCACACTGAACGGCAGGCCTCCTGTCACCGCGCAGTGCTCCGAGCGCCCTGAGAGAGCAGCACCACTAAGTGTTATCAGGGCTGAAGAAGAGGAGGCAGGGAGGAAGGCTTCGTGACAGCACGGCGCTCCGTCTCGCCCCAGCCAAACTTTGCCGAGTCAGACGGGCGAATGAAATCATCAATTATAGCACAAGGTGAGCTGAAAGCACCACGTAAAGGTCGCCGAGTGGAGGAAAAAAACGGCCAGCTCAGGGCTTTTCTCTCTGCGTGCCACTCCTGAGTTTATGGGAGGTCCGGCACAGCACAGAAATGGAGTTTAAATTTTAAACAGGCAGAGAGAGGGGGGCCCCAGGCCCTGTGTGAAGATTTCAGGAGGTGACAGGGTGAGAGGGAGGAAAAGAGTGAGAGAAAGAGATGTCTGGACTGAATGTGGAGCAGCGAGGGACATTCATAACTAATTAAACAGTCAAAGCCGACGGGGCCTCGGATGCATCACGCTGCAGGTCTCAACCGCAGTCCACCGGATCCCATTAGAGGAGGCTGATAATTGCTGTGTTTGTGGTGCTTCGCTCAAATAAGGGTGCACTGTTCCCTATTGCGTTTCTTGTCCAAAGTCAACAAGTGGCCTATCACTGTCTCAGCATAGAGAGGATAACATCCTGCACTGATCACTCCTCTTCCTCCACATAAGTTGAAGGGAACCATCCCACCTGTAATATAAACAGCATCAGTAAACATTAGTGAAGACTAACAGAGCGTATCTCTTCTTCTTCGTGACTAGTTTGAGAGCTCTTGTGGGTCAGATCTGATAATGACATGCAGAAGAATCATTAAGAGTCATTCTGCCATCTTCTGTCATCACTTCCAGTTAATCATCTCTCTTAGAAACGCACTTGAGCATATGAAATGAAGAAAAGAGAATGTAATAAGGCTTGAGGAAAGATTCAGGTGTCTTGGAGTTAAGATCAGCTATATTGCAGGGAAATGCTGGGCTAAAATCTAATTTCAATCTCAAATGTCAGTCACAGTCTCACACCTCTATATTGCTATGACATGGATCTGGGTATGTTTAAAAATATATTTTACCATGAACATGAGTACCACTGATATATTATAACATATAATGACCTGTAAATAACCTGAAACACATGACCATATTCTTTACTGCACCATTAATATGTTTAAAATTAGTTAAAATATAATTTCTAAAATATTAATAATATTTTTTTTTTACATATTATATATATTATTAAAGTTGGGGTTGGTATGTTTTTTTATTTTTTGAAAGAATTCTCTCTCATTAAGGCTTTATTTCATTCATCAAAAATACAGTAAAATAGTACCATTGCAAAATATATAAATAACTTTTTTTATATTTTAATATATTTTATTATTTATTTATTCCTGTGATGGTAAAGCTGAATTTTCAGCAACTATTACTCCAGTATATAGTGTTTAAGAAACATTTCTAATTATTATCAGTGATGAAAACAGTTGTGTTGACCTTATATTTTTGTGAAAACCATGGTACATTTTTAAGGCAAAGTTCAAAAGAACAGCATTTATTTGAAATAGAAATAGTTTGGACCATTATAAAAGCCTTTACTCTCACTTTTGATCAATTTAATGTATCCTTGCTGAATAAAATTAATTTCTTTAAAAAATCTTACCAACTTTTGAGCAGTAGAGTCAATATAAAATATTAGAAAATAAAAATATTAAATTAAATAACAGACAATATATCAAAGTTCTATTTTTTTAACTAATCTGACTAATGATTTGACGTGTAACTATAACAGAATACAGAGCTGTTGGTAACACTTTACATCAAGTACATTATGAATCATGAACAACATGTATTTATTAAATGCAAGATATTAAAATTATGTCTGATAACTGATCACTGGCCAATATAGGATTCTTCTATACTATGCTGGTTATATAATTCTATTGTCAGTTCTTCATATCCGACTGTGTGTGAACAGAGCTGGATTTGGCACTCTGACAACCATTTTTTGCTGCAGTGTGCCTAGCATTTCCCTTTTGAGAAACCATGAACTGTGATTTGCATGGAAGGGCAAGAGTTCAGTTCCATGTTGTGCAAGGTTGGAAGAAATGCTTCACACTATCTAAACAAACATGAAAGCACCAAAACCTCTAGAGAACTGCTTTCATACTTGAGCTTCAAGTGAATAATGGTGTATAAGAGTGGTTTTCCTCACCTGGCCATTGACTTCACCTTTCCACCATCCATTGGTACACTTGATATAGATCTTCACCAGGTCGCCCACCTGCAGAGAGAGTTCCCGTGTATCTCTGGAGCTGAAATCATATCGTGCCAGTGCAATGCCAAGCACTCTCGGGGTCAAAACTGAGGGAGAAGTGGGACAAAAACAAGTTGTTATAAAAACGACAAAAAGAGTGAGACACCAATGTTTCCACAAGACATGCCAAGTAGGACAAAACATGTGATGGTGCAACAAGATGATTGGAGATTTTGGCACAAATGGCATTGCATCATGCACAGACATTTTCACACACAAAATGTGGATACAGATCCACTTTTCTCAGCAGCTCTCGGAAAGCACACATACACTACAGAGAGTGCTGAAGCAAACACAGGGAGAAGAGACTGAGATGGCTGGAGGGGGAAATGAATAAGACAGGTGGCTGATAGCTGTACCTGACCAGAAGGGTGAGGGGGAGGGAGGAACAAAACTGTAGCTGGTGGGACTCAAAACGGAAAGCCCACACAGCACTGGAGCTTAGGATCCAAGCCGAGGCAGAGCAAAGAAAATAAGAACACAAAGATCTTAACGGAGACATTTTCAACAAAACAAACATAAACAAGCTGATATAAAGAACTCCACACAGCACTGGGTGAATGAGCACTCTCCTTGAAATATGCCAGTCTTGAGATTCACACAAGTGTCACACAAGATGATGTCTCAATGAACATAAAATAAATCAATAAGGTCCATAAAATAAGTCAATAAGGTCCATTGTTGTTTTAGACTAGAGCTGCGCAATAATACTGCCAAAAATATATTATTCAGTATATAATATACAATATTCATTTCATACAATCAGTGGGGAAGGAAATGCATCCCAAATGTTTGTTAGACCTCAAGAATGAATAGAAACATAGCTTTGATGTAGATGTAGCTTAGATGTAAACAAACAGTGTTGCTGCTCAGTATTTTTGTGGAAACAATGATAAAAAAAATTCATGAATCATTGATGAATATAAGTTCAAAAGAACCACATTTATTTGAAATATAAATCTTTTGTAACATTATAAATGCATTTACTGTAACTTTTGATCAATTTAATACATTTTTAAAAAAAATATGCAAATAAAAAATATAATTAACAAAAAAATATTGCATTGTTTAATGTTTTTTTTGTTTTGTTTAGTTTTTTTGTTTGTTTTTTTGCAAAATAACTTGTATACTGAATAAATTTAAATATCAACAAAAATATATTGGTTGTATGATATTTCTTAAAATAATAATAATAATAATAATAAATTACCAATGTCATGTTTTAATAATGTTGCAATTTTATTAACTGTGGTTCTCTTTCACAAAGAGAATATGCAGACTTTTTAGCGACACACATCTGATCGTCTAAAAATACTGGCTACATCGAAACATGGAAATTTAGATTAATACCATGGATTTATTTTTTCAAATAAATATGGACATATTTATTGCACAGCCCTATTTTGGACACCATTGACTTTTATTATATGGACAAAAACACATTTCTCAAAATACCTTCTTTCATGTTCCACAGAAGAAAGTCATACAGGTTCGGAACAACATGGGGGTGTATAAATTATGACAGAAAATACCAAATTTTAGACGACTTCAGCCATATGGACTACTTTTATGAACCGCATACTGTATTATTTGTGCAGAAGCAGCTAGGATACGGTAAAAAAAACACATCATAGAGCTTGAAAATTACATAGGCAACCCATTCCTGTAAGAGTCGATTTAAAAAAAAAATGGTACACCATTTTCTCTAGGTGTTCTGGTGGCTTTTGCCAAGAACACATGAGTGTGTGCTCCTGGCCCTGTCACTGACACAGCTGTGATAGCGTTCATACAGAGCGTGAGTCCTGTTACCATCTGAACGCCCATCTGAGCATCCAGGACTTTCTAATATGTAAACTAGCAAACGTCAAATCCACAATATGTTTGCCTGCCTGCTTTGCATCTCCTTTGGGGGGAACGAAGCAGTGGGCGATGAGCCAACTACTTTTACCTGTGACACTGTCACTCAGAAATCACCTGCAGAAATCATGCAGCCAATTACACTTTGAATATCTATAGTCAGAACTGAAACCGATGCGCTATCGGTCTAGTAAATAGCATTCCTCACATTAGCTTATCAAACACAACCCTGATATCTCCCTTTGTGTTCAACGTGTTTACCAAACACTCTGCAGATGTGTCAGCGCCCACACACTGAATGATCTGTCGGAGTATTTGCGTGTGTTTTGGTTTGGGGCACATCAGCGAGAGCGCTGTCCCAGGATGCATCGAGGGCCCGGATTTTCTGCTGAGGTTCGTGAAAGGATGTCACTGAGAGTGGCAGTCGAACATAAACAACCTCTAACAAGCCAAGGATGCTGAAGAAAAAAGGACAAAAAGAACAGCGAAATCCCCAATTCACAATCCCCACTATCCTGTTCTTTCTATCAACAGAGCCGTATTTGTTCGCTAAGCCATTTTCTACGTGACACGTCTCTCTCTGTTCAATAAAGCTGACTTTCCGTGTCTCCACTAGTTGCCCTTTCATTTCTCAGTGCAGGGACTGTTTTTTCTCTTAGCTGTGAGAGAGAAAAGCAGCCGAGTCCCTACAGGTGAGGGGGAGCTTAGCATCCATCATGGCTTTTTCCTGTAACTCAAAGCAAACTGTCATGTCATGTCAGAGAGATTGCCGGTGCTACTTGAGCGCAGCGCCGGCGTCTTGTTTAGCCGAGTCCTCTCTCTCGCCGCGTCGCCTGCAGCAGCGGCTGCAGAGCCAGACACAAACAGCCATTTTCCTGCTGCCAGGTGCCGAGTGCGTACGACTCGCTTCACAGCATCTGTCTGTCTCTTTGAGGAGCCATCTTGGGCAATGAGAGCTGAAGTAAACACGTACGTTTATACACTATGAAAGCAACATGTGTATATGCAAACTCTATGATTTCACCCAAACCTTTATATTTAATCAAAAGAGCCTGAGAGGTGTCGGGACGCATAAGCAAGTCACAAGCTAAAAACACATCCTGAGAGCCAGCTATGCCTCCTGGCATTAAAAGAGGACCTGTCTGAAGACCCATTCACACTGACGGTGATTTTAATCGCTGAAGGTCAACAGGTCACTGTACTGTTGGCCGCTGGAAGATATTCCTGCTGCTGGATGCCCTAGTGTTACTGCATGCGCAACTGGCCGTAACTCTTTAAACTGTATTGTCAGTGCAAATTAATATGTCTTTCTATTTTGGCAACAAATCAGTTTTGCTAAAAACTCACAATGTGCAGGGGAACGTTTTTGTTTGGATATAAATTACAGCAGTGCATACAATAATGTATTATATCACATCAGTGGTGGGCAGTAGTCACATATTTGTACTTGTATTTGATTCTGTACTTTATCTGAATATTTTTATTTTGTCAAATGTTTACTTATTTCATTACATTCCAAAGCATAATATCATTCTTTTTACTTCACTACATTTCTGTCATGACAACTCTCAGAGAGTTTAGCATGTTAATATACATGGCAATGTTAATGTGTTTGGTCTTGGCGGAATAGATCTGCTACACTGCTGTGGCAGAGCAAGTACAGAGACTTGCTACTGCCAATACATCCACAGATATGCTGCTGTGAGCATGTAAGAAACACTGCTGCTGCACATACAGTATAACATATATGAAATAACCCCGATGTAACATACATGAAATTACCCCATAGTAGATCTGTACAGGTGGAGCTGGGGAAGGTGGAGGGTTTCTGAAGTGTGCTGCAACTGCTACATCAAGCACTAGTCAAGTATTTAAATGTTGAGCAGCAATCTCATTGGCTGCTGATGGGAAAATAAACCAATCAGCTGCACCATGTAAATGATGTGATTATATCAGATTGCGTTAAAACCTACCAACCTGCATCATCTAAAGTTTCATGACTGAAATTTGTATTTATTTCAAATGGATGAAATCGGCACCCGCTTAGAGATGTGATCATTTCTTTCTTGTGAATGAGATGATTATTTTCAATGAACATGCTAAATAAGTTATAATCGCATAAGTGCAAATCGCAATGAATGATTCATTCGTGAATCGGAATGATTTGGAGCTTGCTTTTCTGTTACTAATAGAAAGGGGTGATGGACAAATTGTTGTAAAACAAAATAAATAAAAAAAAACTCCACTGTCTTCACTTCCATTGGTGATAGCTGCATCACTATATGAAAAAGGTATACTGTTTTCAACTTTCTTGAGTTGCAATGATTGAAGTAACTGGAAAATGAATTCTGGTCACTTCATTACTGGAAGTTGTTGTCAATGTGAACGACTATAAGAGACTAATGTTAGTGTTGGGTCTGAGTCCACCTTGTCGAGTCAGTGTCGAGTCCTAGTTTTTAATCAATTGAGTTTGAGTGGGAGACTTTTTATCTTCATTTTAGGTTGATACTTATTTATCTTTTATGTTACACATGGCATGAATTTGTCTGAACTCTGAAATATTTCTGTGTCCAAAATGTCCTTCTGAGTCCAAGTTCATTCATAATTGCAGTCTGAGTCCAAGTCCGAGTCCAAGTCTCAAGTATAAATACCCCAAGACTGCAGGCAAATCAGATCTTTTTAGGCTGACTATTAATTGCAAGTGATCAAATCCGATTTGTGTGTCTAGACATAACCAACTTATCTGCATGGCACGACACAAGCATACCCACTTTTTGATGAGGCTTTCAACAGATGCAGGAAAAATAGAGGTGCATCATCTCGATCTCCAAATAACCGCCCAATTGAGTTGCGATGCAGAACTTCTCTGTCGCACAAGAAAAACTCAGCAACGGAGGAGACTGGTATATATTGCGATGTTCCGTGGCATAGTCACAGCCAACTTCGGCTTCATTTGAATACTGCATACTGTAAATACTTCTGGCATTTCCATCAATGGTTTGATGTTATTGTTGTGTCACATTAAGAATGATGCAAAAGACTATTTGAAATCCGATTTGAGCAGCCAGAGCATCCAGACTGAGATGCATCAGTAAAAATATGATTGCAATTGCACTTCAAACCATCTCCATATGGGGTTTGAATCAAATTTGAAAAAAATAATCAGATTTCATGTGTTTTTATGCTGACAGTCTGAACTAATGTCATCATATTTTCATTGTGAATTTAAACAAGGTGTACGATACTCACCAGGTGCGAGTTCACTACCAAGCTCCTTATAGGGCACCTGCAGAGTAGTGTCCAGAGTACGGAAACCCTCTTTCAGAGAGTGCTGTTTGTAATACTCAACCAGTCCCTGGACAGAAAAAAATCACAAGTTTAAACGCTTTTTTCAGGAATTACCAAAACGTTTTGCCAGCTGAACCTCTGTGACCTAAAATATTTACTTGAAGTCCCCCTGTAATTTTAAGTGAATATTTCAATAATTATCAACATGTTCACAATTCTCTTTTTTGTTGGTTAATGGTTAAATCGCACGCAGGTAAACAAACAAAATATAACATCTTTTTAGTAAGTGTTTCATTTTGATTATTTTTATTTATTTTCACGAGTTCACACTTCACTTCATGGTGTGCTGTCCGAGGGGAGGCCTCCAAGCTCAAAATATAGCCCGAACCCAGAGAACTCCCCATATCCCCAAGCTGGGACAAGAATAGTTAGGAGTGAGGAGGGATGCCAGAAAAACTGTTGTGGGAAAGAGGTAAGTTGGCTGTATATATATTTACATGTACTATCATGCTAATTAAGCTGATTATCTGAAAATCCTCCACCTGTGCTGAACGTGCTCCTCCCTGAACTTTGTTACTAAAACATCATTTAATTTTACATTTTTATGAGATAATTCATTATTACCTTTCCAACAGCTGCAGTTGGGAAACCCTGCCTTATTTTATTTTAGTGGAACAGCTACAATTGCTTATATGTAGATGCTCACATTTATAAAAACATACATACATTGTTTTATGGATGTGCACCATGGTAATACTATTCTTTGACACACCCAGGAGTACCATGATATATGAATTAATAATCATTCAGTACTATTGTATACATTATAGCTTTCCTTCTTACAGTACATGCTGTCACCACAGTGTATTTTAGTAGGGAAACTTGATCATTTTAAAGCCATCTAGAAGAAAATGTAACAAGGTTGCAGTAGTATTGATGACTCTGATGGATTAATAGCTGGACTCCCATTATTAATTATGCTAATGAAATACAGAAATATGCAGATCAGCACATGTTCTGGTTTTTCGATAAAAAAAGCTCAGGTCTCTGCAGCACAGCTAGCGACACTAAATTATAGCACCCTACATATGTATTCATATGGTGATGATAAATAGAGCAAATGATGATGAAGACCATTGCTTCTGTGCAACTCAAACCCACTTACTAACACAGTCTTGAATGTCCTGCTTTCAGCAATGTAGAAGCAGCCCTCCTTGGTGAGGATCTTAATGTGTTTTACATCTTTGTTGTACCTGCAGATAACAGAGAATTACTATAACCATTCAAAGATTGTCAATATTTCCAAACTCTTTTAATGCCTAAGATGGGCAATAAGTGATTGTTAAAGGGACAGATCACCTAAAAAGTGAATTGAGTGAATGATAACAGAATTTCCATTTTTGGGTGAACTATTCCTATAAATACTGGATCTAAAGACTTCATGAGAAGGAGAAGATCTGATGTTTAGTGGTAGGTTATTTCATAACCTTGACCCAGATATATAAAATCCACAATTCCCTTTAAACTTTAATTATGAGCTTGTTGTGGAGAGCTAACTATAACCTAAGGATGTGGAACAGGGCTGTCAGTCCCTGACCGCAGGTCAACACATTCAGAGGATAAAATATTTTGACAAAGACCTTGTGATTGGTTTAAGCATGAGACATGCAACTATTAAATGTTCTGAGGTAATAAAGCCCATAGTGAGTATGTATGTGATCACTCACTGACCACATCTATGCTACACATTAGTAGCTGTATGCAAATTCCATGATGCATAATGCATTGGGTTTCATGGAAGGAAATGCATGAAGGAATCTAAGCTTTGCATGCAAAAGGATGTTCGTGCAAGGACCTTACAACCATCCGTCATGCCAATTTTATGCGGAATAAAAACACACTGGCTCAAATATATGAAGTGGGATAATAGCTACACGTACTTGATGCTGATAGCGTACTCTCTGCTCTCCCGGCTCCTGTTTCGCACCAGGTAGGTGCTGTTCTCTCTCTCCATGAGCTCAGACTCCGCATGGTGCCTCTCCATGGGCCCGGCGAACCTGCTCACACAAGCCAACATGCACGTGGTTAAAACTAAAACAACAACAACACTCAGCACATGCAGTCATGCGGGTTATTTTGTGTCATGTGGACATTGGAATAAATGTGGTTAAACATTTACTGTTGAGACATACCACGGTTGAGATGAATAGTCGACTGTCCTCGGTACCTGAGGATGAGAAACATTATAAACAATATCATACTTATATACACTACGAGTTATACCCATTTAAGTTTTTCATTATATATAAACATTTTCAACATTGATAATACAAACCATTATTAATAATTAACTGAGAACCAAATCGGCATATTAGAATGATTTCTAAAGAACCATGTGACACTAAAGACTGGAGTAATGGCTGCTGAAAATGCCAAAACAGGAATATATTACATTGTCAAATATATTCAAATAGTAACAGTTATTTTAAATTGTACCAATACTTAACAATATTACTGTTTTACTGTATTTTTAATCAAATAAATGCAGCATTGGTGAGAATAAGAGACTCCTTTCAAACACATTTAATAATCATAATTATTCTAAACTTTTGGTCGCCGATGTACTGTATATATTTCACACAAATAGAAATCAACAGTATTAAAATGATTATGCAAGTCATACATATATACATACTTACACATGGGCAGGGTTTGACTGCATCACTTGGAAAGAAGCCGGTCTCTTGCGTTGTCAGGATTTTGCCCTGCCAAGATGTGTGGTTGTTAATTGCATTATATTTGCCTTCAGGCGATGCTCCCCCTCCCCATTGCTTTAATAAATCTAAGACAATTAGCTCACAACAAGCAGTGAATCTCATTTAGAGCCACAGTTAATTACTGTTCAGCCTCTACCCACAGTTAAACTCCGTTACGCATCAGAACGAAAGCATCAACTAATGCTGAATAATCATACAGCTTCCACGGCAGAACCTCGTGAATCACGACACTCGCCAATAAGCCATTGTTTGATATTGCTGCTCCGAGCATATTTGGATTTATGAATTACATTAGACCCGAGTTTCGTATTATGTCCTCGTGCAATAGATTGTATTGAGCAATCGCAGGCCGGATGCCAGTTTTAAAATAGGCTCATTTCTTGCATGGCTTCAGCCACAATTATCTGTATATTTTTGGATAAAAACCGACAATTCCCCCCGACTCGGTATGAGACAACAGCTGGGAGGTTATAATGCGCTGTGAATGCGGTGGAACCAGATGCCAAAATTTAGCAGCCTATGATTGATTGCGAGTTTGGCTGAAGGTTTGACTGAGGGTGTAATGAGCCTCTTCTCAAACAACTATACAGCGAAATATATATTTTTCTTTCCTGGCCCCCTTTAAGATCATCTTTAACAAGTATGAAATGAATTTCAGAAAAATGCACCTCTACCCCAAATTAGATTGGAGCCCAAACTGGAACTGTATTCATGATTTATTCAGCTTAATAATGGTTTGCCGTAGCTTTTGAAAGCCCTTTATATTTGTTATGCCACAGATAAGCGTATGATAAAGATTAAACTTATTACCCCATTAGAGTAAACAGTTGGCAGCCTAAAGGATCAAATTAAATTACAGTGATCGATTGCACTGTTCTGGCAACAGGACAGAGATAATTGTCTTCCAGTAACATGGGAGATGGATGCTTAGTGCTCTGTAATTCCATTCTTTGGTGTCATGGGACCCTGAAGATTTAGTAGCCTTATTAAGAGTTAAGTGTCGTTTCACACAAGATAAAATAAACCAGTGATGTGCATTATCATTCAACAGCAGCGCTTCTCGCTCCCCTCTATGACCTGCCTGGTGCGTGGAGAACCACGGCTGACATGCACGTCTAGCCGCTGCCTGTCTCAGTCTGTTGGCTCGGTGAATCTCTTGGCATCCATTTTTGAGCTGTAAGGTTTTTTCTACCTCGGTGTGTGCTATCAGGCAGAAATGGCCCAGCATAAAGCATGGGAAATCTCGCTAAGTGTCTATTCCCCGCCGAGCTGTTCGAGACGCGTCGGCCAGATTGGAGCAACACCAGGAGGAAGATGAGGTTTTAGTGCCACCATAAACCATAGAGAAAAAGAGCCACAGCAGCCCGGCACGAGCCAGAAATAAATAACGCAGGAACAGTCTGTGACAATAAGCTAGAGACAAAACGGCAATGCCGAAACATGCCTGAACAAAGACTGTGCTCTGTAGTCACTATATCTGATGGCTCATTTAGGTATCAGTTCATATTACAATGCATTGTGAAAAAAGGAACGTTTTCAGTCATTATTTAGTTTACACTTTTGTACATTGTACTAAAGTTGTACTAAGTTGAGTACAGATGTGTTTGTATTTACAGTAGTATATCTGCTCAATAATAGGATATGCTAGGATAAAAGTATATGCTAGGATTTTATTCGTAGATTTTAGTTCAGCTTTTAATTCAATGAAGACACATCTTCTTTTAAAAAGGCTAGTGGATCTTAATATTAATCAAGGGCTTGTCCTTTGGATCAGAAATGTTTTATCTTGTCGTCCACAAAGAGTCTGTGTTAGAGGGGTGATGTCTGATGTGCTCACTGTGAGCAATGGTTGTCCACAAGGTTGTGTTCTCTCCCCTGTGCTGTTTTCTATTTTTACTAATGAATTTACAATTAATGAGGAAAATTTCAGATTATACAAATATGCTGATGATATGGCCCTGGTTGGCCTGTTGGACAAAACAAATCAGACATATGATCTGGCCTACCTGACCCACACTAAGGCTCTTGAAACTTGGTGTTGTTCTAGCCAGTTAGAAATTAATGCTGCCAAGACTAAAGAATTAATTATGTGTACAAAACGAGATGTGATATGTAAGCCGATTTCACTTGAGAGTCAACAAGTTGAAATTGTGGAACATTATTGAGCTTTGCTGATAATTCAGAGTACATTTTTAAAAGATGCTCTCAGCGACTTTTTCTTCTCAGACAGCTTAGTGGCCTTGGTGTTAGTAAGCACATTTTGGAACTTGTGTATAAATCCATTGTTGAAAGTGTTTTAACCTTTCACCTTCCTGTCTGGTATGAACATCTAAATTGTAGACTCAAGAACAAACTTTCCAGAATTGTATCCTCAGCAAATAAAATAATTGGCAGGCCTCAGAATCAATTAACACAACTCTATGTGGAAAGGACAAAGAAGAAGACGAGAGTTATTCTTGCAGATGGCTCTCGTCCTCTTTTCAGCCAGTTTTAGCTCTTGAAGTCCGGTAGACGTTATAGAGTTCCTCTAGCAAAAAAAAATGTTTTTAAGAGGTCTTTCATCCCAAATGCAATTAGAATCATTAATTCAGCAACTTTTAATTGAGCAGTGTGTAAGGCTTGAACTGTATTTTTTTGTTTGTTTGTTTGTTTTTTGTGTGTTATGCGTGTATGTGAATAGTTATTGTGATTTTATATGTATGTTGTTGTTCTGCTGTGTTGGTGAGCCAAAGACAATTTTCCACTAAGGTGGACAATAAAGTTATACTATACTATAATAATCAAATATTACAATATAAAAAAACATTATAGCACTGTGAGTACTGAGTAATATTAAGATTTAAGAATTGATTATTTAGTCAAGTTGTTTCTTAAACTAGGCTAATAGACAACAACAATTATATACAGTAATATAAAATTAACTTAAAACCTTTGCAACAATGCAGAAGTCTTTCCTCTTATTTTTTTTTTAATCAATTTAATGAATCCTTGCAAAATAAAAATAGTTAAATATAAAAAAAATGAATTAAATCAAGATTTATAATTAATCTAAATGGGCTGACAGTCCGTTGGCTATAGAAATACTGGTTATTGCATTTATCATTTGGTTGAAATGTCATAAGACATTTGTTGAAAAGGTTATATGTGCCCTATTTGCTTTGATATATGTTGTGATCAAGCTTCAGGAGCCCATGACACCACAGAATACAATTCTGCTATTTGGTGTTTAAATCCTACTGTACTTTATCTGACCTCCCACCAGGAGCTGTGAGGATCGGCACAGATGACCTCTATGACATCACCAATCTGAGCATTCAGCGGAGGTCCGCCCGGAGGACTGGGAACACCAGAATAGTCTCTGATGACCAGCATTTTTGGCAAACCTGTAAAAATAAAATGTGACATAAAAGCAATATTGGCACTATTCCTAAAACATGTTCCTGGTCTTATTTTGCATGTTGCATTTGTGTACATAATTCCAAAGAAAAGATTTTTGACATCACCAGCCCTATAATTTTTCAACCACTTGACTCCATTTTGGTACTTAACAGCCAATTTTCACAGTCAGCAAATAACTCACAATGGAAACAAATCAAGTCCAACTCATTTTCTAATTGAATGCACCAGATTGCATGCGTCATATGGTTTGAGAACAAGTTTACATTAAATACAGTACAATAAGGAATTATGTAAAAGATTACAGGTGATGTGTCTTATGAAACTGATAGAGAGCAATTAGGCAAAATAAAATACAAATAAAGAAAAAAAAATAAAGCCCGAAAGATTATGCTTATGATACACTTAATAACAACTATAGCCTTTTATAAACAGTTTATGAAATGAATTTCACATCAAGCAACACAACCACAGTTTTTGCTCCACTCCAGCATTGTGCTGGAGCTCAGTGGTGGGTGGCCTTTCAAAACACAAAGCGAATGTCCACTTCTCTCTTTCACAAAGGACAAATAAAGTGACGCACGGCAGCAATTGTTGTTTCCACAACCCTATCCACTAAATCAGAGGCAGTGACACTAACCAATGACAGAGAAGGAGATCATCTGAGGCCGTTTCTTACTCTAGAGCCTCAGTGTACGGCGGTTAATAAGACCGGGGAACAACATAAACTCCCCCTGAAGCCTTAGACTGAGGCTGGGGGTTTCTCCTAGCATAAAACAGCTCCTTAATATCCAGTCTATAAACTTGTTGTTTTTAATACTGCCAGGTGCCCGGGTCTTAAAGTAAACAGTAAAAACAGTTGTTTTACATGTATTGGAGAGGTTTGTGGAGATCTATGCTTCTAGACTGAACTGCATCCTCTGTTACTAACCTAAGTTTCTTGCCTTTGCTTTCATATAATGTACAGTATAAAAGCTAAATACTATGTAATCATTAAGCCTTTTGACATGATTAATATAGTTAATTTAAATATGACAGATTACAATGACTTTTACAACCAGGAATTGATTTTGCGATAGCCAAGGCATGTTTCTGGTAGTGTTATAGTGGCAAGGCAAGGTAAGGCAAGGCAAGTTTATTTATATAGCACATTTCATACACAGTGGTAATTCAAAGTGCTTTACATAAAAGAAAGTGAAATAGTCATTCACAGCAATAAAAACAAGGAATTAAAAATAATAAAAACAAGGAATTTTAAAATGTTATAGAAATTGATTTAAAATGAAATTTAAAACAGTTAAATAGAAAATGATTATACATAAAATACAGTGCAGTCAGTTCGGACGTAGCACAGTGTTCATTCAACAAATGCACAGCTAAACAGATGAGTTTTCAGTCTGGATTTAAATGTGCCTAATGTTTTAGCGCATCTGATCTCTTCTGGAAGCTGGTTCCAGCTGTGGGCGGCATAATAGCTAAAAGCGGACTCCCCTTGTTTTGTGTGAACCCTTGGTATTTCTAACTGACTCGATCCTAATGATCTGAGTGGTCTGTTAGGTTTATATTCAGTGAGCATATCTGCAATGTATTTAGGTCCTAGGCCATTGAGTGACTTATAAACGAGTAAAAGTACTTTAAAATCAATCCTAAATGTAACTGGAAGCCAGTGTAAGGACCTGAGGACTGGTGTGATATGCTCAGATTTTCTGGTTCTAGTCAGAATCCTGGCAGCAGCGTTCTGGATGAGCTGCAGCTGTCTAATGGTCTTCTTTGGAAGGCCGGTGAGGAGACCATTACAATAATCCACCCTGCTGGTGATAAAGGCATGAACAAGTTTCTCCAAGTCGTGACTGGAAACAAAACATCTAATTCTTGCAATGTTTTTGAGATGATAGTATGCTGATTTAGTTTAGTGATTTAGTGGCAAATGCATGTATGTATGTATGTGTTGCCGAAGTCTCTTATGCTTTCCATGGCTGCATTTATTTGATCAAAAATATAGTAAAAACAGCAATATTGTACAATATCATTACAATTTAGGCTGTTTAGGCTGAGGTCTTCTGAATGGTGAACAATAATATGGTACAGCAGTGGCAATAACGGACAGAGGAGAAGTTTTCCTGCCACTACAGCCCACTAAATTGACCCTGGCAGCTTTGACTGGTGCTCAGCAGCCCTTGCCTGAAGCTAACTAAAAGGATCACACATATTTGACATCCCAGGTGTTTTATGTGGTGTTCACCAGGAGTGTCAAATTTGTGACAAAATCCTTAAACCATAACATACAAGTACAGTTTTCTCAAAGCAGATCTATGGAAGAGAAAAGTGTTCTAGATAGTAATCCTGAAAAACCCTATTCACGTGATGAAACTGAGGATGATATTGAAGAGGAAGAATAGCCCATGTTGTGTTCTTGGATATCTTATAACTTGACTTGTTATGTTCAGTTTATCAACTGCTTGAATCAAGGAGATGTTCAACCTGCTGAAACTGGTGTGAACATTAGACGTCCAGAAGAAAGAATCCATTTATGAATGTGTTCAGATCACACTTTCTCAATACAAGCACTTACTCCACTGCAGTTACTGAGAAGTACGACGTCATAGAAGCGAATGCTCCAATTAACACAGCCAAAATGTGCCAGTAAACTGTGTAAGTAATGAAGATAATAAAATGACTTCGACTGTGAGCTAAGCTTCTATCACTTCAGTTGTCAGCACACTCAAGCTTATTTAAAAGTAACACATTGGTTAAAACACTCTGTTAAATCAGAAATGTATCATTTAAATTATACAGTAACAAAATAAGCAAGGTAATTTTGTTCCGTTTCTATAATATACTGTTTTGACCACTTCTACTTCCCATCAACATAAAGACACCCCTTCCAACCTCGACAGCATGTGAAAGTCTCTTCAGCACTTCAGGATTGTTATTTAGTCCCAGAAGAGCAAAACCGAACGGCAGCAATTTTGAAAATCAGCACTTGTTTAAGCTGAGCACGAAGTTTCACCATTCTGAAAATAAAATGATGTGGTAGTGTTTTTGGAGGAAAATGAGAATCTCTCCTGACTGTTTACAAGTAATTCTTCTGAGAATGACAAAACACATAACAAGGTCGGCACACAGTTGCCATCTAACTTTACTTTCAACCTACTTTAATTGTTTTCTTACCAGAAACGTGATGTTTCGAGCCGATTGCTCATTTTGTTTTTGGTTGTGCATATGATCGTGACATGGTTCTGGGAATCATCATGACTGGTGATAAACAGAAAATTCTGTGATGCAGTACAATATAAAATGTTGAGTTTTTTTAGATAAATGATTTCAACAAAATATATTGGTTGTATGTTGATTTCATAGCACACATAAAACAATGACAATTTTCTTTTTATTAAATTACATATTACAGTCTGTTATCACTCTTATTTTATAAACAATATATATATAATTTAAATTCTTCTATTTTTTCCACTTTTTTATTTAATATATGGACTTACTGACTTGACAAGACAGTAAAGAGATCTCACACACCATGCTAAACTGTTACTCTGTGGACTGAAAACTATTTGTTATAAAATGAATTATTTAAACAGGTGCAGGAAGGAGCTGCGGTACACTACCAATAGTAAATGTGTAGTTAGCAAACTATAAATCCATGGGCTTTTTTCAAACACTATAATTTACAGTTTAGATGAATGCTCTTTCTTTAAGTTTCTCACCATTTTTATTACTATTTAGCCTTTGCTTGTTTCTTTTTAACAGTCCTGCGGTGTGACAAATGAATTTGAAAAAGTACAAATAATTTATTAATAGGAGGTCATAAAAGCAAGTGCATCATAATTGCTGTTTAAAGTAGTTTTAGATGGAGTAAGTCATACACTGTACAAAAATTCCCATAAGTATTTCAACTACCCAAATATTATTGCATGATAATGGAGATAATCCTCATCATCATTCTGATGATACACAGCGTATTGGGAAGGCCACATGGATCTGAATTCAAAGAATTACTCACTGAGCTCCCAGCAATTAGCACCTGAATGAACCTCCTCATATGAACAACAATAAGGTTGATTCTATCAGTCTATATACAGAAGCATGCTGAAGAGAAAGACACCTACCCTGGTCTTCTTTTTTCCTGGGTGTTATCTTTCTCTGTGAAATAAGAGAAGGGAGAGAATACCATTAACGGATATGAACACACAGCTATTATTATCTGCTTTTTGCAACACTAGTAAAAATACTGTCAAAGTGAATTAACACACTGACACAAAGAAACAATCTAACATTGATTCTGTTATTCCTGATTAAGACTGCATTCTGTCAGTAGAATGAACATACATTTAAATGAAAATATACTTCAGACAGCATTATACAATAATTTACTCTTTGGATTCTTTCAAATATCCATAAAGGAAGATAATTTTATATTGCCATCTTTGAAGTGTATTATATGGACAAACTATTTAGATTTAGATGAAATTGTCTGTGGTTTTACCTGTGGTTTTTGAACAGCAGCACCTGAAATCATGATGAAAGAGTAAAAGAAAAATTGTAAAGGCAGCAAAAAGGCTGTACATGTACAAATTACAATTCTGTGGCATTATTTTAGAGTCTAAAGTTTAGACAGCAAGTAAATACAGTAGAATTATTTGTTTATGTTACTATTATTGTTGTTGCTTTGTACTAATCCCTTTGTATGTTAAATATATATATATATATATATATATAATAAAAGAAGGCTGTGAAAATAAACCTGCATTATTAATCATTTTGATCTTTTATTTAATAAAAAAAAAATCACAGAAATCTAACCTTTCATTGAACTAAAACAATTGAAAATGGGGGGAAATCTTATTATGAAATAAATGTTTTTCTCAAATACACGTTGGACACAATTATTGGTACCCCTAGAAATTCTTATGCATAAAATATCTGTGAAGTATATTACCATTCATATGTACAATTTTTTTTGTTATCAACATTTTTTATTTTACTTTTTCACACACAACATCACAACATAACATCCACTCAAAACAAACAAAACAAAAGACACATACTCCATGTTTTAAAGGTCCAATCAAAGGGGAGAGAGAGAGGGAGGGAAAAAGTAACAACAAAACAGGTCCTTCCTTTATATAATCACATATGTTAGAAAAAAAAAAAATTGAAATAAAGTAATAATAATATGCAATCCAATATGCCTCTCCACACATGTGCGGCTCCCACAGTTCTACATCATCGTCCTCCTCGCAGCCGCAAAACCAGCAAACAGCCTTCTCCTTTGTATTAAGCTTCAAGAAGACACTTGTATCAGCAAAGCAATCAGTCCACAGTGAGGAAGACAAAACCAAGTCTACATGCGTCCACAGATCCATGACAACAGGACACTCCCAAAACACATGGAGAAAAAATACCCGATGACGCAGTGTTACATATCAGGGCACCAGAAATAGATTTACAGTGTAAATATTCTAACACACAAGTTCGTTTAACAGCAGAATTTAAGCCTGTCACATTCAGTAATAAAATATTTAGAGTATACATTAAAGGTGCAGTGTGTAGTTTTTAGCGGCATCTAGCGGTTGAGTTTGCGAATTGCAACCAACGGCTCAGTCCTCCGCTCACCCCTCCCTTTAGAGAAGCTACGGTGGCCGATACAGGGCTAAGATGCCGTCGTCTGAGACCGCAGAGAGCAATGAGGTTTCTTTACAAAGGTAAATTAAGGAATTATATTTACTTAATTATTCAATAAACGATGTCATTGCGAATATTACTGTTACTTGTTCATCATTGTGTCAGTGTTTTTTCGCGAGAACAACATAGTGACGATACTCGCTCTGTAGAGCAGTTTGTCCGTTAAGGGCTACTGTAGAAACATGATGGCGACTTCCATGTGAGGGGACCCACGGTATATGTAGTTATAAATCGCTCATTCTAAGGTAATAAAAACATAACAGTTCATTAAGTAAGGTCTTTATACTCCTCTGAAAACGTAGTTATGTATATTATATTGCATTTCTGTCTATAGATCATCCTAAATATTACACAGTGCACCTTTAAATATTCATAATCTCAAAATTGTATTCAACAAACGAAGAGAAGCAAACGCACTCCCATTCTGTAAATGACATGTAAACGTTAGTGTGCGTTCTAGATATCAAACCACCTAGATGAAACATCCCCTTAAAAACAAGGTAAAGTAAATAAATGCATGAATATCTGTTGTAAAAAATAAAAGCAACACAGACAGAGATGACCAACAACTATAGACAAAAAACAATTCAGGCCGCACGTTACCGAGAACATAGGTCTGATTGAACAACAAAAACTTGTGATGATCCGTGACCGATCCACTTCAGCCCACAACGAGCCTCCCAAAAGGCTCACATAACCAAAACATTATTGTAATGAAACCTACTCTCCATTAGTCCCCTCCAGAAAAAAAAAGAAAGAAAAAAGGGGGGGTTAGTCTTACCAGCAAGGGGACAATTGTATCGAATAAAATATAAATACTATCCCAGGAGGAGAGAGGAAAGAAGAAAAAAGAAAAAAAGAGATCTAGTAATCATCCATATCCCTCCCGCCACCATCTCCTCCATTTCGACCACCAAGCCCCTCCCGCCGGGTCAAAGAAAGGGCGGCCGCCGCCCTCCCGCTGCCCTGTGGATCCACAGCAAATGTCCCACTCTGTGACAGGGAGCCGGCAAAATCCTCCGCTTTCCGAAGAGAATTGAAGCATCTCTGTTCACCCCCGTGCCGTAGTTTAATTACCGCCGGATAAGCGAGGAAGGGCTGGAGACCAAGTGCCATCATCGACCTCAAAACCGGAACCAAGCTTTTTCTCTTGGCGGCTGTAACTGGACTAAAGTCAGGAAAAAATAGTAGCACGACATTGTCCTGCGTGCATTTCACCGGATAAGCCTGCCGAGCACCTTTCAGAATCTCCAATCTGTCATGCCATCTTAGCACACGGAAGATGAGAGTACGCGGCCGATCTGAGTTTTTCCTTCCATCATATACGCGGTGTGTCAATCTCGATGTTACGACCTTTCAGGGAAGGAATCCACTTGGAAAGATTAATTCTGAGGAAACCAGCCACATCGGATCCCTCCATGCCCTCTGGTAACCCCACCAGTCGTATGTTATTTCTCCTGCTTTTATCCTCCATATCCGTCATCTTCTCAGTGAGTCGCTCTAGCTGATTTCTTAAGTCCGTGACTGAACTCCTATCCTCACGTGCAGTTGCCTGAACAGAATCAATGCGGTAACGTGTCTGCTTCGCCGCAGCAGCCATGGCCTCAAACTCCTCTCTTAGCTCTTTAACAGAATTGTTAGTCGCTTGTATGTCCTCACGTAGTTTACGTAATGCTGGAATCAGCACAGAGTCCACAGCATCTCTTACTGCCGAAGTCACAACCGAATCCAAAGTGCTTTGCTGTTCTTTAAATGCTAACTTGATACCGTTAGCAAAAGCCTCGTCGATATCCTCTCTGGAGATGGTGGAATCCCTGAATTTTTTCTTTATTGGCGATTGCCCAATCTCTCTTTTCCGATCGCCTTTGACTGTTGAAACACTCATGATGAGTCCGATGCAAAATGGTTCGAAATTTACTGACAGGATAATAAAATATTTGACAAAGTCAGCAGAGCGAAAGACTACGCGTGCATCGAAGTCGAAGGGTCACGTGATCTCCCTTCATATTTACAATTTTGAGCACACCAGGGTGATTATGAACATGATGGCTTCCTGTTCCATGGCTTCCTGTTTCACTTTCACAGAAATATAAATAGGAGAGAAAACAAAGGCCAAATTCCCTTAATCATCCATCACAATGAGAAAAACCAAAGAATATATTTCTGATGTGCAGCAAATATAAATGAGATTCACAAATTAGAAAGTGACTTTAAGAAAAGAGGTAGAGAACTGAAAATTTCCATTTCCACCATCAGGGCAATAATTAAGATTTAGTGTGGGAGGGTTTCAAGAAAGAGAAAAAAAAAAAAAATTCAGGAAAAGAAAATGCTCTCATCCAAACACAAGCCCCAGCATATTCAGTTATCAGACACGACTGGAACTTCAAATGGGACTGGCTTCTATGGTCAGATGTAACAAAAAAAAATAGCTTTTTAGCAGCAAACACTCGAGATGGGTTTGGTGAACACAGGGATAAAAAGTACCCCATGTGTACAATAAAATATACTGCTGCATTTTTAATGTTGTGGGCCTATATTTTTACTGGAGGTCCTGGACATCTCGTTTAGATACATGGCATCTTTGATTCTATCAAATACCAACAGATAAAAAATCAAAAAGTGACTTACTCTGTTAGAAATATTATAATGGGCCATGTTTGGATCTTCCCAATGGAAAATAATCCAAAAACAAACCTTAAACAACACAAAAATGGGTCACTGAGCACAAAACCAAGCTTCTGCTGGCCATTCCAGTCCTCTGACCTGAACCCTGTAGAAAATGAGTGAGGTGAACTGAAGAGGAGAAGCACCGTCATGGAGCTGTGAATCTGAAGGATCTGGAGAGATTCTGGATGAAGGAATGGTCTCTGATCTCTTGTCAGGTGTTCTCTAACCTCATCAGGCATTATAGGAGAACATTTAGAGCTGTTAAACTGGCAAATGGAGGTTTCAAAAAGTATTGAATAAAAGGGTGCCGTTAATTGTGTCCAAAGTGTAATAGAGAAAAACATTTATGTCGTCATGATATTTCCCCCCATTTTAAATTCTTATTCTCCAATGAAAGGTTAGAGTTTTTTAAATAATAGATCAAAAGGATTAACAATGCAGATTTATTTTCACAGCCTTCTGTGAAAATAATACATACATACATACATACATATCTAAGCTTTTATTCCTATAGTAAAGGAATATTGAATCTCTGTTACCTTCAAACTATGGTATGACAGTTACATTACAACATTCACTGAAATATTTATGGTATGTCTCAAAACCCATGAATCTCTGACATGAAAAATAATCTGAAATTATCTGGGTATAAATTCCAGGAATACATATAATTCTTTGAACAGTGAAATGCCAACTTGGTTGATGCAGAGGCTCTTTACTGACCATTACCTGCCCTTCCACAGGCTCCTAGTTTTCCAAGACAACCCTTATGAGCCCCGTTTCCACATTTAGGACAAAGGTAGCCTTGGTTAAAAATTCCCCTGAAGAGCAGAAGGACCATGGTGTTAGCGCTGGCTTCATTCAGTTACATATAACATAAATGGCTATTACAGACCTTGTGAAATACAAAGTTTTCTGGCTTTCAGTTTATGTCATTTAGCTTTAAAGAGATAGTTTACCCAAAAGTCTGCCATCTTTGCAGATTACTCATCAGCATGTTGTTCCAAATTTGTAAGACTTTTGTTAAACTTTCAAAACATGAACAAATAAAACCTAGAATATTTCTCCCCCTCCATGGAAAGTTCATGTAAACAAAACGATTTAAAAAGTTCATAAAAACATTTTAAAAGTAATCTGCAAAGTAATGACTCACATTTAACCCAAGTCTTCTGAAAAGACACGACCACACTGTACATCGTACAGATTAAATTTAGGATTTTATTTATATATAAACACTGATCAATGCTCAAACATGGAGCTTGGGGTCGGCGATAACGCGATTAACCGGTAGAAATTTTGGACTATCGTCTCTTATCGCGGTTACACGCTCACATGACGTTGCTGTGCTATGTCTCTTAAAGTGACCACACCTAATTTACTAGCTGCAGTCGGTGTCTTTAATGTTAATCCAAGAAATTAAAAGAGAGAAAATCACTCACTGCTCTTTACTGAATTACTTTGTAGTTTTAACAAGAATTAATCTATATTTAATTTATACAGTAAAAACTATGCAATTATATTTTACATTTGATTATTCAGTTTCTGTACCTGGACACTACAAACTTAAAAAAAAAAACTTAAACATTGTTTCATTTGTATCTTTGTTCTATTTATTTATTTGTGCTTTTTACATGATTTCAAACGAGGCCCATGGGTACAACCTGCACCGGGGCCCCCAGCTACGGCCCTGTATATATATTTGTTTTTTTTCCATTTGTTCTACTGTAGTTTTTAGTTTAGTTTCTTATTCTTATTTAATCCCTTACTGTTTACCTTTTTTTTAGGCTAGTATTGTAGGATTGTAGACTTGGAAGTAAACGCCCACTGCTATGATTGGCTAACACTTGTGTATGTTTGACAGCGTACATCCTTCACAGATGGATGCTGATGTGATTTAGGTCAAAAACGCATAACTCAATACATATCAAACGATCTGTAAGAAGAGACAAAGCAATAGTGACCAGGTAATAAAAACAGTTACTCACACTTATGTTGCGACATTAATGTCGGATCCAATATACTCAGCACAGCATTGTCTTTTAGTTTACATCTTTTTGAAAATCCCACGTCAAATAGTGCCTTGTTTGTAAACGAATCCACGGTAAAATGAAGTGAACAAAGGACCGAGTTCTTACTGACGTATGGAGCTTATAATATGACAAAACAAATTGAATTTGTATTGTGTAAATTTGAATTATTGACAAGTGTCATTTAACAAAACTGAATATTATGTGGCATTTAACATAGTTCTGAATTAGATTTTTTTGAACTTGAATATTAAACATTTGAAATTTAACACAACTGAATATTTTTATTGCAGAGATTTACAGACATGTATTTTCAAACAGCACATTTTTTGTTCTGAAATCCTAGACTGCAAATATCCAGTTTTTTTAAAATACAGCTTTAAGTTTTCAAGAGGAAGAGGAAATTCGGAACATTAAATTCAATATTCTAAAATTCAATACGCAGAAATTCAGATCTTACAGAAAGTAGGTCAGAGGTAATCCACAGGGAAGAGTAGCTGATCTCCGAAAAGTCAAATGAAGCATTTTGGCCAATTAGTAGTTTTCTGGCGTGAGCGTGTGCGGTTCAAGATCTACCTGATCATGAATCGCCCAGAGGTAGCCTAAGTGATTCTTAAACATTTATGGTTTATATACTTATATGTTAGGTTAGCATTCTCAGCATGTGAAACATTTGTCTAAGCCAGTGGTTCTCAACCTTTTTTACTCCAAGGCCCCCCTCCTCTCCAAATCAATACATACTTTGCAAAAATGTCACTGCAGATATTCTTTACAACTTAAAAGTACTTTTAAAAACTTGATATCTGCAGTCTAACATTTCAGAACAAAAACCCCCTGTTTGAATCACTATCTCTGTAACAAATTAGAATACTTCATAAACCAATAATAAAAAAAAAAAAATAGTGAATTGTTGGCAAAGTATGTTAATTTACTGTATATGTACTCAATAAAATCACTGCCTCAATGGCATTATCAGTTTGTGGCACTGCTGAAAATTACAGTTTCAGCTCAAATCTCTCATAGATTCTCTACAGGTTTTGCTAATCAAGCACAGTAACACCATGGTCATTGAACCAGCTTTTGATACCTTTGGCAGTGAGGTGTCACAGCATCGAGCAGACATGAAGTGCTCTAAAATCTCCAGATGGCTGCGTTGACTGACTTCAGAATACCTGACATGGCAGTGACTGTGGAAAACACTGGGCAACCATGAAAAATGAAATGCAAAAGCTGAAACACTTTGGACAACTGAGTGCATGCTTCTGAAGAAGTGGCTTTAAAGACGTAGCCATGCAATGACTCCAAGGTGAAGCTCGTGTTTGAATCAGCTACAGGAGTCATCCCTACCTTTTGTTTTGCATTTAATGCTTTGATAAAGCACAAACAGCTAGGACGTGACTTAGTTCAATGTTCATCTTCTGGATCATTGCCAAGTTCTTCTCCACATGGGAATTTATATTGTAGGGATGGTCATTAATTGAAACTCAAATGTAAATATTCTAAATTTTGAGATACTGATTTTTGACTTTCATGAGCTGTAAGCTCTAATCATCAAAATTAAATTTTGAAATGTTTTACTTTACATGTCTAAAATATATGAAAGTTTCACTTTTTGAAATAACTTACAAGACTTTTTCACGACATTCTAATTTATTGCGATGCACCTGTACTTATATGTTAGGTTTTCTCAGCATGTGAAACATAAGCCAGAACCTTTTTTACTCCATGGGAAATCAATACATACTTTGCAAAAATGTCACTGCAGATATTCTTTACACTTAAAAATACTTATACATAAACCTTAATTAAACAGTTTTTAATACAGTCAAATGGGGAGACGCCTTCCATGCAAATGAAAAATGAAACCATTCTTTTGTGGAGACTCTCGTAAGGATGTCATCACTGAATAGTACAGAATAAAATTTGAAGCATTATGAACATAACTGATCGAAACAAAACATGGGCTATTTATAAAACACTTGCTGTACATAGCATTTTATTTTAAAAAGGGATCGGTTCTTTATGCCAAGTATGCCTGTACTTTTTTTCTAGTCAACTAGTCATTTATATTAAAGTTCTTTCTGCACAAGGGATTGATCCATGTCATACAGTAAATAATACTTTAAACAAAATGAGCCTATATTTTTATTATTCATATAAAAAATAGGACACCGTTACAGGACTACAAGAATACAGAGGCACACTGTGTGAACCTACAATCCTAGGCTATATTCATGAAATATATGTGTGATTCTTTATATGTATATATGTGACCCTGGACCACAAAACCAGTCTTAAGTCGCTGGGATATATTTGTAGCAATAGCCAAAAATACATTGTATGGGTCAACAGTATTGATTTTTCTTTTATGTTTTAAGTAAAGATCATGTTCCATGAAGATATTTTGTAAATTTCTTACTGCAAATATATCAAAACTTAATTTTTGGTTAGTAATATGCATTGCTAAGAACTTCATTTGGACAACTTTAAAGGCGATTTTCTCAATATTTAGATTTTTTTTTTGCACCCTCAGATTTTCAAATATCTGTATCTCAGCCAAATGTTGTCCTATCATAACAAAACATACATCAATGGAAAGCTTATTTATTCAGTTTCAGATGATGTATAAATCTCAATTTCGAAAAATTGACACTTATGACTGGTTTTGTGGTCCAGGGTCAAATATATACACACTTATGTATGACACTTACACTGTCTAGACCGGACGCAAGCAGTGAGTCGCATTGCGACAAAAGACAGCAGAACCTATTCATTATAATCAATACTGTATGCGAAATTCCCTGTTCTATTCCTCACGTAATCCAAGCTCTTTGTTTGTCGCTTCAAGTCGCGTGCATAGACTGTTGAGCATCCAAAAATATCACTGATTATAATCAATGGGTTTTTTTGCTTTCGATAGACACGGTGGCATGCTAATCACTGAAATATACTGAGACCAAGACAAATTTTAACATGCTGAGAATGCTAACCTAACCCTAAACCATAAATGTTTAAGAAGGCTACCTCTTTCAGATCAGATAGATCTTAATCATGCTAAAATGCGTTTGACTTTAGAGTGGATTTATGACCTAAAGATCTGAATAGAGAGACGGAAAACAAGCTGTGGATATCTGCAGTCAAACATTTCAGAACAAAATATCTGCTGTTTTACACTGTAAAACGCATTATTCAGCCTAATGCCAGTCTAGAACTATGCATAATATTCAGAAAATTACAAATACAAGCAGATACACAAGCGCTGACGTGGTCTGTCGTCGTTAATAAACCCTTCCGAAACTTTGCTGCATGCAGTCACGAACGCCTTCGGCATGTGAAGCATGATAATAACATTGGACAGCCTATGACGTCATTATCAGCATGGTATAAAAGTGCACCGCACGTGTCTTCACTGACCGTTTGCCTAAGCATGACTAGGAGTGCATGTTCTCTTGCCAGTGGTTTTGCTCTGATACCCGCAGTGTGGCTCGCGTGTTGTATGTGTGGTACAGAGCAAGCACGTTCAGCTCTCGAGGAAGTTGAATGTGTTCATTGCATCCATTGCTTATTTCTTTGTAAGGGATAAGCATGAATTGAACATGCTTGACTCACAAGGAGACGGCTTGTGCTCAATCGTGACGCATTCGCGGGATTACTGAGAGGGGAGCTGAGTACTTCATTAACCCAAGGTTGTAGATAGCGTTTGCATGAATGCGTTTGCTTCTCACGGGAATAGCGATGCATTCGCGGCAGCGGTTTCTGTTCTCACTTGATTTCTGAGGTAATCTAGTGCATGAACAATGCGTGCTTAGCTCCCACAGGAGCAGAATGCATGCTGCGTGTTGCTGTTGCGGTGAGAATTGTCTGTTCATTGCCCGCAATTCATGGTTGGTGGGCAGAGCATGGAAAGAACTTGACGGGAAATATTTTCCCTATCAGTAAATTCCTGCTGTTTATAATTCCTTATATATAAGGAATTGTATAATGTGGATATCTGTTTGCAGTTGTTGGACATATGATTTATATCATGTCCTTATCAGATAACCACATTATATACTGCATTCCGGGAGCCAATTTTCTGTGCCTTTACTTTCATTCAGGGTTGTATGACTCTCTGTGCTCAAGTGTTGGCTTGCAAGCCTCCTTATGCTTGGCCCTGAACTGAGCTGGTGCTCCTGTTCCCACAGTTGGGTGTGGTAGAGTATCATGCTCTCTGGGGCTAGGGGCTTGACCGTACTCCCCTCTCGCTAGCTTAAGGGCTACTTGTGAGTAGGTCATCGGTGCAGAACCTGGTTCCCTAATCTTAGCGCTACAACCTCCAAGGCACTCCGGGTCTCCTTGAGGGGGTAGCTTTCAGGTTGAGCAGGGCAGTACTTGAGGAGTACTCTGAGCTAGGAATTGCTCCCCGCGCTGAGAGGGTTAGCTATAAGCCTACCGCTCCCTGTATGAGCTATGAGGGCCTGCCTCAGCCTGAGAGCAGAGAGTGCTGCTCCTGAGAACTCCATGTGCAACCATACTGAGTTGTCAGGCCCGTCCTTGTCGCCTCCTTGGTTAGTTGTCTCTATGGTGAGAGCCTGCTGCTCCCTGTTGGAACACGTGATCCCCTTCTAAGCTGGATCCCATTCCTGATGCCCCATCTGGGCAGTTGGGGCATCACTTGGCAGTGCTCTTTTCCCTTTAATGCAGGAGAGTCTTTTATGAGCTCGCCGCTCCTAAGCAGATCATGTGAGTCCTCTGCTCTACCTGAGAGTTAGGAACTCTGCCCCTAGGCTATTGACCGCTCATTCAGGTCGAGCTGGGTTCTTCTCTCATTACTGAGAGCCAAGCCCTCTGCTCCTTGAGCAGGTTGAGCCTAGCAGTGCACCTTTCAACCTAGAGGGTCACCTTTGAGCATGCCGCTCCCAATTGAGCATCTGAGGTCTCCTCTCACAGAGTCCTCCTGTGCCTGGAGCTCCATTGAGCAGCCACCTCAGGTTGTTAGGACTCGCTCTGCCTCCCTGTTAGGCTGCTCTTTTGGTTTAGCTTAGAAGTGCTCCCCTCATTCTGGAGAGTCACTTGTGAGCACGCCACTCCCAAACTGAGCGTCTGAGTTCCTCTCCCATTCAGAGAGCTGAGCCTCCGCTCTCTGGAACTCTGGTTGGCAGCCACTCCAAGTTGTTAGGCCACCTTCTGCCTCCCTGGTGGGCTGCTTTCGGTTGAGCTAGCAGTGCTCCCCTCACCATAGAGGGTAACCTATGAGCACGCTCCTCCCAACCAAGCGTTGAGTTCGCCTCTCGTTCTGTGGGTCAAGTTCTCCGCTTCTTAGAGCTCTATTAAGCAACTAAGCCAGGTTGTTAAGACTTTCTGCCTCCCTGTTAGGCTGCTCTGAAGGTCAAGCTTAGCAGTGCTCCCCTTGATCTAGAGGGTGACGTATGAGCACGCCGCTCCCTCCTGAGCATCTGAATTTCCCTCTCAGCCTCCCCAGAGCTCCGTGAGACAGCAATACCAGGTTTTTAGGCCCTTTTCTGCCTCCTGTGGTTGAGTTTGTAGTGCTCCCCTCACACTAGAGGGTCATCTATGAGCACACTGCTCCCAAGTCTGTGTCCCCCTCTCATTCGGAGAGTTGGGTGCTTCACTCCTTCAAGTTATGTATGAGTATAATGCTCTGGAGCCTATCCTGTGACTACTCTGGTTGAGTTGGCGATGCTCCCCTCAATTGGAGGGTTTTTCAATGAGGTCGCCATTTCCAGTCCAAATGCGCTCTGAGGACGCAGGCTTTCCGCTGAACTTTCCGCTGCTCCCTTGAGCATTTCACAGTCACATGGGGTTCCTAGGCCTGTCTCGGCCTCAGTAACACACATTTATCTCCAAACACCATGTAAAAGTGGATTTTGCAGAACAGGTGCCCTTTAAAGGGATCTCTTTGTTTCTGATTCCAAGCCTTCGAGCTCTGCTCTGGGTTCAGGCTTCCTCAAGCCCAGCCCTTAACAGGTAGGTTCGTTGTGTCATTGACAGCCGTCGAGGCATCCTAGGGGCAACTCCCATAACCTTGGTAGAGTTGGTACTTAGTGCTCGCCTTGGTGTTTGGCATGCACTCTCCTCAGCATGGGTATATCGTTCCCCATAGCAACCGCTAGAGGATGCAGTTCGAAGTTCCCTCAGAAGGGAACGTCTCAGGTTACGTATGGTTACGTCTCGAGCATCATAGAGTAGCATCATAGAGTAAAACATTCCAAAAGCTGTCGTTTTGGCAGATTGCCTTCAATATAAGCTGTTATTAGACTAACAACAAAGTTTTGAGTTCTGAAATTTACAGGATGCTTTTTATTGTACAATGACCTCTTATATGTCAAAAGATCAAGGGAATTTTGGTTTCTCAGTTCATGACCCCTTTAACTTAATTCAGCACACAAAATGTCTCAGAAGTGCAAAGTCAGCTCACCTGAGAAGCATATGACAGGAGTTGCAGCTGGTGGCCCTCTCGAAAGTGTGCATCCTGAAGTGGTGAGAGTTAAATGTGGCATTCTCAGGCCGAATATTAGATCTGAAATGGAAAATCAGAAATACAGTAAACCAATGGTGCAAAGTTGGCTGATTGGAAAAATGAGCATGTGACAAAATGCATGTTTAAGAGGACAGAGTGAACGGGGGCCAAGCGCTGGTAAATGTTGTGCCCACGGGGCCAGGAGCAGACCTTCCAATTCTGGGCACGAATCAGAGCAGTGGGGAAGCTTTTTACCCGAACAACTCTAAGATTGATTCTTGCATCAAGAGAGCTGTGTGCATGCGGCAGGTGTAATTTCTTGTTTGAATGCACCCTTCAGATCATCACGCAGTCAACCACACTTATACGTGCGTGTACAGAAACACATTTTTAAAGGGTGACATATAAATCAAGCAGGAGGGGAAACATCATTACAGACTCTCCGCACAAGGGACAGCATATCCTCTTTAACCAACACAATTTCTAAATCAGAACTCTCGTTAGTTTTCCTCTCTGTCTCTCTTTTCATTTCTTCCAGAGTAAATATATTGTGCTATCAAATCTCAACAACATCCCAGGCACAGGATGTCACCATGTACTAGAACGAAGTAAGCTGCTTGACATCAAATGACATCATTATAAAAATGTTGAATGCCTTATTGAAAGTAAGAGGATGTGTGCAAACGTTTCCTCTCTCTAACTTAAAAAAGTAGATTCATATTGTCATGTGCACTACTCTGGAATTTGCATTGACCAAAGCTCCAGGGAGCATTTGAATGCAGTGTGAAAGGTCACCTAAAATTTATTTCATTTAAAATTTAAATATTTGTCATTTACTACCATTATGACATATTGTAAACCAGAACAGATCAGAATACATGTGTGGAAATTTAGCATTACATAACTTGCTCAGCAGTGGATTCAGTGCAGTGAATGGGTGCCGTCAGAATGAGAGTTCAAATGGATGATAAAAACAACAAAATAATCCACAAGTAATTGACATGACTTCAGTCCATCAATTAACATCTTGTGAAGTGAAAAACTGTGTGGTTGTAAGAAATTGTATTGGACTTTCATGTTCAAGTTGTGTTCCAGTTTTCTGTGTCTGGTCTTTGTCCCTTTGTAGTCTTTTTGTTGATTGGTTCCCTTGATTGTCTTCCCCTGTGTATATATAAACCCCAGTAAACTAACTATGCCACTTAGTGTTATTGTTAGTTTAGTTCAATGAAGTACCCCTTGCATTTAGATCCTGCTTTCCTGGAATTCTGAGTTTGTCACATGTCACAGAACAGTACCAAAATTACAGCACTGAACTTAAATTTATACATTTGTGCCACCCAATACCTTCTGTGTTTTTTAAGCTTGAATTCTCTGGTTCTTTATTGAAATTGTTAATAGTTCCACTGAGCAAAGAAAGTCATTCAGGTTTGGGACGACATGAGGGTGGTGACAGAATTGTGATTTGGGGTTTCAAACTCACATGGCCATCTCAAACTGGTCCAGCCATTTCTTCTGCAGCTCTTTTGTCTTGAACAGGAACTCAAATCCACTCTGCCCCTGCTGGTGAGTGAGGTAGAACCCGTAGCACCACTGCCAGAGGACAAGACAAATAACAAAATAACTGCTAAAAATACAAATTAGACTTACATGTAAATATCTAACTTTTCAATATGGATATACCTCAAGACATTTTGTACAAAAAAAATGACATACATTTGCTGTATTAGAATATTAAGGGGTTATGGTGTTTGGTTTAAAGTTGTGATGGCAGTGAGGGTTGGTGGGTGAGGGAAAAGGGGGCTCATTTTATTTTACATAGCAATAGACAGCCAGAGGCAACCTTGGGGAAGTGGACACATTCATCACTAACTATTACCATCCAGTGTGTATGTGAAAGTGTGTGTATTCATGTGTAAATTTGTGTGGTGTAGCATTTTTGCACACTACTGAGGGTTATGTTACAGCATCCCACCCTAGCCACTAACCAGACCAGTGTGTTATTGTTAACTAAAGCTAAAACTATTAAACATTTATTTTTCAGTAGTTGAAATAAAATAAAATAAAAAATTAAATATTACATTAAAAACTTAAAAATGAAGTGTTTTGAAGCACCTAGCTAAAATAAGTAATATGATTAAATACTAAAATTATTAAAATTGCTACACAAATAAATTGAAGCTAAAGAGAATTTTTTAAAAAGTAATAAAAATGACAAAAACACAAAATTATTCAAACATTTTAACATTTAAATTTTAATTTAATTTAAAAATTACAAATATATATATATATATATATATATATATATATATATATATATATATATATATATATATATATATATATATATGTAATTTTTAAATTAAATCCAGACAAGATTTCTGGTCAAAGTCACTGCAGTCAATGAAACTGCACTCCAGTTTTTTTTTTTTTTTTTTTTTTAATTGTTAAAGCCCTAGTATGTTTGCAATATAAGCAAGCAAACCAAAGATCGTGGCATCAGTAACTTTTCTTTCCTCTAAAACTACTGTTTTGAGCATTATGTAATGTGATCATATTTATAAAAGTTATTAATGATGGTTTTTGTGAAGTTTTACAATATTTTTTAAGATTTCCTGTGTGATTTTCAATGTCTGTGGGCATGTGTTTTGGAGACAGTTTGCAGTTGTGTACAGGTCTTGTCAAAGACATGAAGGAATAAGATCCATCAGTGTAAGTGTGTGTATGTGTCCTGAGGAGGGGCAGAAAGGCACTTCAAACAGAAAAGCCAGCGGGGCTTTGCCTGGCCAAGGTCTCCTTGAGACAGATTTCACCAGACCATCTGTTCAGAAGAAACCTTCCTTTTGGTGAAAGGCATAAAAGAGAAAATAATATCAAAAGTTTAAAGACATATCCGCATTATTTTTACATCTGTATCACTATTGCCAAGCCCCAAAAGAACATCAGAAACCAAAGGTAACCTGAGGTTGAGCTGTCCACCTTTACAGACTGAAAAAAAACACATCGGTCTGAGTACACAGCTCTGCAACCTCTATACACACTACACTTACTATGGACACTTCTGATTCACATGACGTGGAAAACTCTGCACAATGAACACAGACTTTAGACAGTTTATCGTCAAAAGCAACCAAGTCTTTCCACAGCAGTTGGTTCAGCATGCAGAATTTGACTTGACATGCTGCAGCAATCCGTCACCATCCATCAACCCTCATAAAGAGCAGAAACATCTGTCTGCCACAGTCTGCGATCTGCGATGGGCTCTCCAGCCTGATATTAGTTACACTCACCATTACAGTTTAAGGGACAGGCGGATTTTTTTTTTTTTTTTTTTTTTTTTTTTAAGGCTGTTAAAATCTCAAGTTGTTGAATGAAAAGTGACTCATATGTTGACTCACAGTTCACACACACACACTACAAATTATATATATATATATATATATATATATATATATATACACAAATTTCATTTGTAATATATTTCATTTTACTAATTAAGTACATGCAATTCAAAATTTAATGCAATTCTATTTTAAATATATTACATTTATAATATAAATATATTCCAAAAGTGTGAGAAAAATATTAAAAATAATTAAAACATATTTTAAAACCTTCTGTTGGTGTATCAATTTAAAGTAATATTTAAATTAAATAACTAGGAAGATTTATTGGAAAAACAACCTGAATAGTTATGTGAAAGTTGTTTTCTTTATTTACATGGTTTTAAACAGTACAGTATTATGTTATTCATCTCTTTAAGAAATGTTTATGGAGAGCAAAGACAACAACAAAAGGGCATCGAATGATTGCTCATCTCATGAATACTCATGAGACAACACTCACAAAATCTTTTTTAGTATAAGCATATTTAAATGAAGAAATGCATTAATCCAACTCAGCTGCTATATCTGTTGGCTTAAAAAAAAAAAAAAAAAAGATTATATTGTAACTGAAAAGCTGCATTGAGAAGCAGTAGTTCCTGAAAGTTGTTCAAACATTTGTTTGTTGTTTTTTTAAGCATCATTTACTTGATCTAAGAACAATTTTAAAGCATGTATATCAGAAATGATGAAGACCTAAACTTTTCCTATGTTCTGCATGTGAACATTTTACTGACTTAAGCGTTTTAAAGAGCTTACAACAGCACAACTAATTTACATAAAAATGCACTTTGGTAAGTCACACTGTCCTTAAAATGGTTTGGATATTACTGAAATATCCTACAGCAACCTAGAGGACATAAACATTTTAAAAGAGGGGGAAAAAATCAGCAAAGACTTTATTCTATGACACTCTAACCGTTCAAAGGAGATCTAAAGAAGAGTTACTGGAGCCATCTGTGGAGAAGGCAAGTAAAAAAGCACACTTGAATTGTGCTAGTCTGACCTCTATAAAACCCTTCAGAATGGAACAATATGATAAATAGCAGATTCTGGGATTATAGGAAAAATATGACTGTTTGATGTTTGGGTGCAGTTTTCTGAGCCTACAAACATTCCTGTTACTGTGTTTCTCACTGACCTTTCTGCAGTCCTTATCAGTAGTGGGGTTATTGGTGATCTTGAAATGGTTGAGGTCGATCACTTCCTTCATCTCATAGTTGTCCCCGCGCCTCTTGCAGACAATTACAGCGACGTCGAACAAAAAAATATGTCTGCAACATCGACACGTCATGACATGGCATGAAAGTAAAAACAAGAGCGGATTGCAGTAAAGGTTTTTGCCTTAAGCCTCACCTGTCCTGTCTGCGCTTGTCCACATTTGACACCAAACGGACTTCACCGTCACCCTTCGGTCTTCCATAAGAAAGTAAGCACTGGTTCTGTGAAGGGACATTCATGGACAGAAGGGAAAACAATGATGACATTAGTAAACTATGCTTTTTAAAGCAGAGGTCATATTTATTATGTACAACTTACCAAATTCTCAATGGATCTCTGATACTGATCAATCTCCCTCAGAGTCTCAACATCTCTTTTCACCTCATTTACATACTGGGCTAAGTCCTGTTTAATGAAAGAAAAGAAATCTGACCCAGATTCATGCACATATCATATAGATACTAATTTATGCAGGGGGATATCCAAGCAAAATAATCAGGAAAATTAATTAATTAGTCTTCATTGTCAGAAGATTCAAGATCCTTTACAAGATCCATTCTAATATGCTGATTTGCTGCTCAAGAAACCTTTCTTATTATCAATGTTGAAAATTTGACTACTAGTAATTTCCATGCGTACATATCTTAATGTTAAATCATATAATGATATTCTAGGGAATTGTGTGCTTCTAATTTTATAGCAACAGTTTGGACAGGACCCTTTTCTATTCTAACATGACAATGCCTCTGTGTATAAGGCAAGGTTCAAAAAGAAATGGATGATTCAGTCAGTGTGGAAGAAGATCTAGCTGGTCTGATCTAACTAAGATCTGACTGGTCTGCAGAAAGCAAGTCCTAATCCCAGTTTAACACCTCTGGTGTGACTGTAAATGCAGAACTTGAGCCAAAAACTCATCACCAAACATCAGTGACTTGTACATATGGGTACAGTCATTTTAGACATGTTCAAAACTGTTGCAACAGAGATGGAAATAAAATTTGTAAATACATGAATTATGTATTTATTATCATCTTTGTTGTCACAGTTTTGGAAGTGCCTGGAAGTGAAGGGGGTGTCCCAATACTTTTGGCAATATAGTGTATTTTGGTGGAAACCATGATAAAAAAAATTCAGGATTGTTTAATGAAATTCTAAAGAACAGCATTTATATAACAGTATAAATGTCTTTATTGGCATGGAGGCATTAAATTGATCAAAAGTAATATATATACAGTGTTGGGGAGTAACTAGTTACATGTAACGGAATTACGTAATTTAATTACAAAATACAAGTAATTGTAATTAGTTACAGTTACTAAGAAAAAATGTGTAATTAAATTACAGTTACTTATGAAAATGTTAAGGATTACAAAGGGGGTTACATCTGATTTTTTCACACACAGTCCGACATACAGATTTAATTGATTTCTTTCATAAATTGCAGTGACAGCTCTATAATATGAAACACCAATGTTTCAGAAGTTTATAACATGATTATCCGATAACTCTTATATTTCCTATATGGGTTTATGTATATGCTTTAATTTTTTTAAGATTAACTGTTTTATTTTCTAAGGCATTGTTACAACCCCAAATCAGAAAAAGTTGGGACAGTATGGAAAACGCAAATAAAAAAAGAAAGTAGTGATTTCTAAATTTACTTTGACTTGTATTTCATTGCAGACAATATGAACACAAAATATTTCATGTTTTGTCTGGTCAACTTCATGTCACTTGTAAATATACATCCTTTCCTGTCATTCAGACCTGCAACACATTCCAAAAAAAGTTGGGAAAGGAGCAATTTAGGGCTAGTAATGAGGTAAATTGGTTAAATAATGATGTGATTTGAAACAGTTGATGTCAACAGGTGATTGTAATTATGATTTGGTACAAAAGCAGCATCCAAGAAAGGTCTAGTCCTTTAGGAGCAAAGATGGGCCGAGGATCGCCAGTTTGCCAACAAATACGTGAGAAAATTATTGAAATATTTTTTTTGTTATCAACAATTTTTTATTTTCATTTTTTACAAACAACACAACATAATATCCAAAATAAAACAAAACAAAACAGCAGACACATACTCAACATCTAAAAGTTCAATCAAAAGGGAGGGAGAGAGGGAAGGACAACAAGAACACAAAAGTCACTCCTTCAAATAATCACGTACATTCAGTAAAAAACACTGCCAAGCCTCAATGGTTGAAGGCCTGGCCCCACCGACTCGCGCCGTTGTACACTCACATGAAACAATTTGCAGGAGGCTACGGATCCAATATGCCTCTCTACACATGTGTGGTGTAAACCAGTTCTGAATTATTGTCTTCTTCACAGCTGTAAAACCAGCAAACAACATTCTCTTTTGCATTGAACTAATACAGAGATCAGAATCATCATTAAGAAGACATAAACTTGGGTTAACAGACCAATCAATTCTCAGTAATGATGACAAAACCAGGTTTACATGTGTCCATAGACTGATGACGACAGGACATTCCCAAAACATATGCAGAAAAGTGCCTGATGATGTAGTGTTACATATATGCCAGTTCAAATTTGACTGCAGTTTCATTTTAAATCTTTTGTAAGGAGTTATGTATGCTCTATGAATGACTTTGAAGTGAATAAGACGATGAGCCAGATTTTTAGATGTTAAGCTGAGATTAGACCACACTCTCTCCCAGTCGACAGATAAATTAAGATCAGATAATTCCCTATTCCAAATAGTTTTAATAGAAAGAGGTTTTGTAATACAATCAATAATTTTATTATATATTAAGGAAACAGATGGCCGACCAGCAGATGGTGCAATCCAGTCCCGCATAGGATGAGAGGAAATGGAAGAAGACCAAGGAACGCCATACGCTTTGAGAGCAGAACGTAATTGAAGAAAAACAAAATATGCAGATGCTGGTAGACAAAATTTGGCTCTCAATGCCTGAAATGAACAGAGGCCCTGGTTATCATACATATCACCGCACGTGTTCACACCTAAAGAGGACCAAGAGGGTTGGACAAATGGACGATTTCCACATACAAAGTTCAAATTGTGCCATAAAGGTGTACTGTTACAGAATTTGAAGGGTCCACCTATCCGACGTTCAACCGTTTTCCAGATTTTAATAGAGTTAGCCACAACCGGACCAAATTTATAATTATCCCCTTTTTTTCCTGTGCCAGTAAATAAAATATCTTGAAGTCTATTTGGTTTAACCTTGTCAGCTTCAATCACCCTCCATGAAACTGTAGATTGAGGATCAACCCAATTATGAAGGGCCTTAAGCTGGAACGACCAATAATATAATTCAAAATTTGGTACAGCCAGTCCTCCTGCGCTATTAGGATGTTGTAATGTGGTAAGTTTAATTCTGGGACATTTATCATTCCAGATAAACTTATAAATTATGGAGTTGATCTCCTTAAAGTAACCTGGAGGGGGAGAAAGTGGTAGCATAGAGAAAAAAAAATTAAATCGAGGTAACAAATTCATCTTAACAGTGGAGATTCTTCCTTGGAGAGAGACTTTAAGATTCTTCCATCTTTGAATGTCATTTTTGACCTTAACGAAAATGTTATTAAAATTGTCTCTGGCAATCTTATGAATGTTTTTATATATGGTAATGCCCAAATAGATGAAAGATTCCTTAATAGGGATAAATGAGGGAATAGAAAAATTAACCTTAACATTGTTAATTGGCATTAAAGCAGATTTGCTCCAATTTATTTTATATCCTGATAGGCTACTAAAATTATCAAATTCCTTAATTACACTAGAGACTGAAACATCAAAGTGGTCTAAATATAGAATAATATCATCAGCGTATAATGAAATACAATGATTATGGTCATGAATCTTAATCGATACTTCAGATTTCCTAATGGCTTGTGCTAAGGGTTCGAGAGATAGACAAAACAATAAGGGGGAAAGTGGACACCCCTGTCTCGTTCCCCGCTGTAAAGGGAATGAGGGGGAAATAATATTACCAGTTATGACTGATGCTGCAGGTGAGTGGTATAATGTCTTAATCATAGAAACGAAGTGTTCACCGAAGCCGAAACATTGCAGAACTGCCCACATATAATTCCACTCTAGCCTGTCAAAGGCTTTTTCTGCATCAAGTGAAAAGACCGCACAAGGTGTTGGGTGGGAGTCCGCAAAGTCAAGAATATGAAGGAGTCGACGCATATTGTCAGATGCATTGCGCCCCTTGATGAAACCAGTTTGGTCCTCCTTGATCAGACTGTGAATTACCTTCTCCAAACGAGAAGCAAAAACTTTAGCATAGATTTTTAGATCACATGGGATAAGCGAAATCGGTCTGTAGCTGGAACAATCTAATGGATCTTTCCCTTTTTTAAGAAGTAATGAAATCAGTGATGTTTTTTGATCTCTATGAAATGCCCCATGTTCAACTGCAAAATTAAATGAGTTAAGCATAAGTATCCCTACCAAATCCCAAATTTCTAAATATAATTCAGGGGGAGACCATCTAGACCCGGCGATTTGCCCTTTTGAAGGCTTTTTAGAGAGACGTGAAGTTCCTCCAAACTTAATGGGGCCTCCAAAGATTCTTTATCCATCTGTGAGATCCGAGGCAGTTCCAATTTATCTAAATACTGCTTACAAATTGGTTCATCAAAATCTGTTTCAGCTTTATACAGATTTGTGTAAAAACCTTTAAATATGTCATTAATTGCCACAGGGTTCGTAGTGACCTGATCATCCGATGATTTTATTGCGCTAATATATGCCTTAGACTCGCATTCTTTCAACCTAAGGGCCTATAAATGACTAGGTCTCTCTGATTCAAAATAATATTTTTGTCTAGTCCTATGTAAAATAAATTCTGCCTTTGAGTGTGAAAGTAAATCATATTCTTCTTTTAAAGAGGACAGCTGTGTAGCCTGTTGCTCAGTAAAATGTTGTTTTTGTAGGTTTTGTAATGATTGGATTTTATTTTCTAATTGTGTAAACTGGTGAGTTCTCGCTTTGGCAAGAGTAGAAGAGAAAGATATACAGAAACCTCGTATAGCACACTTAGTTGTTTCCCACAGTATTTGAGGATCCACATCAGAGGGCATATTAATGTCAAGAAAGTCCTTAATATATTCTTTTAGAGAGGTAATAAAAGTCTGATTACTTAATAATGATATGTTAAAGCGCCATCTAGGGGACTTGGCTTTGACATCGGAAAGAGGAACACTGCACAACATAGCAGAATGATCAGATAATAAAATTGGTAATATAGATATAGAGGAATTAGATGAAATTAAAGATGGGCTGAGAAATATGTAGTCTATCCTAAAGAAAGTCTTGTGTCTATTAGAAAAAAAAGTGAAGTCCTTAGCTTTAGTGTTCTGAATTCTCCATAAATCGATTAAGTTGAGCTCAGTGATAAATTTATTCAATAATTTAGAGGATGGATTGGCTGTTGTATCAGATTGAGACTTATCTAAAGCAGGATTTATGACAGCATTAAAATCACCACCCACCACTAGAGGGCAATCAATCTCCTCAAGTAAAGTTTTGGAAATCTGTGTAAGGAATGCACTGTCTGTCTCATTCGGACCATAAATAGAGACCAATGCTAACCTATTATTATATATTTTGCATCGGATAAAAACAAATCTACCCTTTTCATCACTACCAAGGTGTTCAATTGTTAAATTTAACTTCCTGTTAACAAGGATAAGCACCCCCTTAGTTTTATTTTGAGCGCAGGAAAAAGCTATTAATTTGTAATACTTATTCTGGAAACGTGCCACGTCAGATTGTTTTAAATGTGTCTCTTGTATTAAGGCACAGGAGATAGATTTACGGTGTAAATATTCTAATACACGGGTTCTTTTAACAGCAGAATTTAAACCATTCACATTCAGTGATAAAATATTTAAAGTATGCATTGAATATTCATAATCCCAAGATTGTACACAATAAATGCAAAAAACAAAAAACAGAAGCACTTCCATTCCGTAAATAACCCGTAAACACTGATGTGCATTTTAGATACCAAACCTCCTATATGAAAAATCCCTTTAGAAATAATGTAAAATAGATAAAAGTATAAATGTCTGCTGTAAAAAACAGAAACAACAAAAATGTGAACAACCGACAACCATAAACAAAGAACAACTCAGACCGCACATTACCGAGAACATAGGTCTGACTGAGCAACAAAAAAAACAGTGATAGGTTGTGACCGATCCACCCTAACGCAAGACATGTCTCCCGAAAGGCTCACACAGCCAAAAAAATAATATTTTTTAGTAATTAAACCTACTCTCCATTAGTCCCCTCCAAAACAGAAAAATGGAGTGTCAGTCTTACCAGCAAAGAGATCGTTGTACCGGATAAATAAGGACAATATCCCAGTATAAGAGAAGAAAATGCAAACAATAGGTTTAGCAAGCATCCATGGCCATCCTGCTATCATCCCCTTCTGGGCAGCTAGGGCCAAGTCCATCCCGGCCGTCACGCCCCTCCCGTGGAAATGGAGAAACAGCGGCCGCTGCTCCCCCGTCGTCCCCCCGAAGAGCGGCGGCATAGGACTTCTGCTGAGACATGGAACTGATAAAATCCTCCGCTTTCTGAGGGGAATCGAAGCTTCTCTGTTCTCCTTTGTGCCGTAGCTTAATCACCGCTGGATAGATGAGGAAGGGCTGGAGACCAAGTGCAGTCATCTTCTTCAAAACCGGACCAAATGCCTTTCTCCTGATCGCTGTAGCCGGACTAAAGTCAGGAAAAAACAGCAGTGTGACATTGTTCTGTGCGCACTTCACCGGATACGCCTGCCGAGCACCTTTCAGGATATCTGATCTGTCATGCCATCTTAGTACACGGAAGATGAGAGTGCGCGGCCGATCGGAGCCCCTCCCTCCGTCATACACGCGATGCGCCCGATCAATCTCAATGTCACGGCCCCTCAAGGAAGGAATCCACTTGGAAAGATTAGCTCGGAGGAAACTAGCTGCATCTGGACCTTCCATCCCTTCTGGGAGTCCCACCAGTCTAACATTGTTCCGCCTGCACCTGTCCTCCATATCTGTCATCTTCTCGGTGAGTCGCTCCAGCTGATCCTTTAAGTCCGTGACTGTTCTCTTATCTTCCCGCGCCGCTGCCCGAACAGAATCAACGCGGTCACGTGTCTGCTTCGTCTTGGTAACTATGGCCTCAAACTCCTCTCTTAGCTCTTTAACAGACTTATTGGTCGCTAGTATGTCCTCACGCAGTTCGCGCAATGCTGGAATCAGCACAGAGTCCATCGCATCTCTTACTGCCGAGTTCACAACCGAATTCAAAGTGCTTTGGTGTTCTTTAAATGCTAGTTCAATGCGGCTAGCAATAGCACTGTCCAGCTCTTCACTGGAGATGGCTGAATCTCTGAATTTTTTCTTCATTGGCGATTGCTCAATCTCCCTTTTCCGATCTCCTTTGTCTGCCTTAGCACTCATGATGGGTCTAATGCAGAGTGGTTCAAATTTCACTGACAGGATCGCAAAATATTTGGCAAAGTGAGCGGAGCGAAAAACTAAGCCTGCATCACCGTCGAGGGGTCACGTGATCCTCAAATTATTGAAATATTTAAAAACAATGTTCCTCAAAGAAAGATAGGAAGATATTTGGATATTTCACCTTCAACAGTGCATAACATAATTAAAAGATTCAAGGAATCTGGAGGAATTTCAGTGCGTAAAGGACAAGGGCGCAAGCCTAAGCTGAACAACCGTGATCTCCGATCCCTCAGGCGGCACTGCATCAAGAATCGTCATTCATCTATAAGCGATTTCACCACATGGGCTCAGGACTACTTTGGCAAACCTTTGTCAAGTACCACAATACGTAGTTACATCCACAAATGCCAGTTAAAACTGTACTGTGCCAAAAGGAAGCCCTATGTTAACAGTGTCCAGAAGCGCCGTCGACTTCTCTGGGCTCGGAGGCATCTGGGATGGACCATCACACAGTGGAAACGTGTACTGTGGTCAGATGAATCAGTATTTCAGGTATTTTTTGGGAGGAATGGACGCCGTGTGCTCCGGACCAAAGAAGAAAAGGATCATCCAGACTGTTACCAGCAACAAGTCCAAAAGCCAGGGTCTGTCATGGTATGGGGTTGTGTCAGTGCCCTTGGCAAAGGTAACTTGCACTTCTGTGATGGCACCATTAATGCTGAAAAGTACATAGAGATTTTGGAGCACAATATGCTGCCTTCAAGAAGACATCTTTTCCAGGGACGTCCATGCATATTTCAACAAGACAATGCAAAACCACATTCTGCACACATTACAAAGTCCTGGCTGCGGAGGAAGAGGGTACGGGTACTTGACTGGCCTACCTGCAGTCCCGACCTGTCTCCAATAGAGAATGTGTGGCGCATTTTGAAGCGCAAAATGCGACAACGAAGACCCCGTACTGTTGCCCACCTTAAGACTTGTTTGCAGGAAGAATGGGACAAAATTACACCTGTAACACTTCATCGCTTGGTGTCTTCAGTCCCTAAACGTCTTTTAAGTGTTGTGAAAAGGAATGGCAACATTACAAATTGGTAAATGCTTTACTGTCCCAACTTTTTTTGGAATGTGTTGCAGGTCTGAATGACAGGAAAGGATGTATATTTACAAATAACATGAAGTTGACCAGACAAAACATGAAATATTTTGTGTTCATATTGTCTGCAATGAAATACAAGTCAAAGTAAATTTAGAAATCACTACTTTCTTTTTTTATTTGCGTTTTCCATACTGTCCCAACTTTTTCTGATTTGGGGTTGTAGATTTCAGTGTTTCCTGTCATAGCTATGCAAAGATTTGATTTCAAAAAACAGTATCATAGCTATTAAACTATTTCTTGTTATGATTTTAAATCTGTATTTAACCTCAGCATGATCTTAAAGTTAGTCTGATTTTGTGGTGGCTGTGCTTCAAAGGGGACATCGGATGCCCATTTTGACACAAGTTGGTATGATTCTTTAGGGTCTTCTCGAAATGGTCTCAGTGGTCGTGAAAAACAACACCCTTTTTTACCTTGTCAAAAACAGCTCTGTTCACAGCGACTTGTTTCGGTGCATGTCTCTTTACATGCTAATGAGCTCTGTTCACGCCGGCCCTCTCTTCCGTGGAAGAGCAAAGGCGATTCGCAAATAATTATAACAAATATAAAGAGTGAGACTTCCTTCTTCTGGAGGTGCAGCTGGATCATGAACAATGGTTACTGATCCATCCTTGAGTTTTAACTTTTTAACAAAACCTGCCTTGAATTGTCCCTCATTCAGAAAGCAGTCTGGAGTAAAATGATTTGCGCAGCCAGACATAAACAAATTTAGTGAAAGTGAAGTGACGTTTGGCCAAGTATGGTGACCCAAACTCGGAATTTGTGCTCTGCATTTAACCCATCCAAGTGCACACACACCGTGAACACACACCCGGAGCAGTGGGCAGCCATATTGCTGCGGCGCCTGGGGAGCAGTTGGGGGTTTGGTGTCTTGCTCAAGGGTCTCACCACAGTCATGGTATTGAAGGTGGAAGAGAGCACTGGTTATTCACTCCAAAACCAAACTGACTTGATAATTGAGACTGTTTAGGTATTTGGGTAGGAAAAAATGGAGTGAATCTTTATCATTGTAGGGTGCTTGTGTCCACACACTGCTAAGACGCATTTATATGCAAATGAAGATATTTTGCATCAAATGTCTCCTTTAAAATTAAAATATTATAATCTTAATTCAAGTGATGAAGGACTTTGAAAGTCTGATAGTTATCAGTGTTGAGTACTACTGTAAGGTTATCCCTGCCTGGTTTACATGTTTGAAAAGGATTAACAGTTGAAAACATTAGAAATTTAGAAAAGTAATCAAAAAGTAATCAAATGTAATCAGTTACATTACTTTAATAAAGTAATTGAAAAGTTACACTACTTATTACATTTTAAGTAGGGTAACTTGTAATCTGTAACCTATTACATTTCCAAAGTAACCTTCCCAACACTGTATATATATATATATATATATATATATATATATATATATATATATATATATATATATATATATATATATGTGTGTATGTGTGTGTGTGTGTGTGTGTGTGTGTGTGTGTGTGTGTGTGTGTGTGTGTAAGGGATAATCAATGGCTAGCCGTGCATTGAAGGATTTAAATGCACGACGTGGAGGCAAAGAACCGCCCGACACGAAGCAATATTTGACCGAATGGGTAAAAATGACAGTTATTTTCATCAGTTACGGCACATTAGCGCTAGCATTCTGCCTGCTTCAAATCAGACACAGAGATGAAATAGTGCGGTAAGACCACATTTATTTGAATGAATTATAGCTTGTATTTCAATTGATTATCGATCGATCGAGAGAGAGAGAGAGAGAGAGAGAGAGAGAGAGAGAGAGAGAGAGAGAGAGAGATGACAGTTGTGTGTATTCTACCTGCTTGCTGCGTCTGTGCATCTCTCTCTACAAATAGGTTACTTCAAAAACAGCGATTGTATCACCTCGTTGCTGGAGAATATAATGTAGCGATATAGTATCCATCTTTTATTTTATTAATAAAAATCGCAGGGAAGCGTTGACAACAAGTTTATGTGTGTGTGCAGCACAATCTACGATCTCCGACCTCTCTCTCTCTCTCTGTGTGTGTGTGTGTGTGCGAGCGAGTGATGCGTGTTGGTTAGTGTGCATCAATTAAAGCAGTGCATTAATATGGAACGATGATTAAACTGACTTGGAACTACCTGTGCATTAAACGGTTTTACTGCATACCTGCCAGCCAATCAGAATCGAGTATTCAGACAGAACATGGAATAAATAAATATATATATATATTAGGGGTGTCAACTTTAACGCGTTAACGCATGTGATTAATCTAAAAAATTTAATGCGGTAATATTTTTTTAATGCAAATTAATCGTTTGATAAGGTTTGACCCCAACTTCTTCCCGTCGTCGCAGCGCGGAAGGTTATCTGTCAGTGTGTGATGAGCGTAGAGTGAACCATTGTTGCCAGGGTAGCGGCTGTGGCACACACACAGGCACAAGTGGCCGTGGGCTATTTTGAAAATACAGTCGCGGGAAAAATTACAGAGCCGTGGGTTGCGGGTTTTCGGGCTACTTTTATAATCTACCGTGGCCGCCCAAAGTGTATATAGACTAATAAAAATGAAAATAGATCCTTTTACTAATGTGTATCATACTTGGAATGTATACCTGGCAACTTCAGAACGGAGAGGCGCGCGCTTGTAACATCACAACGTGAGTTTCAGCCAGAACATACAACACAGCAGAAATAAACATGACAACAGCCACTATAGATTATATAAAATAATAAACACACGATTACGATAGGATATGGTTTCTATATGATTTTCTTGAGATGAATGCGTAACTTACATCTGAAATGCTCATTTTTGCAGCGATATAAAAGGCTATGAAGAGCATATTTTAACAACAGTAAACAACCAAATTCCACATGTGATCGCAAAAGGAAGTTATTACAAACACTCGATGGTGGTTTGAAGTGAATTCTGAGTAAAAGTGTACTATTAATCTCATAAATTGTCTTATGATGCTAATGTTAGCTCTAATGCACCAGAACAGGTCCAATTATTCTTCATAATGCATTTTGTCATAATACTTCACGTAAGGTCGCAAGAAATGTTTTGTTGTATTTATTTAGAAATACTTTTGATAATAGTTGGGTAAATGTGTACTGGGATTGAAGTGATGTGGTTTGGTAAACGTTTTATTGCCAGTATAAAGACTGATAATGGCTAAATAAAAACAAAAGAATAATGATAAAAGAATAATAAGGATTATGTCTCATACCTGGCGGAAGTGTGAAAGGTTATGTTTTTTTAAACTAGTTAGTCATGCATTTCTTTATTTCAACACATTTACAGGTAAATCCTAGTATTTTAAATTTGTGATTAATCATGATTAATCACAGTCCATGACCGTGATTAACGCGATTACATTTTTTAATCGATTGACAGCACTAATATATATATATTAGGGCTGTCAATCGATTATTTTTTTTTTTTTTTTATCACGATTAATCGCATGATTGTCATGGGTTAACTCGCGATTAATCACAATTAATCGCACATTTTTATTTGTTCTAAATGTACCTTAAATCAATCCTTTTCAAATTTTTAATACTCTAATCAACATGGGCATGGACAAATATGGATGCTTTATGCAAATGTACACTATATTGCCAAAAGTATTGGCACCCCTTCTAATGAACAGGTTTGACTACTTTAGTAATTTCTATGAGTACAAATCTTAATGTTAAAGCATAAAATGATATTCTAGGAAATGGTGTGCTTCTAATATTAATATTATAGCAACAGTTTGGACAGGACCCTTTTCTATTCTAACATGACAATGTCTCTGTGTATAAGGCAAGGTTCAAAAAGAAAATGATTGATTCAGTCAGTGTGGAAGAACTTGACTGGTCTGCATAAAACCAAGTCCTAATCCCAGTTTAACACCTCTGGTGTGAATGTAAATGCAGACCTTGAGCCAAAAACTCATCACCAAACACGAATGACTTGTACATATGGGTTCAGTCATTTTAGACACTTCCAAAATTGTTGCAACAGAGATGGAAATACCATTTTTAAATACATGAATTATGTTCCCATTGTTGTTGCCACAGATTTGGAAGTGCATTTTTCTGTTCTAAAGAAGGGGGTGTCCCAATACTTTTGTCTATATAGTGTCTGTACAAGTCATTGGTGTTTGGTGATGAGTTTTTGGCTCAAGGTCTGCATTTACAGTCACATCAGAGGTGTTAAACTGGGATTAGGACTTGGTTTTATGCAGACCAGTCAAGTTCTTCCACACTGACTCAATCAATCATTTTCTTTTTGAACCTTGTCTTATACACAGAGACATTGTCATGTTAGAATAGAAAAGAGTCCAAACTGTTGCTATAATATTAGAAGCACACAATTTCCTAGAATATCATTATATGCTTTAACATTAAGATTTGTACTCATAGAAATTACTAAAGTAGTCAAACCTGTTCATTAGAAAGGGGCGACTCAATACTTTTGACAATATAGTGTATGTTTATTATTATTGAAACCATAGTCAACATAAAGCATGAAGATTATTTATTATTACATTTGTTTCCCTATCTTTGCCCACATACTGTATTTTGATGAAGCTAAATTCTCAATAAAACTGGTATATTTTACTGTTTCTGTTGTCAGACAACGGAATGAATATGAAATAGTGACTGAAACGCGACCCATTAAGACTAGAGTACATAACCAGCTCCCTTCCAAGATGTTAATCTGCACAAAAAAAATCCTGATAATCGCACCGTCGCCTGATGAAATCAAATACACATAAGATAAAGACAATAGCTGTGCTGTGATTTCGGCTATACTTGCATGTAAAATTAGAGAAGCAACATAATATCTGTGTTTAACTGAATTAAAGCGCTGCTCCTCTCTCTGCCGCGCGCTGAGCAGACGCAGAGAGAGAGAGAGAGAGAAGTGTGCGCGCGCTGAGCAGATGCAGAGAGAGAGAGAGAGAGAGAGAGAGAGAGAAAGAGAGAGAGGTGTGTGCGCGCTGAACAGAGCAGACGCAAAGAGAGAGAGACAGAGAGGTGTGTGCGCGCGCTGGGAGAGGAAGACCTTGCACTCGCGCGGCAGTACCAGTGATTCTCAGAAACTAGGTTTGGGCGCTTTTTTGAAGGGGAAAAAGGTCACTAAAGGGGTCTGCAATGTTGCTAAGTTGGCAACACTGCATCTCCATTTCTCCAACTAAGGGTTGGGCCACGGGTCAAACCGGAAATACGCGCTGCGTTAATCGCGTGTTAAAAAAATGAGTGCCGTTAAAATGAATTTGCGTTAACGCGTTATTAACGCGTTAACTTTGACAGCACTAATATATATATATATATATATATTATGCGTGTGTGTGTGTGTGTGTGTGTGTGTGAAATAATTCAAATGCTGCATTATATTTCTATGTTAATCAGATTAGTAAATGTGTGACATTGATCATATGACTTGTTCACCAACATACTTATTACAAAAAAAAAAAAAGATTCAAATCATGCTTGAGAACAAGCTCATCAGGTTTTGCTTTAAAGCAAAAGAGAGACAAACCTAATACTATACGACATCATAAAATTCATGTTCTTTTCATGAAAATCTGTTCTCAAATTATGCACATAATACAGTATAATTAGTAATAAAAGAATAATGAAATGAATGAAAAACAATGTTTTGAATGAAAAATATATCCAGTATTTATATCTCCACATGAAATTATTTCATTTCATCAGCGAGTACAAACATCTCCAAATCCTGAAAGAGGCCTTTCAAAGGACCCCACTGGGATGACGTGGATCCCGGCTGATTTCCATTTTAAAAGGCAGCCTCTGCTCAAACACTCACTTATGAGTCTAAATTAAACACACCATTTTACAGGCAGGCAGGTAGATGAGTTCAGTCCCTGTCTGGGCAACTCTCACAGCTTCCACCCGGCTAAACCAATCAACACTGAGATGATAATTCCAACAAATTAAATCATCACAGGCCTCTGTTCCATTACGGCGTCTCACATAGCCATTAATCTGCTTTCCACCTACTCTGCCAGTGAGACTGAAATGAGCCGTTGACATACTAGAAGCCCATAATCTCATCGATATTAAAGCACATGCTAAAGAGAAATCATGGCTGGTAATGATGAGAGTTTTGTGGCTTTTAGTCTATGTGTTAACGTTGAGGCCATGTAGCGTACTCCTGAACACTGACCAAACTGCAAAGTACTTCTTAAAATCTACATACGACCTGCAGCCAGCTAGCAAGTAGCCATTCATGGTTCATGAATGCGTCAAAATGAAAGCCTATTGACTACTAATAAATGGAAAAGCTCTGACAAACATTCGGGTTCAGTAGGAAATACATCAAGCAGGGAATAAAATTGCACATGTAAAGACATGTTATGTGTTCTTTGAGCATTTAATAATCTCTAATAATGTCCAAAATCTTTAAATCTGTATTTTCTGAAAGATTTTGCTGTAGATTCCATAAAAAATCTATACTTACTCTCATGGCATCAAGGGCTAATCGTAGGTTGCTCTTTTCTGTGTTGTCGCTAGTATATTTCACCAATTCCTGTATTAAAAAATGAGAGAAAAATGAGTTGAATTCACCTCTTTTAAGATGAGCATGTTTTTAATTTTTTAAATACATTTTGGAGTCGTGATGATACTGTCCAGATATTACAAAGAAGTAGAGAAAAATCCTCATTAAAAGAGTGACATTCTTGAAATGAAAGAAGTAGTTTGGCATAGTATTTTATTATTTCTTATTAGAAAACAATGAAACAATGAATTAGAAACAGACCTACGCACATGACATGAGGAAAAATGAGATATCACACATTTTATTAATTCTTTCCATCATTTTGGGTAAATCATGGCCATGTTGTACTAATAAGTTCCCTCATTTTGGTTTAGTTAAATTGCGGCCACAATATCTTGTTTTGGCGTGTCTCACATGTGTGGCTCTGTAAAAGTGCTTAACTACTTATTAATATTTAACATTTTAACAAATTAAATATTTTTGTACAAATGTAAAAAAGTTTTTGAAAACTATTTAAAGCATATTTCTAAGAATTTGAGTTGTTTTTTAAACTAGATATTTTGAATCATTTATCCTTTTCTTTCTTTATCATGATCACACATATAAGTCTTTGAAACGGAGTTCATTCCCTGTTCTGTCATTAAATGAAGACAACATCATCATCAAAACTCTGAAGAGTCAAGACTAGACTGCTTCACTAGAAACTTCTGAAAACCCAAGGACAGAACAGAGTGACCACAGTGCCAAGTTTCCAATGAGCACGTCAGGTCAGTTTTGAGGGAATGCCGGACAATTAGATTTGAACCAGATTTATTCCACGATATGGAGAAGAACGTCAACAGAACCTTTTGAGATCCACGCTATAACATAACTAATTAACTTGATAAACAAATCTGGCCTTTGGATTTGTGCACAAACACGCTGGGAGAGAAATGGTGTTGTTCCAAGTGTGAAATCTGTGCAGCTCATCAGAAACACACATTTGTTTTCAGAGTGCAATCGAATGCTGCTGGAGAGAGACAAACAGCCCAATCGCAGCGAGTAAACAAGGTGATTAGAAAGTTCAGCACTCTTTCCAGATTTACATTCTGACCCAGACCACTGCTGTGACTTTGATGGAAGCTCAAGCGTGTGTGTTTGGGAATGTGTGTGTGAGGACGTGCACCTAGACTCAGGTGTGCGTATATTCCTAAACGTATTGGAGGTATAACACAGAGCAGAAGCTTATGGAGACCCAATTACCTTGCTTACGGATGAATGATTTCAGTGTTCGTCTCCGTAGCTCTACCAGTAAATCCTGCCCCTTTCACACATTCATCTGTATTTCTGTCTCAAAACTCACCGATAGTGGTGATCTGTATTAGTTTGTTTTTTTTAATCTACACTGTCTTTTTGCAAATTATGAAATCTGATTCATTTGTGCCGACAGTGTACAGTAGTCAATATATACCCTAGTTGCCATAGTAATGACTTGCACATCAGCACACAGGCAAGAAATGCAAAACGAAGGAAGGACTGAAAACAACATAACATAAATTACATAAGTGTCAGACTGTATTTACTACATTTACACAATAGTGAATATGCAGTGTCTAAAACTCTCACGCATTTCTCATTCAAAATATACTGAATGCCACATAAGAGCAATGTGTGATGTTACAATTGCATCACATAAATCTCAAAAAACTACATGAAATGTGATCTGAACCTTCAGAGTGAAACTATTTTTCAAAAATACAAATTTAATCAGATCAGGATTATCCTAGTTAATGACAACTAAAGATGTTAAAAAACATTTTTGTTACTTGAAATAAAATAAATATGAAATGAACTATGCTATGACAAGACTTACACGTAGCAAGGTTTTTTTTTTTTTTTTTTTTTTTTTTTTTTTTTAAGAAAACAAGTAGATAGAATATAGAAAAAAGAAAGCTAGTGTTAGTTTTTCAAGAAAAGCTAGCAGTTACAGAATAATTATCCAATTGATAGAGGGTCAAGTGTGTGTGTTTTTTAAAATAAAATGAAGACAGATAGATAAAATAGAATTAGAATAGAGAGTGCTAGAGTTAGAGGGTAAAATAAAGATGGAAGAGATGTGTTTTTAGCCTTTTCTTGAAGATGGCTAAGGATTCAGCTGCTCGGATTGAGTTGGGCAGGTCATTCCACCAGATGGGAACAGTTAATGAAAAAGTCTGTGAAAGTGATTTTGTTCCTCTTTGGGATGGCACAATAATGTGTCGTTCACTTGAAGAACGTAAGCTTCTAGAGGGCACATAGGTCTGAAGTATTGAATTTAGGTAAAGAGGTGCAGGTGGTTTTGTAGGCAAACATTAATGCCTTGAATTTTATGCGAGCAGCTATTGGTAGCCAGTGCAAACTGATGAACAGAGGTGTGACATGCGTTCTTTTCGGCTCATTAAAGATTAACCTTGCAGCGGCATTTTGGATTAATTGTAGAGGTTTGATGGAATTGGCTGGAAGACCTGCCAAGAGAGCATTGCAATAGTCAAGTCTGGACAGAACAAGAGCTTGAACAAGGAGTTGTGTTGGATGTTCCGAAAGAAAGGGCCTGATCTTCCTAATATTGTATAAAGCAAATCTGCAGGACCGGGCAGTTTTAACAATGTGGTCTGAGAAATTCAGTTTATCATCAATCACAACTCCAAGGTTTCTGGCAGTTTTTGAAGAAGTTATGGTAGATGAGCCTAACTGGAAGGTGAAATTGTGATGAAGTGATGGGTTTGCTGAAACTACAAGTAGTTCTGTCTTAGCTAGGTTGAGTTGAAGGTGATGGTCCTTCATCCAGCAAGAAATGTCTGTTAGACATGCTGAGATGCGAGCAGCTATTGTCGGATCATCAGGATGGAATGAGAGGTAGAGTTGAGTGTCATCAGCATAGCAGTGATATGAAAAGCCATGTTTCTGAATGACAGAACCTAGTGATGCCATGTAGACAGAGAAGAGAAGTGGGCCAAGAACTGAGCCCTGAGGCACCCCAGTAGCTAGATGTTGCGACTTGGACACCTCACCTCTTCAAGATACCTTGAAGGACCTATCTGAGAGGTAAGACTCAAACCACTGGAGTGCGGTTCCTGAGATGCCCTTTCTCAATAGGGTTATTTAAAACAAGTGAACAATTAAAAAATATTAAGAACAATATTTTGAATTAGTATCATTGAGTATCATACTAAAATAATTTAGTATCTCGATGATACTAAAATAAAACTGCATCAGATATGAAACAACATATTTATGTGGTTCATATTGGGTTTGTAAAAATTAGATTTGATGTGATTTGGAGGCTTTATTATATAAACAACTGCAAATATGCAAAAAAAAATATATATATGCTACAATAGGATATTAAAAAGTATGTTTGCGTCATTCCAGAAGAAGCGGACACAATGTGCTTGAGAACAGGACTGCATGGGGCAGAGTGTCAGATACACTGCCACCTGTCCCTGCTTTTGTTTGTTTGTGTGTGTGTGTGTGTGTGTGTGTGTGTGTGTGTGTGTGTGTGCGTGTGTGTGTCAGGCTGGCAGGTGTGCGGCGACACAGGTCTCTAACACTTGTCCACTCACTTCTGTTCTCAAGCCATCTCTGTCCTGTGGTGAAGGACCTCTCGCATACAAAACTTTAGCATGGACTAGTGTAGTAACTGTGATGATTATATTATTTACATTTAGATATGCCGTCTCCACATTTAACTTAATAAAAGTCACTTGGCTTATTAGGAAACATTGTATTTATTGTAAATTAAAAAATCATCTAGAAAGACAAAAGAGGCCAGTATTTCATATAAGATTGCTAACTATTGGTAATATTTTTATATGGTTAGTGATCAAGTTAATCAGTCTAATATCTAATCTAATATATACATGTTAAATTAGTTTGTGTTACACAATTCTTTGAAATTTTCAACTTAGAACATTTCTTTTGCTTTTGTATTTGTTTTCTGGCATAGTAAAGTTGAGTAGATTTGTTTGGTCATAGCACCTCTGGTGGTCATTTTAGGAAAAGTAGTTCAAAGGTTATCAGCAGATATAGCCTACTAAAATTTACAAATAATTTTTGTAGCACAAAACAATATATTTTGAAAGTCAGAAAGGTCTAAACACCATTGGGACTTACATTTCATTACATGGAGAAATAATAATACAAAAAAAAAAGATTAAAAAATATATATTTGTGTTCCACAGGAAAAAAAAAATCAAGCCATACAGGTTTGGAATATCATAAAGGTGTATAAATTATTTCAATTTTGGGTGAACTTTCCCTTTAAAATATGCCCATACACCAAGATACAGACTCAGTTTCTGTTCTAAATCTAGTTGGATGGAAATTAAATCCACCAGGTACATTGATCTTGATAAATCCCAAGGAAAGATATGGAAGAAATATTTTATTCTAGACCATTCTGTTCAATACGGGTCTGCTGCTGGTGCTGCTAGAGGGTTTGAGAGACTGACTTCAAAGTTGATCAGATGACTTCAGAATCGACCCTATCCTGACAGATTTCATAATTTTACTATTTAACAGCATTTATACATTATAAAGTAAGTCACTCATCGTCTGTCAGTTTGCAAAACATTGCAAAAAAGTTCTCAATGGATAAAATCAAGTTCCCTCCTACATTTATTTGGATAGCCTTGTAATGCTCAGAAAGTACGGATGTAAAACGGGTTGTGACTATAGTTTCACGTTGACTTTAATATAATGACCTCTTGTATTGATTTGAACAAGCTGTACTTCATCTGAAAACAGGAGAATAAAACTTTCCTACAGCAGTGAGAACTTCTGTAAGCTCATGCAGCATCGTGGCCAGAAAATAAGAGAAATCTAGCTTGACAGCTCCCCCATGTGGTAAATATCAGTAGGACAATCAAACAGGGCCATTCTGACAGTACTGTATACAGAAAAGCTCATCAAAAATTGTGATATGCATTGCTTTAGTATTAATTCAAAGTGTTAAAAGAGGACAATATGTAATGCTAATAGCGTGTATGTTACTGTACCTGAAGCAGTAGTGGGTATTTTAGCACTCGCTGCATGGGAACCACGAGCAAGTCTCTCAAAGTGAATTTCCCATAGTTGGCTCTCTTCGAACATTCCTGCAACACAAAATAAAATGAATCTGGAAAACAGGAGGCTCTACAAAACCTCAAAAGAAAATTATTGTTTAGTGATTTGGTTATGGGAAAAGCACATTCTAAACAAAATTATCTTTTCTGGGTCATGACTATAAAATGAGAATGAAATATTGTAATTATGACAGAAAATGAAACTGTGTTTTGAACCTCTAGTTTCAGTCGAACACCCTCTTTTTCCTTACAGATGAAGTCTAACAGAGAAATGGCTGATTCTACATGACTGCAGTATTTTCCATAAAGCAGAAGCCTAAAGCAGACAGGGCAAAAAAACACATCAGCAGTGCTTAGTAATATCATTCTAGAAATATTAAATATTAACTAGGCCTGCAGAAATTCAATGAAAGCTCTGCAGATTTCCACAAAATTTGATTCTAAACAAATTTAGACATCCGTCACCCCCCAAGTTTAATTCATTTTTCCTCAATGTAATTGCTTTTTTTAACATTGAACATTTCACATAAAAATAAAAAAATAAATGTAATAAGAATAAATAAAAAGAAATAAGAAAAATAAATGTAATTGGATGTGTGTGTGTGTGTGTGTGTGTGTGTGTGAGACATGAGGACACAAATTTGTATAATGAAATGGGTATGACATATGTATTACAAGGAGAAGGTGATTTATGAAGACATTTCCCCATGTCCTCATATTTCAAAAGGCTTATAAGATTAGTTTTTTTGAGAAAGTAAAAATGCACAGTTTCCTGTAAGGGGTAGGTTTAGGTGTAGGGTTGGTGTAGGGCGATAGAAAATACGGTTTGTACAGTATAAAAACAATAGAAGTCTATGAAAGTCCCCACAATTCACAAAAACAAACGTGTGTGTACAGTGCTGTGAAAAAGTTTTTTTTTTATTCATATTTTTCACACTTGAATGATTCAGATCATCAAACAAATTTTAATTTTACACAAAGATAACCCGAGTAAATACAAAATGCAGTTTTGAAATAATGATTTCATTTATTAAAGGAAAAAAGGTGTCCAAACCTGCCTGGCACTACATGAAAAAGTAATTGCCCCCTAAATCTAATAACTGGTTATGCCACCCTTTGCAGCAACAACTACAATCAAGCATTAGCAATAACTGCCAGTGAGTCTTTCACATCGCTGTGAAGGAATTTTGGCCCACTCTTTTTTGCAGAATTGTTTTAATTCAGCCACATTGGAGGGTTTTCCGAGCATGAATGGACTGTTTAAGGTCATGCCACAGCATTCGATCGGATTTAAGTCTGGACTTTGACTTGGCCACTCCAAAACCTTAATTTTGTTTGGGCCCTGTGGCTAGGAGGCAATTGTAACATTGTTACAATTGCCCCCGATGTTGCAGCCATGATAAAATCTCACCTATATTAGCATAGGTTGTTCATGTTAATTTTCTATCAATAACCTAGAGATAAAATGTATGTAGTTTAAATTCCCGATCATCTAAACGTTAGACAGCAGCAGAAAAATACTGTAAATCCCCCCCAAAAAAAATCATACCACAAAATCAGTATTTTGTAAAAAAAAAAAAAAATTGCTGAGGTGAAATGATTGTGCTCCTTTTCCACAGGCAGAGAGATCATCTTACTGAGCATTTGCAAATTAAGTTTCATCACTCTATCTTGATTCTGATTGGAGGAATTGAGTGTGTTACAATTGCCCCTGGTCTCCCCTACTGTACTGTGTAAAAAAAGAATCACAATGCTGAAAAAGCATTTTAAGTAACAATGTTTGGATTTGAAATCAAAATAATGGATAAATGTTTGTAGTAAACAGCCACGGATCAGTTGTGTGAAAGCAGTCAGTGCTGCTTCTGCACCGCTTACGTACAGCACATGGACTTCATACGCACTGCAAACGGAGTATGTGTGAACCTGGTGTAACACTGCCTCACATACAGCTCACGGAATCAGGCTTGTGCTGTGTGCAAGCTATTGTTCAACAATTGCACGATTGTCAAAACAAAAATGCAGTGCATGATCAAATATTTAGGTGAGATAAATATTTGAAAAAATGTCTAAAAAATGCCCCCCTCCACCCCTCAAATGAAAAAATCCCCTCTCACAAGAGTCACCTAAGAGGGGAATTTCATTTTCAAATATTAAATTCAGGCCCTGAATAAATGTCTTGGATCGTCACTATAAATAATTCTACATGATAAAAGGCGACTCTAAAAAGATCGGTATCGGTGATCGAATCGGCAGATACTGCTTTCTGTGATCGGTGATCGGCCTCAGAAATCCTGATCGGAGCACCCCTATTCACCACTGTTCCAAGTTTTCTCCATTTGTGGATAATGGCTCTGACCGTGGTTCGCTGGAGTCCCAAAGCCTTAGAAATGACTTTATAACCCATTCCAGACTGATACATGTCAACTATTTTGTTTCTCATCTGTTCTTGAATATCTTTAGATCGCGGCATGATATGTTGCTCTTCAAGCATGCTTCACTTTGTCAGACAGGTTCTATTTAAGTGATTTCTTGATTCAACAGGTCTGGAAGTAATCAAGGCTGGGTGTGGCTTGTGAAATTTAACTCAGCTTTCTAAAATAATGTGGTTAATCAGTTCTTTCATGATTTAACAGGAGGGGGCAATTATTTTTTCACGTAGGGCCAGGTAGGCTTGGACAGCTTTTTTCCCTTAATAAGTGAAATCATAATTTAAATACTGCATTTTGTATTTACTTGCATTATCTTTGTGTAATATTAAAATTAGTTTGATTATCTGAATCTTTTAAGTGTGAAAAAAAAAAAAATAGCAAAGGGGGCAAAAACATTTTCACAGCACTATATACATATATAGCTGTGTGTGTGTTTATGTATGTATGTATGTATAATATGATATACATAATTGTATATAGTATTACATAATTGTATATAGTATATAATCTATATATATATATATATTACTTATAAATATAACATTATAACAAGTCTTACACAGTTTTGCTTCTCAAGTAAAATCACATATATACAGTACTACCTGTCTTTGTAAATAATGAAGATTTGGTGCAGGTTTTCTGCATTTTTATTTTGAACAGAGTCTTGCATCTCAGCCAAAAGGCTTTTGTGAACTTTAACCAGGTCCTGTGAAGCACAAATATAAACATTTAAATTTGTTGGAAATGTCAGACAAATAAAATGCAAACACATTGTGGTCAGCTTTACTTACTGGTATATTGATGAAAATCTTATCGATTTCTGTTGCTGAGATGAATTTTATCAGTGGAATCATAAAGTACTGTTAAGACAGAAAAAAGGTTTTTAGCTCCATGTAGGAAAGTTATATCCTACATTGTGTGGCAACAGTGGAGCAGCTGTCCATCACTACAGGTGTGAAGCACGGTATGATAAAACTCTCACCTTCTCAATGGTCTCCAGGGTCTCAGTGTATTTGGCTTCTGTCTGTTTGATCTCTAGAAGACAGCAGCTTCTGATATCCACCTCGGCCTGTTTCTGTCAACACAGCTCACTTATTCAGACTACAGCCAGCCATCCAAAAAAACAGCTTGAAAAACACAACCTAATAAAGTCTTAAAGGGTCACAATGCAACCCATCCAGTTTAAAGATGCAAGTTTGTTTTTTCTGGTGCTTTTCGTGTTTACAGTGAATTTACTCATAGAGATACTTACGAAAAAGCGACCATATTTCTGGTAGGAGTAGGAGTAGGAGTAGGTGTTTTACAAAGGAAATCAACACTTTGATGCATTAGGAGAGTTTGTGTGTGTGTGGTATTGAGTCATATGAGTACCGCTTGAGACGCAGGAGCCTCTGTCCTCATCAGATCCTCATACACCTCTCCTCCCTCCACATCTCCATACACAGGGTCATAAATATCTTCCTCCAGCTCCTCACTGTTCACACAAACACATTCAGATTAGGAATTCAAAATTGCTATAGAAATATGAACACAATATAATTACACAACAGTTCTGGTCAAAATTCTCAGACTTTGCGGCTACTGGTTTTTAAATGTAATAGATCAGTGCACTGCTGTATGTATGGGTCTATTTCTACAGAAAATTCCTGTGTAACTTCCTGTTTTCACACTCACTATTAATCAGCCATTCACATTCCTCCCACACAACACTTAAGTAGGTTATGGATCTCATATAAAACCGTAAATATGAATTGTTCTTCCATAACAAAACATGAACATATAGTGGGTGACTAAAACCACAAGTGCTAATGAGTTTCAGTCAAAAACTAATATCTCATTGCTTCCGATCAAAACAACTGCCCAATTAGGTTAAGAGAGCTTCATACTTACTCAATCAGATCTGCCAAATGCATATATATGTCTTCATTTTCAGTGCTTTCCTCTGTGGGAAACGACCTGTGAAATCGGTACAGAATACTTTGTTTTAGCTCAGAGAATAAGATGATTTTTAATGTGTACAACTGATTAGTTTCTTGCATTGTAGATGCAAACCCACTTGATTCCTTTCTGTTGTGCAAAAGGCGTATGAGAGAGTTTTGATAGGGTGTCAATGACCTGGAAAGACAAAAGCAAGTTGTTAGAAATGTGTGTCGGCCGGTTTCAGTTTTTGGTCTATATACAGTATAGACCTTTAGCTTATCTGTAGTCATTGTGTTTTTCAGCATGTTTCTCCGGTCTTTTGAGACAGATAGTATTATGTACTTATGAAAACAAACTGTTCAGAACATCCTCTCAAAGTAAAAAAAAAAGACCAATTAGTGAAAAAAGCCAGCCAAGCAGCCTGTTTTAAAAGATGTCAGATTGCAACATTTGGACATACTCTAAGAACATTTATTTTTATTTTTAACAAGATCGTTGATCATTTCTGTCCGACCTTCACAGAGTTTGTCCCATTTTAAATAGTTTTGTGATGCAATGCAAGTTGGTGGAATTTCTGTTGATTTAATACCTTAAAAAACCTGCAGCTCTAGGAAAATGCAGTAAAACGAGAACACTGAGTTTGAAAGGCACAAAAAAAAAGTTTAATAGTAAGACTTTATTTACTTATTTTAGTCAATTAATATATACAGATATATATATATATATATATATATACACAGTGGGTACGGAAAGTATTCAGACCCCCTTAAATTTTTCACTCTTTGTTATATTGCAGCCATTTGCTAAAATCATTTAAGTTCATTTTTTTTCCTCATTAATGTACACACAGCACCCCATATTGACAGAAAAACACAGAATTGTTGACATTTTTGCAGATTTATTAAAAAAGAAAAACTGAAATATCACATGGTCCTAAGTATTCAGACCCTTTGCTGTGACACTCATATATTTAACTCAGGTGCTGTCCATTTCTTCTGATCATCCTTGAGATGGTTCTACACCTTCATTTGAGTCCAGCTGTGTTTGATTATACTGATTGGACTTGATTAGGAAAGCCCCACACCTGTCTATATAAGACCTTACAGCTCACAGTGCATGTCAGAGCAAATGAGAATCATGAGGTCAAAGGAACTGCCTGAAGAGCTCAGAGACAGAATTGTGGCAAGGCACAGATCTGGCCAAGGTTACAAAAAAAATTTCTGCTGCACTTAAGGTTCCTAAGAGCACAGTGGCCTCCATAATCCTTAAATGGAAGACGTTTGGGACGACCAGAACCCTTCCTAGAGCTGGCCGTCCGGCCAAACTGAGCTATCGGGGGAGAAGAGCCTTGGTGAGAGAGGTAAAGAAGAACCCAAAGATCACTGTGGCTGAGCTCCAGAGATGCATTCGGGAGATGGGAGAAAGTTGTAGAAAGTCAACCATCACTGCAGCCCTCCACCAGTCGGGGCTTTATGGCAGAGTGGCCCGACGGAAGCCTCTCCTCAGTGCAAGACACATGAAAGCCCGCATGGAGTTTGCTAAAAAACACCTGAAGGATTCTCTGGTCTGATGAGACCAAGATAGAACTTTTTGGCCTTAATTCTAAGCGGTATGTGTGGAGAAAACCAGGCACTGCTCATCACCTGTCCAATACAGTCCCAACAGTGAAGCATGGTGGTGGCAGCATCATGCTGTGGGGGTGTTTTTCAGCTGCAGGGACAGGACGACTGGTTGCAATCGAGGGAAAGATGAATGCGGCCAAGTACAGGGATATCCTGGACGAAAACCTTCTCCAGAGTGCTCAGGACCTCAGACTGGGCCGAAGGTTTACCTTCCAACAAGACAATGACCCTAAGCACACAGCTAAAATAACGAAGGAGTGGCTTCACAACAACTCCGTGACTGTTCTTGAATGGCCCAGCCAGAGCCCTGACTTAAACCCAATTGAGCATCTCTGGAGAGACTTAAAAATGGCTGTCCACCAACGTTTACCATCCAACCTGACAGAACTGGAGAGGATCTGCAAGGAGGAATGGCAGAGGATCCCCAAATAAACTTGTTGCATCTTTCCCAAAAAGACTCGTGGCTGTATTAAATCAAAAGGGTGCTTCTACTAAATACTGAGCAAAGGGTCTGAATACTTAGGACCATGTGATATTTCAGTTTTTCTTTTTTAATAAATCTGCAAAAATGTCAACAATTCTGTGTTTTTCTGTCAATATGGGGTGCTGTGTGTACATTAATGAGGAAAAAAAATGAACTTAAATGATTTTAGCAAATGGCTGCAATATAACAAAGAGTGAAAAATTTAAGGGGGTCTGAATACTTTCCGTACCCACTGTATATATATATACATACAGATATATATATATACATCTATATATATATCTATATATATATATATATATATATATATATATAGATATATATATATATGTACGTATATTATTGCTGTCAAACGATTAATTGAATCCAAAATAAAAGTTTTTGTTTACATAATGTGTGTACTGTGTATATTTATTATGTATATATAAATACACACACATACAGTATATATTTTGAAAATATGTATTCACATGTAGATATTTATATTTATATTATTTATATTACACATAAATATATTTAATATATAAATATATACATGTGTGTGTGTATTTATATAGACATAATAAATATACACAGCACACACACATAAACTATAAAAAAAAAAAAAAAATTAGGTGTGTGTGGCCTAAATATACTCTATGTTAAATATACGTTGCAAACAGTGAAGCTCAATGAAATATAATTTTGAAATATAAAATATATTTAGTTTCAACCCCTAGAGTATATACCAAAATACTGTACATTTCTAAATTTATTTACGGGGCAAGAAAATAAATTTCCTTACAGTAGCCTACATTTACGCTAAATGTAAATGTGGATGGCCTAATAGAGATCAAAACTAGATTTATAATGATTTATAATGTATAATATTTTTATTGCAATTTTTGAGCATGTTAAATTATGTTCCTTGCTGAAGTTTATTTCAAATGTGTTATATGTTCACACGTGTTATAGACAACAAATCAAATTTTTGTTCACATGTGACACACGCACATTTTTTTTTTAATTCCCAAAAAAAACACAAATATAGCCAAAAATATATATTGGTAGAAAAGATATTCATGGAAATACATCTTGAAATACATTTGAAAATATATATTATTTGCTGTATGGGACATGGTCTTCTGGAATAAAGTATAATAAAAATAGAATTAATGATATAATAAGTAAATAGAATTAACTGAATGTTTACTGCCATCTTGTCAATGATTAGAATTAAATTGACTGTCCTTTGCTAACACGCTCTTCACGTATGAAATCAGCAAACAGCACAGTTGCTGCATTTTACTTGATATATAGCAAACGGTTTAACTATTAAATAGTTCTATAAAACTAGTTCTATGTAACTAATAGGATGCGGTCTACTATTTATTTACTATTTCAGCTGAAAAGAAGATGTGATTCCTCTTATAGCCTACCTATGAAAAGTGATGCTATTAGAGAGAGACATCACACTCTCTGGAGAGGAAGTGGTCTTGCAATGCCAAGCTTGTGCGATGTGGGCTTGCTTTCTCACATTTACACTCATGCACACACACAGACGTATACAGATTGACATATGGTAACACACATGCATGCAGCACAAACACACTTACAATAGACAGATCTCGATGATAGCACACCAACTGGGTCTTTGAATCGTGCTTCAGAACACCTGTTGAAAACCAACTCTGCTTCCTTTAGAAAGTTATTTTTGTTCACGCCACTGATATGAGGTGTTGTCATCTACTCACTTCATTCTCACTTCATGCATCCTAAACTGCATGAATGTTTTAGTATTTTAACTCTACCACAGGCAGCATTCTGTGGAGATGGGAACAGCAGCTATCTGTATATCTATACTTTTCTGTTCCAAAAAGTATACGAATTAATAAAGTCAGATTGGTTTCCTTATTAGTAATATATCCTGCATTTTTGAAGTTCTGTACAAATGCATTAAAATAGGTCACCTATACAGTATAAAGCTAAGATGCCAGCTGCAGGTCGAAGCTTTTGCAGCTTTACAGTCAGACCGCAACAGAATTTCAATTCTACCATAAAACAGCGCAGAGGTGAGCTTTTCATTCTGAATCTCAATAGACTGTGCATTGATACATTTCAGTTCTGAAACTAAGTGTGAATGTGTAAAGGTAAGACTTTTTTTAGTTCAGTTTTACTTTCTCTCAGTATAAACAACCAGTCACAGACTTTGTTTAAATTAGCTTTGAAACAATAGAAACTGTGCCTACAAATTCATTTCTTTCAGTTTATATTGCATTTATGCATTTGAAAGACAAGACTTTCATTGCATTCAAGGTGTACATTTTATCAACCCATGGATTCCCTGAGAATCAAGCTCTTGACCTTGACATTACTGTGCTCTGTCGTTCAAGCAACGTTTCTTTCTTTACAAAAACTACAATTTTAATGATTTGTATTGGACATGTTAGACTTGATAGTGAACGAAAAACAGCAGACATGCAAACTGCTTTAATACTGTTAAAAATCATCCCACGAGGCACCATGCCAAGAGTCATGACAGTTTTAATTTAACATTTTAGTCATAAAGAACCACAAAATCTTATCATCCCTTCTGTCTTGTCACCTTGCAATGCTTTTTTTTGTTTTTTAAGGTTTCCTGTGCTTCTTTGGTTTAACATGTTCATTAGCGGGAAGTTGAAAACGCAGCACTGTTTAATCTGAGTGAGGTCTTGACTCTAAGCCTGGTTGGGATCAGGACCGTGATTATAAATGTCAGCTAAATAATACGGTCAAAAAAGTACAAAAACAATCCATTCAATGCACTATATGCATATTGATTAGACAAACAAAAACACAACAAACAATCAAAAATATCTGTACTCAGTGTTTCATTCTAAATTAATGTATTCAAATCATATGTGATGCAAATAAAGCAGTTCATGATAAATCATGTCAGTAAATCACTATTGCTTTGTGAAGACAAAACTCCCACCACCTATTGATTGGATATAGTTGTGTCAATATGCTACCCCAGTAACCTAATAATAAGAGAATGCCTGGAAGGCATGCAAGTAAATCCATATCTCTATTGTCATAAAACTGCATGTGCTGTGGAGTCTCTAAGGAAACAGCACAGGAAGATGAAAAGTGAGAGAAGGTTAAAATACAACCTCCAAACAGATGTGTGGTCTTCATGAGAGCACAAGCAACCACGAGCAGAGTTCAGCAACATTAACACCTGCGTAACTCCATGAGAAAACTATTTTAAGAAAACAATAAGCAATGAGTACCTACAACACTCTTTAAAAAAACAATGACACCACCAATATAATGAGAAAAAAACACTAATATTCAATACAGAGCTACAATTTTAAGAAATTTGTACTTTATTCCATTTAAGTAATATACTTCATTATACTAAGGCTATGTGTGGTTGTTGGGCAAAGTATGCAACTTAGCATGCGTTTTTTCAGGCTTTTGCAAAGGCTTTAAATAGCAAATCATCCAATCAGAGTCTGAGCTATCAGTTTTATAAAGATTATTTTACTCAATAGTAAAATAAGCACATAACTCCAAATCTGTGCCAAATCTGAGCTGTGTTTTTATATCATTGCTTCATAATTTCATTTAAAGCAGATTTAATGGATGTGGATGTAACATGCGTACTTACAAGGCAAACTCATGTTAGAAGATTGCTGCTGGGCAAAGATTATAAGTAGGATTAACTTAACCCTTGAGAACACACAGAGACGTATAAATGGGGCAAAACACAATAACTGCAGAGTAAAATTGTGTGGTGTGAAGTAATGTTAACACTTTTTACATTGGTGTCACTGCTTCACTGTGTTGTCAGTGTTAGGTGCACATATAGTTAGCTAGTAGTAGTAAAACTTACTTAAAAAGTTATTAGTTAACTAGTAATTAGTTTGTTGAAAAGTTATTAGTTAAAAAAAAAGTATTTAATATTTGTTATCTGTATGTACAGTATAGGCAAGACTGATTTTTTTTTAAATGTTTTTGAAAACCTATCCCAGGCTGCATGTATCCGAGCAAAAACACAGTAAAAACATTAATACTGTGAAATATTATTACCATTTCAAATAACAGTTTTTATTTTAATATATTTTAAAATGTAATTTATTCCTGTGATGGAAAAGCTGCTATTACTCCAGTGTCACATGATCCTTCAGAAATCATTCGAATATGTTGATTTGGAGCTTAACAATCTTAATATCTTAACCTTATTATTAATAACTACATTTTAATATTCTATATAATACATTATATATTATAATATTATATTGATATTGGACATGCTGAATTTTTGTAACTCACGTTTCCAGAGTAGCTTTATGTGATTACTTTGTAACTGTTTTTATTTTAAATTATATTCTAAATTTAATTGTTTTGATGCATGTTATCGCTTTTTTTGCATTTCAATATATTTGAACTTTTTTAAAGCTTTTTGAGATGCTAAGATTAAAGACGCTAAAAAAAAAAGTTTATTTGTGATAATAATGACAACAACATCTACAACATTTTAATATGATCAATTTAATCCTTGCTGAATACATTTTTTTTTTTTTATCGTACTGACCCAAAACTTTTGAAAGGGAGTGTCAATATATAAAAATAAAACCAAAAAATCTGTCATCTGTGATGGAGGAGGACTACTGAGGTCCTCTATATTATTCTATATTAATTTTTATTATTCAAAATTTCATGCTACTCAAAGATGCTGTTAAATTAGTAGTGTTGCTAACTTTGTACTTTTAGTTAGTTACCCCGACATACATCAATTTATTCAACTTAAACATCTAAAACTACTAAACTTTTTACTTTATATCACACATGACTGCATAAACTGAACAAATGACACTCCTCAGAACCATTAACAACATACACACCCTCAGCCATAAGCCTTCAAAAACTGCACAGTGAGAGTGTTTGAACGGCTTTTCTGTTCCCTACATTAGTCAGTTCTTTCAGGAGTGTAGTTCAGCCCTACAGGGCTGTGCTGATGATTCTGCATGGCTGCAGATGTGTCCTGTGAGTACAGGCAAACAATGGCTGAGCCCCTCTGTGAAAACAGTGCAGTCCCTCACAGCACAAAGGACACTTCACTTTATGTTTAACCCCACATGAGGCCAGACCTTCAGCCACTGCACTTGCTAGGAAGAGAAATGCCAGGAGGACACTACTGGAGTTGGTTACTCCTGTGGCTCAGGGAATTATTGTATTACACTGCCAGACAAAGACAGTCCAAACATTCAGGAAGATGTTGTACATGGGGAGGTTTGGGAAATAAATGAGCTATTGATTACAGGTGACCTTCAGAGGCCAGACCACAACCACATCAGGCATTTACAAGTGTCTGCGAGTGCAAGAAGAGACAGCTACATTTTCGGAGGAGAAATATACAGATTATGTTCATTGCATGGGAAATGTGAATGTGAATAAGTAAATGTTTCTGTAGGGATAGAGATTAATGTTCAAAAAATTATTTGTTATTTTATACTGTAGGTAAATCTATTATTTTTGGCCATGGTTAAATAATAATACAGATCATAATGTTGCAGAATCAAGAGTATAAAACTTTAGACTAGATTTCTCTGGTCAGTGGTATCCCCCCCCCCCCCCATATCAATACATACTGTCTGACCCATATTCAGCAAAAAATGTTTTTCAGTCTCATTAACAGTCAGCATTATTTCACAAGTAATTCTGATAGTATTATCAATGATTTCAAAATAAAATAACTAAAACAACAAATTACTAATATTATTATTAATATCCATTAATATATTAACAAATAAAATATATTAATAATTAATTTATAATATTTATTTGTTTATAAATTAATTAGGATTTTACTTCATGGTGCATATTATTATTAAATATATAATAAATTTAAATAACAATTTGCTACTGGTTACTTGTCTCCTTCTGAAATTGCCAATAAAAAAAATCTTGAAAAAAGATTTTAGATTTGATTACCTTTCCAAAATCTCGGACATCAAAGAGATCGAAGGCATCAAACAGTTCACTCTTCTTCATCCCAAATGCTTCGCAGCATGCAGACAAGAATGTACGAATATTCTTCAGGCAGAGGAACTGATAAAGCAAAAAAACAACATTCTGTTAACATTTTTAAAGGTTTTGTTTTTGCACACCAACTGAAAAATAAATATACTAAAATGTATTTATTTCATGCTAAGTCTACAACAAATACATTTACATGTTTAGGTACTTAATAAAAATAACCTGCAATTGTACTTTTATTATACTAAACTGGTATACTTAATTTCTGCTAAATTGGAACAACTATTTTAGTACTTAATGCACTTTAATTGTGTGGAAGTAGTGCTGAAGTCCAACTTAAGATATACTGAAATATATTTGATTGTGCTAAAGTGGAACTAGGCTATTGCAATACTTCAGGTACACTTTAAATAGCTCGCATTTAAAGACCAAAATTATTCAAAAATCATACAATCCTCATCAATAGTGACATTAAAACACATTTTAGGCTTAATATTAAGAAATGTGCATTGTGTACATAGTACCCCAAATAAAGTTTATTAATCATTTTTACATCAGTAAGTCTCAAGTGACATGTCATGTTAATAGATTTGAAATTTACTTAGAAATAAATGTATTTTACATATATTACATTTTAACTAGGGACACTTATTTGTATACATATCAATATATGCATTTACATATACATGTACTTATTTGTATACATATCAATTTGTATACATATCAATTTATATACATATATTTTCTTTTTTTGGGGGGGGGGGGTAAAAGATTACAAAACAAAATGTAAATGCAAATGCCAGGACAAAGCATTTTGAGGATATATTAATGGGAATTTTTTGTGAAAATGTGGCCTTGAGAGAGATGATTTAGTGGAATTATTACAGCGTTTCCCTACTGTAGATGAGGAAATGAGATTTCCAACTAATCGCAAACAGACTATTTCCTAATAGGTGCTATTAACAATATTTCTGCTTCTGCATTTTCTTACTATTAAAAGAGCACAACAGACCAACTTTAAAAATGACACATGAGGTTGCTTTTAACTTCCCACTACTATCAGTCTATTGTCATGATTGAATTTAATTTAAACAATTTAACACCATTAGTTCACAATTGTGTATTTAAATGAATGTGAACTAATTCCAAAGCACAAAAACAACACTTATCAAAATACACCATTTGCATGAGTCAGATAAGTGACAGGAACGCCGACTAACGCAACAAGGGATGTTGTTGAAAATTGCTCTTTTCCGTTGTCTGATGGAGACTAACTGTGTCTCGTCAATCCAGAAGGGTGGATTTGTATGTTTAAAAATCAGTCAGATCAAAGATGGATTTTATCAGGTCACTGGAGTGAAACAGGGGCATCTGGGAAGAGATGTTTGGGCCCGGGCAGACTGCCTGAGACTTCTCAGCCCTAAACACTTACTTACACACAGCAGCGAATCAGACAGAACATTCATCTGGACGCCTTTTGGGTCCCTACCAAAACACGATGTACATTTAAAATTGATGTTTCATTAGCTCAATGTTTACCCAGTTTGTTGAGAGTTTTGCAGACTGACTGAATGAAGCCGTATACAAAGAGAACTGTGTATATATCTACCACTGGGCCCTTTGTGAAGAGAAGTCTATGATACCACTTGCACTGGGGCCACTTGTACTGTATGGCACTGGCTAGTACCTACTATAAAGCCTTAAATGACTTTAACTTACAAAAATGTCAAAATATACTAAATATATAATATGCAGGTTAAAAAGAAATGTACTGAAATAGATATTAACATACTGAACATGCCACTTGAGTCTAAAGTTGTGTGGGTAGGTTAGTGTTTTGGAGTATATTATAAAAAATACAAATGAGTTCATAAGCAATAATAAAATAACGCTAGACTGTCTATTTGCGCTCACCTGTGACATCTGTGGTCTGAGATTGATCTCTTTCAGGTTAATGGTGTCGGATCTAAGATTGTTCAGCAGCTGGCACAGAAGCACCCCATCCCGAAGAGTTTGGGCCAAATCAAAAACCTGCGCCGAATCCGCCGTGACCCGATGATTCCGGGGCAAAACTTTACAACTGATCAGCCACAAGCTGCACTGCCTCCAGTACTCCATAATGCGCGTATACAATTAAAGCCAACAACTGTGAAATAAACCTGACACCGTTGAATGAAGCTAAGATGTAGAAACAGCCGAAGCAGAGCGCACACCTTGCGTTACATTTGGCATCCGTGTTTTTTTTTAGAGCTTGCGCTCTTAGTTGCCAAAACTGAGACTTGTGCGCACTAATTTGGGTTTATCCGCGGTCTACCAGAACTATAAATCCCCATCTGCGGAGTTACGGATTCTAGCACGGCAAAGGATTTATAATAATTGTAGAATGCGGCGTTGCATCGCAAACTTCCAATGGTGAAGTCTTAGCTTATGAATATTCATTAATATTGTTGACGCTGCGTTGTAGATCTTCCAGTGGCGACGATTCATCTCATGAATATTAAACACCAAGTCTTCACCATAGTAGGATCATTTCACCCCCCCACCCTGCGCTTCCTTTTCCGTTAGTTTGACTCTGATAGACTCTAAATATCATACAGAATGTCTTATATTTAGACCTCTCGCAGATATCCTGCCTCTTTGAAGGCATTTGTATTAATCTGTTAAAACTGTAAAAAAAAGAATCTCAATCATGTAGGATTAATAATGTTATAACAAAGAAAAAAAAAAAGAATTATGATGTAATGTAATGCAATAATTTGCAGCTTTTTATAGGTAAAATAATCCCTTTTAGTGGGAACAGAGGACATTCCAGATGAATTGAACATGGCTTTCCAGAACAGAGCTGATCATTAAACAAACAATGACGGAGAAGTGGGTTTAACAGTTAAACTCACACACAGACAGTAAGTTATGTTATGCTCTTCCTGTAATACAGATGTGCATATTTCATATCTTACCTTAAATAATGAGTATTTCAGTAAAATGATGATTATTATTAGACGCTTCAGATAATTGCATGAATGCAAAAGTTGTAATATTTCGTGTGTTTCAGTTAATAAAATGAATGAATCGGCCAGCAAATGTATAAAAATGAATAGTTTTTTTTTTGTCTTTTTTTTTTATTTAGTTAGTTAAATCAGGCATTGCCTATATTTTTAATTTTTATAAGATAATAAAACCAGTCGATTGGACAAACGAGATGGTCCTCACTGCAGAACACAAGATCCAGGGGGCGGAGTTGGATCTAGATCCAACTCCTCCCACCTTACATAGACCTAAACCTACCTGTCTCCACCCCCTGATCCCTAAACCCACCCATCCCCACCACTAAACCTACCCATCTCCACCCCTAAACCTCCAATCTCCACCCCTAAACCTACCCATCCCCACCCCTAAACCTACCCATCTCCACCCCTAAACCTACCCATCTCCACCCCCTGGATGTGGATCCAACCCCGCCCCCTGGATCTTTGTTCTGCAGTGAGGGGCTACTGGGACAAACGAACAAATACAACATTGCACGTGCATTGCGACGTTGTGTTGTCACGTGCTTAATTCCATCCAATCAGCAACACGGAAAACGCAGTTCCATAACACAACAAGCGCTTTCACATTAACTTACATGTATTGTGTAACTTGTACACTTCAGACTCCGCTTGAAGAATATAAGATTTCAAGGTGAGAAACAGTTTCGTTTTAAACTGTATTAACCATTAGTACGAGTTTCATGTGTGTATATTGCCGACGACGTATATATTCTATAAGGTAAGCACTAAGTTTCTCACTTATTTATTTGGGTTCTGTTTAATACGTGCGTTTTATCTTGCTGGCACAGATGGCTCTTGCCCTGGCTGACAGGGCTATCGGAGCAATCATTGGATCAGCTGTTGCCGATGCTGCAGGTTTGCATTACTTGCGAATACTAGTAACAAAATATACCAAAAAGCCTTATATATATATATAGCTAAACATATTTATATAACATATAAACATCTCTAATATATCACAAGTGAATTGACGCAGACAGTGTTACAGTACACATTACTGTGTATTTACATAAGCATTGACAAGTACATGCACATGTATAAACTGACATTATTTTATGGAGATGCAATGTAATCATACATTATTTTTGTCATTACTATAGTAATTAATTATAGTAGCAGGTAATGTGTGAAACATGAACACTGTAATCTAGTATTATCCTATAATCAAATGTTGACAAATGCATATTTTTGTTGGTACTGTACGCTCTGCAGCACAACCGCTCCATTGGGTCTATGACCTGCAGAAGCTGAGCATGTTGCTCTCTCAAAGTCCTGAACCTGAATTCCACCCTGAATCTGCAAACCCATTCTACAGGAGGAACACTGGACAGCAGAGCTGCTATGGAGATCAAGCATTCGTCCTCCTGGAGTCTCTGTCTGAGTGTGAAGGTGAAAAATACATTCCAGTATGTAAGAATATGAAAGGCGAAACTGTTTGTTTGAAAATCTGACTAGGATGGTATGAAATCCACCATATTATTTGACATATTGTGGTTAATGGGATGTTGATTGAATTATTTGTTTGTTGGTTCAAACAGGTCTGAATGTGGAAGATTTGAAGCAGCGCACCTACAGATTCTTTGGACCCGGATCTGAATATGACACACCAGTCAATGATCCTTACAGAGACAAAGGAGGTAAATTAATCTACTGCACCTCAACATTTTCATATTTGTTTACTTTTTTATTAGTTCTTCTTGAAATATTTGATTTATTTTTTTTCTACACTATGACAACTCAAATACTCCTTTATATTACAAACAATTGTTAAAAACGTGATTATATTTATATATTTATTTATGTATATGTCCTTTGATTTTATTTGATTTTAATTATAAAATATGAATGTGAATTATATATTATAAATATGCATACAATAAAAGCTTTTATTTTTCATTTTCATTTTGAGAATGAGTTTGTTTCATTTTTATTAATTTTGTTATGTGCTTTTGTCATTTTTTTACTTAGTTTTAGTTTTTATTCATTATTATTTTTATTATTTTTTTAGTGCTTAAGCTTATATTAGTTAGTTGTCAAGGCAATATTTCAAACTTTCATTTAGTTAAAGTTTTTCATGTATTATTTGTATTTCATTTCAGCTATATTTCATTTAAAAAAAATAATAGTTCTTGTTAACAGTATAACCATTTGCACATTTACCTGTCATTTTGACTCATAACCCTAGACAGATGGTGTTTGTTTTTGTTTGTTTCGTTTTCAAATGTGAGTTTTGCTGAATTATTCATGACTTTTACTTATTTTTTTCTCAAGCTCCCAGGCCTCAACTACCTATTGAAGGACCCTGGAGACAAGCAAGCCTTAAGAGCTTTATTAAAAATGTGGATGCAGGCAAGCCAGAGACAGGTACTGTCAGTTATGTTGCCGAAAGAAATGAAGACAGATAACCATCATACATATTTTGTGTAGCCACATTATTGTTAATAAATACTAATTAATTTGAATGTTTTTCAAATATATTTATAATAAAAATTTCAGTCATTTGGAAGGAGAAAATAAAGCAATATAATATTTATTTTCAGGTTGTGAAACTGATAACCAAATAGATGGAGTGGCAAAGCTGGCTCCCATTGTAGCATGCTATGCTGGAAAACCAGAGATGTTGGAGAGAGTTGAGGAAGCCACCTGTGTCACGCAAAACAATGACATATGTGTGGCAGTAACTCTCGCTGCTGCTAGGTTGGTAATATATGATTGACATGAGATGTGTGGCATATCTCATATTAGAATGTATGTGGAAATAGTATAGGAGATGATACCTATAATATGTTAGGAAATATCAGTGTTAAATGTCTTTTTTCTTCAGGTTCTTGGAGCATTTCATCCTGAATGGTCCTGATCCCAAGGCCTTGGATGCAGTGCTGAAACAGCTCAGTGACCCAAACAGAAAAAACCCTCAGGAGTTGGACAAAGCTATAATTGGTATACACAGCTTTAAATTGTTATTAGTATTGTGAGCTGGATACTTAGGGCGTGTTTACATTTGGCAGCTTTGGTTTGATTAAAAATAACTTTGACAGTGTGAACACTAAATGTATAATATAAAAAAGAACCAAACTACAAGTTTTTAACACACTCTTGGTCACAGATGAAGCAGGATATATCACTTGTCTCTAGCTAATGCATCATCTTTATCCGGGATTTCATGTCAAATTTTGCATATATCACAAATACATCATTTAATATCTGAAATCAAATGTATTTTTGTTTTAATTTTCTAATTTAGGACACATTCATCAAGTAAAGGACAATTTGAGCAAGAAACCCAAAGAGCTCATTCCCACTGTGTTTCCAAATACTTGAGGTTAGTTACCTGCAGCTGATAACCTGTTATTATTCTCCTATGTCTATCCTATGCACACACTACAGTTAATCACAGGTATCTCAGCAGCTTTATCATGTCCCTCAGGTTTGCCAGGTGCATTCCAGGCAGCACTGCATGGGGTTCTGACAGCCAGTGGATATGAACAGGCTATCCGGGACACTATGAGCTGCGGTGGATGCACCTGTAGCAGGAGCTCCTTCATCGGCGCCTGCATTGGCGCTCAGGTACTGCAAAAATAATGACCTTGTGATCTGTTTGACCGCATTGTTCTAGCCATAAAACAAAGTAGGCTTTATGTAATTAAGGTCAAATTCTTTTTGTGCTATCTGTTGAACACTTATCTCTCTGAACAGTCCATTCCAATCTTTCATCGGATGATTATGCCATACATACTGTACATGACAGAACAACTATGCAGTTACTCTTGCAGTTTTGTAATGGCTCTTATAATGTGACACTTGTTTTTTCAGGTTGGACTTGAGGGAATCACAAGTTCCTGGAAAAGCAAGACTTTGCGATACAACACTTTGTTGGATCTCGCAAAGAAAGTTGTTACTCTCCAGCAGCTTTAAACTTTTTAGTATGCAAAGTAAATAAGTGGCTGATAACTGGATATAATTATGTAATCACCCAAGTTCTTCTGAGTTTTGCCTACAGGTCATCTTTCATGGCTGTTGTGATTTTGATGAGACAATTAATGAATGTTTTAGCCTGAAATTTTATGAAGTTAAAACTTGATACCTTTGTTTTATTAAATCACGACATGGCATGCAGAAACTGACATACAATGTGGCATTAAACTCATGTTCAGTGAACACACTTTGTATTTGTCTTGTTATTACTCTATTAAAATGTGAAATAAGATCAACTACTCAAAAGAGTTAAGAGACAACCTGTTCTGACTGATAGAGCCATCTAGTGGACTTTACGAAAACCTCAGCATTTTTATATAAATATAAGATTTTATATCAGTTATATAAGTTTTTTCAAGTTCTCAAAACACAAATATATTATTATTTCCTCTTAATAATGATATTAGTATTATTTGTTTTCTAAACAATAAATATTTTATTTCCTATCATTTGTTGATCGATTTATTGAAACTTATTATTATTAATTAATAAAAAAAATATTAATTAGAAATATTGTTATTAATTATTAAGCATTTGTTTAATGGTCAAACTGCTGTCTAAGCAGGCTGCACACTAGGATTTGAGACACATCCGTTGGCTATCGTTGAGTTTGTCCTTCCTCTTCACACACTCCCTCACTTCTAACAGCTGCTGCTCTGCATTAGCGGCTACACTACTGACAGATATTCCACAATACTTTTACCAGACAGCCATAACACAGCTTTACACGTTTATTTTAATTGGTTATCTTCTCAGTCGCGTTTTTACATGGACTATACGCTTATTACGACAAAGCGAGCTGAATTCATAAGTGTTTTGGCCGGGCGGAGAGAGGCTATAGCAGGCTAATCTGTGTTTGCTAACAGGCTTCAGCTCAGACTGATCGTTTGAAACATCAGTATTTTATAAACACAGACATGGAGTTCAACGTTAGACGACTAGCAGCGGACGCGGGCACTTTTCTCACTCGTGCTGTGCAGGTAAATGTCTTTAAATGACCTTAAATTTGTTTAGTGTCTTAACTTGTGTTTGTTTTTAATCAGGTTGTACGTTACTGTCTTTACTTAACGGGACAGTTCAGACAAACTGAATGATCTGTCATAATTTACCCACCCTTATGTCTGTATGACGGTGGAGCACAAAGGTATATTGTTATTGACCGACAGCCGAAGTCACCATTCACTTTCATTACTTTTGTCCATAAAATGAAAGTGTATGGTGGCCAAGACTGTCATTCTGCCTAATTGTGTGTGTGTGTGTGTGTGTGTGTGTGTGTGTGTGTACACGTTACAGAAAAAAGTCGGTAACACTTTACTTGAAGGGGTGTCACACCGTGTGCATAAGAACTGACATGACACCTTCATAATCATGACATGACACATGTCATGAATATGAAGGTTTTATGCATGTTTATGACAACTGTCATTAAGTGTCATTCGCTCAGTTATATCATTTTTAATGCAAAGATGACATTATTTGACCTACCCCTAACCCTAGCTAGCCCATAACAAAGACATCTCAAACAATGTCATCTTTGCATTAAAAATTACATAACTGAGCGAATGACACTTAATGACAGTTGTTATAAACATGCTTAAAAAACCTTCATATTCATGACGTGTCATGTCATGATTATGAAGGTGTCATGTCAGTCTTATGCACACCCCTAAAGTGTAAACCAAAAGTCATATTCATTCAAAATTGCATTCACAATGCATCATATGGTATTTTATTTTTAAATCTGATCTTTGAAGATTTTACGAAAAAAAAGCTTTTACTTGATTACTGTTTTTTATAAGCATTTTTGTTTATTCATTCCATTACATTTAATTTATGTTTTTTTTTAAAACCTATTTCTTACTGTTGTATTGTACTGTTTTGGCTTTGTTGTAAATTGATTTGAGAAAGCATCCTTTAAAGGCACTATACTAAATACAAATATTATAATCGTTACTAATATTAATGTAAACCATGGAAAAAGGTCAAATGTTGGCCAGAAATGCAGTCTAGGTCAGCAGCTCACTAGGCTTTGGTTTTAAGACCACAGCTGTATGTGTGAACATACAGATACACATACAGATAAGCCAACTGTAAATTGTCAAATGTAACGTGAAAAACTTTAATATATAAACTGCATTGCTGAAATAACATGTTAGAACAGTCAACAAACTTTGCAATCCATGTAGTTCACAGAGGAGAAGTTTGGGCAGGTGGAGAAGACTGAGCTGGACGCCCATCTAGAGACCCTTTTGAGTCGGGCAGAATCCACCAAGCACTGGACGGAGAAGATCATGAAACAGACAGAAGTTTTGCTGCAGCCGAACCCTAGTAAGAGGAAATGTTTGATTAAACAAGACTGTAGTTTAGCATTACTGCAAGTCACAATAAAAAGACATGCTCATTTGTATCACCAGTACAGAGGAAGTGAACTCAGGGTCAAAGCTGGTGAAATCATCTCACTTATTGCAGTAAACCTAATTGCAAGAGAAGAGTGTGAAGTTCCCCATCTGTTCCTTGCAATGGGATTAAGACCCAGCCCTAATGATGAGTATTTTTAGCTGTTTAGCCAGGAAGTCAAAACAATGTGGGTTATAGCTTACATTTATGATCTTAGATTTTCTTACAGTAAGAAATAAACACATCCTGTCTTTATTCCAGTTTTTGGTGACATATTGGTGTTTTTACCACACTTTATCTTCCAAGCACGTCATGCAATCATAAAAGTGAAAGCTCATGATTCACAGTAACGCTTTGTAAGATATATTTGATGTTCAACAACAGTAATGGTTAACAGGCCTTGCTTAAGAGGATGCATGTGGTCTCATCTGACTCTCACTACTCTTAATTGAATTTGTCTGATGTTTGTAGATGTCCGGATGGAGGAGTTCCTTTACGAGATGCTGGACAAAAAAGTCCCAATGCGTGCCAACAACCACGAGTTACTGGGAGAGTGCATGATCGACTCTGGACATGAGTTTGGACCTGGAACAGCATACGGTAAACTCATTACATAATATTGTCCCACTCACACTGGACCCTGACAGTATCAGCTAGTGTTTGGAGCTATGAACATATAGATGAAATTATTGTGATGTCACAAAAAGCAACCATGCTTCAGACAAGCAACATTTAGTGATGATTTTGAGCAGTAATTCAGTTCTGTTAATCTGTTAAACATGTGTATGTAATAATGTTTGTTGATGTGATACCTTTTATTTATAGTAAAGACATATATTTTGAAATGACATCAAGCATATACCTACGCATATGACTTAAGTTTACATGTTTACATGTCTACATGTTTTTTTACATCAAAATTTGTACTGATCATACAACTATACAGTTATGTGTCTAGAGATACAGGTGCATCTCAATAAATTAGAATATGGTGTCAATGTTCGTCTTCTGGATCATTGGCAAGTCGGCAGTCTTCCCCATTATTGTGGTTTCAAAGAACAAGAGATACCCAGAATTTATACTGTATGGATGGTCATTTATTGAAACTCAAATGTAAATATTCTAATATTTTGAGATACTGATTTTTGACTTTCATGAGCTGTAAGCTCTAATCATCAAAATTAAAACAAAAAAAACTTTTGAAATGTTTTACTTTCATGCAATGAATCTAAAATATATGAAAGTTTCACTTTTTGAAATAAGTTACAAGAAAAAATGTACTTTTCCACGACATTCTAATTCATTGAGATGCACCTGTATATACACTAGCAGCCAAAAGTATGGAATAATTGACCCTTTGCAAAGACCCGCCCCCCCTCCGTTACTGTTGCTATGTCTGACAAGCCATGGCACTTTCACACCACACATCATGTTCTCACGCAGTGAAAAATACATCGCGGAGCAAAGAGGAAACTGACAACGCACCGACAGACAAAACAGAGCAGGTTACTTTTGGTATGAAACAAAGCCTCAGCTTTCAAATTTGGTCATTTTGTAAGAAATTCAAACAATAAATAAAAATTTTAATTTTGCTTTAATGTGTTGGGCAGTAACTAGTTACTGTAACTTAGTTACTGTAATAATATTACTTTTTGCAGTAACTGGTAGTGTAACTAATTACTAATAAGATTTCAGTAATAATATTACAGTTACCATCCATAAAACAGCTTAGTTACTTAGTTACTTTTGATGCCTCAACCCCGCTGATTTAAAATCCAACAATCAAATAATTCCTAGATTTATTTTCATAATTTTCACAACTCGCACATACATGTGATGTCCCCAGTGCAGCAGGCAAACTTGGAATATGGAAAAGATTACATTCAGCAGATATAAATATTGCATTATATTGATTTTGTCAGGAAAAAAAGATGATCTGAACACTGTTGTAGGGATGGGCGATATATCTCATGCGATAGTCATGCGCATCTCGTCAGTAAAGCCGGTTCCTTGATTAGATCTCCATCACCTGTTTTCAAATGGAGCGGCATTTAATACACAGAGCCGTAGATCACTGACAAGCTACGCAATATCGCGTTCATATCGAAGGCGATAATCAGTCGATATATGCGTGCTTGCTGTACTACGGCTTGTGTATTAAATGCCGCTCCATTTGAAAACAGGTGATGGAGATTTAGCGCTATTACAAGGAACCGGCTTTACTGACGAGATGCGCATCTGATCAATATATCGCCCAGCCCTACACTGTGTGTAAGTTGTGGCTGTACTTTATTGGCATACATCCCTCTGACAGCATGTGCTAATTAATTAAATAATTAAAAATCTTTTTGGAAAATTAAACAGTTTCTTACAAACTTATGTGACTTGATAAAATACATAATGAAATATAATCGTATATGGGAAACGGAGAAATGACAATTAGCTTCAAGCTACACATGACAATTAATGAGATTGATACAACACTTCTACTTGAATGTCACTATCAGTCACTATTGAGTGTTTGTAATAACTTCTGATTGCGATCCGATGTGGATTTTGGTCAAATGGTGAGGCAGAAATATGTTGTTAGTAACATTCTAGAAGAATTTTATGTGGAAGATACACAGTTACAACTTCTGTGGGGCGTGAAGAAAAAGTAATGTAACTAGTAGTGTAACTAATTACTGTTGCCAGAAAGTAATAAGTAAAGTAACAATATTACTTTTGAAAGGAGTAACTAGTAATGAGTAATATATTACATTATTTGAGTAACTAGCCCAACACTGGTCATGACAGATCGCTGTAGCGCCTCAGTACAAGTGGCACATGAACCGATCATCCCTTCCTCTTTACTAGTTATAGCACAACATAAACATGAATGAACATCAGAAGGGATCTTGTTTCAACTGCGGAAAGACGTCAATACACACCATTTTTCAAATGCACAGTTCAAGTCCACCAACGTTAATCTACTCTCCTTTCTTGTTTGTTTGTTGGACAAAATGGCAGATGAGACGTTATGATTGGTCAGATCGCCTGTCAATCAAACTCCCCGCGAAGAGTCAATTAGGATTTTTTTTAAATGTTTTTGAAGGAGGTTTCTTGTGCTCACCAGGGGTGCATTTGTTTGATCAAAATACAGAAACAACAATATTATTACAGTTTAAAAAACTGCTATGAATATGTTTTAAAGTGTCATTTATTTCTGTGATGGCAAAGCTGAATTTCCAGCAGCCATTACTCTAGCCAAAGATATTTTGGTTCTGCTCAAGAAACATTACTTACTATTATCAATGTTGAAAACTGCTTAATATTTTTTGAAAACCATGATACATTTTCTTATTAAGGATTGTTTGGCGAATGGAAAGAACAGCTTTTATTTCAAATATAAATATTTTGTAACATTACATGTCTTTTATATAGTATAATGTAGATAGGTTGAAAGAACTGAGAAGTGTGGCTGTTAATAAACTCATTGAGATGAATGTCCTCTCATCCTCTGATGTGCTGCAGGTAGTGCTCTCATTAAATGTGGGGAGACTGAGAAGATGTTAGGCAGTTCAGAAAAAGAGTTCATTCAGAGCTCCGCCATTAATTTCCTCACTCCCTTTAGGAACTTCATCGAGGGAGATTTTAAAACCTTATCGGTGAGCATCAGTATACCACTGAACATGCCTTTATTAACCTTTATATTATATTATATTATATTATACTGTATCTTCTAATCTGTTACATTTCTGTTGTTGTGTTCTTTTTTCACAGAAGGAACGCAAACTGCTTCAGAATAAGCGTCTAGATCTGGATGCAGCCAAAAACAGAGTGAAGAAGGCCAGAGTGGCTGATGCTCGCTCTGCAGTTAGTATTACACACACACACAGAATGTAATAATCAGCAGTTTTATTCTTCAAGTGGCATTTTCAGCTTAACCATATACACTCAGTTTTACAGCTTTTAGGGAAGAGAAGCTTAAAGAGTGAAGGCTGTCTTTCATCTTTCCCCAAGCTAGCTGCCGGCTGTCTTATGCTCTTAGTGCAGTTTAACTAACAGAGAAGATGCTCGTGTTAAATACCCTTTTGCGTGTGAGCTGCTGTCTTTGGATCTCTAACCTCTCTTATTTTCCCCAGTTCTCTCTCATTATGTCTCTCTCTGTCTGCTTGCCTGCCTCCGTCTGAAGGAGCTGAACTCAAGCCCTCCGCTGGGAGAGGAGTATGTGGCTCACTTTTCTTACATGCTCAGCTTTATGCATGTCAGGTGGCTAAAGGTTTGTCTGCTGTGTCTAATAAAACATCTGCCCTCTTTTGCCCTTCACGAATCTTTGGCGAGATGTCGAAAATGGTTTTGTGAGCGGAACATTTTATGTTCAAAACCACCATTTAAATAAACACATGCTTGTATTTCTGTCCAGCTCAACCGAAATAGCTGTGTCAATTCAGCATGTGTTTATTGTGTTTGTTCATAACCTCATATTTGGTACATGTACATCTTAATTTGTGAGATATTTGTGCTATTATTTAACTTTGAGGGCAACAGAATGCAGTTACTGTGTTTGGTGTGCTTTTGTTTTTCTTCTGTCCGTTGATAATGTATGAATATCTGTGCCCGAGTAGTCTCAACTAACAGTATGATTTGTATTAAAGATGCACATTACTTACCAGCCAGTTTTATATATTTTTTTATTATTATTGTTTATTGGGTATTTAATTGTGATGCTCATTTTACATTTAGATTAGAATACCTTTGACATCATCCACCATTCACCTTTTTAAAAATATTTAAATAACTAAATAACTTATAGCTCTGTAAAATGTAATTTTTAGCAACAACAAAAAAATAGGAATATCCATTATTAAACTGTTCTTAATAATGTTGTGATGCCTAAATTTAATTGTGGCATTTAAAATGATTGATTTTAGTGTTTTGTTCTTTATTTATTAAAACAAACTTTTTTATATTAATATCCTTATTTTATAATGCTATACATTTTATATTATCATATTGATAAAGTATTCCAATGTACATTAGGATACATTTCAAAATGGGATAAAATACTTTAGAATGCAAGATTCGTTACTTTAGTAAACTTGGAAAACATTTGGCGATGAGGGGAATGTGTTTGGCTCATGTTTACGTGCTGCATGTGCTCACACCTGTTGTGACACTGGATGATTCAAGTCTTCTTCCCTTTGTTGCGTGCTTCACATTATTCCTTGTAGCTCCCTGTTTTGGTTCCTCCCAGTGAATGTGTCTGTGCATGAATGGTGAAACCATTCAACTTGCATAACGGCTAGTTATGAAAGCTGTTGATTGTGAGTAGTGATCGGTTTGTGTGGTTTAAGTTGATGTTTTTGCTTGACCTGACGAGTTTGTTACTGTTTCTGAATGCTGGCCAGCTGTGGACTGAGGAGGTGCAGCAGGTGAGTGTGCTTGAGTCTTTCCTCCCCTGAGCCTGTTGAAGAAAACACATCGTTTATCAGAGAAACAGAAACGCCTGCCCTGCCCTGCCCTGATAGTGCTGTCTGATATGAACTCACCCTGCCACGTGAATGAGGAACTGCTCTTACATACAACTCAAACACATTCTTGTGTCCAGCAGGGGGAGCTACAAAGTTGTTTATATTCCCACGTGCCTAAACCAGCTCCGGCAGTATGTCCATTTGATTCTGAGCCTGTTGATGGGGCTATACAGAATGTGCATGTCAGCCACAGTGATTTGTTATGTATGTTTGTGTTTCCCTCAGGCAGAGACAGAGCTGAGGATAGCACAGAGTGAGTTTGACCGGCAGGCCGAGATCACCAGACTTCTGCTGGAGGGTATCAGCAGCACTCATGTACGCTCACACATCCTTTGTCTATCAGTGTTTCCTCCTGCAGCACCACAGCAAAAGAAATGAGGCTTTACCCAAGTTAAAAGGATAAATCTGTCATCATTTACTCACCCCCTTATTGTTCCAAACCTGTCCAAACATTCTTAAAAATATTTTATTTTGTGTTCAGCAGAAAAGAGAAAGTCATACAGGTTTAGAATGAATTGAGGGTGAGCAAATCACAACATTTCTGTGAATTGAATGTGATGGGTGTTGCAAAATAACATCAAATACTCATCAACAAGCATGAAATGAATGACTTTTATGAGTGGATTATCATTTAATGAATCAGTTTAAATTATTCATTTATTGAATCAGTCCTAATGAATGGCTCTTATGGGCCTGTTCTTTTAATAAATTGGTCATTTAATGAATCAGTTAAATGACTCGTTCTTTGAATCACTTTTAATGAATGACTCTTATGAGCCTGTTCTTTTAATGAATCATTCAAAAGGCTCATTTTTGAATCAGTCTTAATGAATGACTTCTACCAGTCTTTCATTTAATGAATAAGTCAAAAGACTTGTGATCAAAATGATTTATGGGACCATTTTTAAAGAACCACTCAAAAGTATCATTCTTTCAGTGTTATTTTAATGAATAAGTCTAAATTAATTACTCAATGAATTTGTCAGAACAGATCCGACTGGTTACAAACATTTAAAAGCGCTTTAAATATGTTAGGATTACTGTGGATTTATGACTAATTATAGATTCTGTGGGAAACACTGCTGCTTATATTCATGTATGTAATATGTGCTAATGTCTGTGCTCTCCTCTTTGTGATCAGGCTCATCACTTGCGATGTCTGAATGATTTTGTGGACGCTCAAGCTGCATATTATGCCCAGTGTTACCAGTACATGGTCAATCTACAGAAACAGCTGGGAAGGTTGGCTCACTTTTATACCTCAATGCATTTGTTTGTACTAGTTATGCAATTTTTCACACCAAATCCTCTGTTTTATGCTAAATGCACCCACAATGGAATCATCTGTTCTCTCAAACAGTCAAATTGCGATGTAAGCAATGATTTTCATTAATTGATAAGTGTACGTACATTCAGCTATTTCTATATTTAAACCCACCATTATTAACTGTTTCCATATTTCCTCCAGCTTTCCATCCACGTTCTCTAATAACAATCAGCCGGCTGGCAGCTCCTCCGCCAGCATCTCGGTTCCCACGGCACAGCCAGCCGCCTCACTGCCTGCTCCGCCGCCCAGCCAGACCTCACCCGCTCTCAACGAGCTCCGCAGCACCTCAGGCACCCGTAAGGCTCGTGTGCTCTACGACTACGACGCCGCCAGCAGCAGTGAGCTCTCTCTACTCGCCGATGAGGTGGGCCTTCATCACGTCCTTTCAGATTGTCATAAAATGAATCATTATAAGTCTTAATGGTCAAATATTTCCCTGTCAGGTGATCACCGTGAGCAGTGTGCCAGGCATGGACTCTGATTGGCTGATGGGGCAAAGGGGGAATCAGAAAGGCAAAGTGCCAATTACCTACTTGGAGCTGCTCAATTAAGATCAGCGAGAAGTGTAAAAAAAAAAAAAAAAAATCACATTTGTAGATGTGATTTGACAAGAGTAACACTCCAGATGTGATCAGAGAAAGATCAGTTTAATGTAGCGCAAAGCAATATAAAAGTCTTCTACACTGCCATGTCCTGTTGTGTGAACGTCTCTTTTGCCATTCGAGTGGCGTCATAGTAGCCTTACAGTAACGAAAAGCAGTCTGAGATTGCCAACTATTCATCAGATTTATGTGCCAACTGATTTTTTTTTACTGCTAAACTAATTGATTGTGCTATAATGTGCTATGATGCTCTAATAAATATATGAACCTGGTTGGTGCGGTTTAATGTGATCTTTCTTTTTTTTTCTTTAGAAAATGACTGTTTTTAATCGTATTGTCTTGTTTCAAGGTCACAGACCAAGCTGCACACACTGGATGCTAGTTTTGAAAAACACCATAGTAACAGTGAACTGAAATGCTGACCTGAATCTTGACCACTGGGTGGCAGTATTTTCAATTAGTGAAAATGAAAATGTAAACACTGCAGCTAAAATCTACCAACATAACTCTTACTGCTGATGCAGTGTGTTATTTCACTGTAGTGGCACCAAACAGAACTGCACAAATAGTGGTAGTGTGTGGAAACGGTTTCCAAACACTCCCTGGACAAAAACTGTGTTATTGTTAATTAAAAATAAAACTATTAAAATTATTAACTGAACTAAAGCTGAAGAAATGGCAAGCGGAATGGGAAGAATGTTGAACTTTTTTAAATCAATCTGTTGTAGAAACAAGACATATTTATTCTTTTAAATCTAGGCATGACCAAGTTGTGTATACAAGGTGTCGTATTGGAAATACTAGATTAACTCATGGACATTTATTGATTGGTGAAGAAGCACCAATATCAATATTGCGGGACTCGCTTGACGGTGAAACATGTGCTTTTAATCTGCCCAATATTTAATGTAATGAGACAGATTATTATCAGGACAAACTCTTAAGCACTTGTTTTATAAGATAGACCCAGAAAAACTTTTACAATTTCTTTCAAAAGTAAATTTAAATAATCTTTTATAGAATTATATGTACAAAACTTTTTATACTTTATTTAAATTTTATATTTTGTATTGTGTATTACTTTGTTTTTCTAATGCATATTCTGTGTTTGCCATGAAATAGCCTGTGAAGCTGAAGCTGATGTGGCAATAAACATAAATCAAGTCTGTTAAATCAAGAACTAAAGCTGAAATAATGAAAATTAGGCAACTAACTGAAAGTTTAAGTTGAAATAGTAAAATTACTAAAACAATAAAATGGAAAAATTAAATTACTTAAGTTAAAGGGATAGTTCACCCAAAAATGAAAATTGTGTCATTATTACGACCCTCATGTCGTTTCAAACCCGTAAGACCTTCATTCATCTTCGGGACACAAATTAAGATATTTTTGATGAAATCTGAGAGCTCTCTGACCCTCTATAGACGGCAACACAACTGCAATGTTCCCAGGTCCAGAAACGTAGCAAGGCCATCGGTAAAATAGTCCATGTGAGATCAGGGGTTCAACCGTAATTTTACAACGCTACAAAAATACTTTGTGTGCAAAGAAAACAAAAGTAATGCACAAAAAGTTTGCACACAAAAGGTATTATTGTAGCTTCATAAAATTACGGTTGAACCCGTGATGGAGGGTCAGAGATCTCTCGGATTTCATTAAAAATATCTTAATTTGTGTTCCGAAGATGAACAAAGGTCTTACGGGTTTGGAACGACATGAGGGTGAGTAATTAATGACAGAATTTTCATTTTTGGCTGAACTGTCCCTTTAAAGAGATAGTTCAGCCAAAGATGAAAATCCTATTGAACACAAAAAAATATATTTTGAAGAATGTTGGTACCAAACAGTTGACGGTAGCCATTGACCTCTATAGTATGGAAAAAAAATCATAGTATTGAATAAAGCTTATTCAAAATATGAATAAACGCTATATAAATTATAATAAAATAACACTGGTCGGTTTGCTCTTTGGGAAATACAAACTACAAATGTTTTACTGTCTTTGCACATTAAGCTGAAATAGAAAGTCTTTCAACATTAAAAATGTCAAACATCAGTTTTCCGTTCCCAAATGTCAGATTCATAACACTTACAAATGCTTTTATTAACATACTTTGTTCTGTGGTCAAAGATAATCATACATATTTAACAACTGTCAAACATAGTCTTTAATTTAATAGTACCATTCTCTATCAGAATGACAGAATATTGAGAATTTTATTTGGGTTGAAAATGTCGAGTTTCACAGCAAATTCATGCAACCCCCATCACAATATCTGGGTTACGTTTGGAATGGCACTTCAAAGAGAAGTTCGTTACAGAGGAGTCATTAGGCAGCAGAATCAAATGAGCACATACATGAAACACTCGTCTGAAACGGTTGAGTACCGATGGGACGTCGTCTACGTTTCACTTCAGAGGCTTCATGAGGAGAAAGTTGGGAGGAGTTGATAGTTGCATACACAGACTGACATGATATCGACGGACTTCGAGTGACAGCCACCATGAAGTTAATACAGTAATAAATCTAAACACAGTCTACTTTTATCTTGTGTGGAACCCTTTGAAACTTCAAACATCATCATGGGTTACACAAAAGTATCAAATTACATACAAAAGCTAGTAGTTGGGCACTGTGGATAGCTGGCATACATTGAAAACTTGAAAATAAATTAACCAACAAATAAAGAAGTCCTCTCTTCAAGCAGGGCTCTTTCGATGAAGCGTGTCCGTACGATGACTTGCAGTAGTCGTGTTAGTGCCGGAAAGTGGAGCGGTTGAGCAGTGGTAGCCGTCTGGGAGCGATGCCGTGATTGTAACCAACCCATAAAGTGCTTTCGCAATTGGACAATAAAAATAAACATGTTACACTGGGATAAAAACACGAGTTCAGGCACAACCGCGAATGTACCGAGTCTCTCATTTTTTGAACGGTGTCAAGCGTCCGATGTTGTGCCAGAAATTGGAGGTCTTGCGTTTGGGTTCAGCCAACATGATGACCTGCTGCTGGGGTAGGGATGTGGGAAGTGTGGGGTGCTTCTGACGCAGCAGGAAGTCATAGTAGGGCCTGGTCACAGCTGCGGGGAAGAGGACATAAACAAAGGGTCAGGACCCGAGAGATTTCAGTTATTAGAGAACGGGACACTGATGTACACATGGGTTTAGTAGACGAGCTTGTTTTTGGTCGTGTTTGAGTCAGTCCAGTTTAGAGTGTGCTGATATTATTGAATGTTATTCTGTAAATGGGTTAAGTGTGTACTTGTAAGGGAAGGATGGGTTGCCAGTGAATTACAGAAACTAGATCAGTTACTGTAAAAAAAAAAGGCTGGGGTATCGATACAGATTTTCTGATTTGATTCCATTTGATCATTCATATGAAAGTGATTCTCACCTCAGCTAATGCTGTACATCTTGTGCATTACAAAAAATCATGCCTTTTATTTACCAGATACAATAACTGAATCATAAAATAAATGCTCTGTGAACACTTAAAATTGATTTGCTTATGCAAAACTGCTATTTTTATAATAATTAACATTAAAATATTGTAAAAATATGAACTCATATTTCAGTTATAAACTCCCATAAAAGAGTGGCAAACGTTTTTAAAAAGAACTGGCTCACAAGAGTCATTTGAATCAGTTTGCTCTGCATGTTGATTCACTAAAAATAACCAATTTAAAAGATTAATTTGTTTGTGAATTGGGCTACACTGGTTCTGCTGTGGGTTTTTGATTCAGTAGAGTCATTTGTTTGTGAATCATACTCCATTGTTTGCTCTGCATGTTGATTCACTAAAAATAACCATTTTAAAAGATTAATTTGTTTGTGGATTGGGCTACACTGGTTGAACTGTAATTCTTTGATTCACTAAAAAGATCCAATTAAAAAGAGTCACTTGTTTGTGAATCACACTACACTGTTTATTTTGTATAGTTCTAAGTCACTAAAAAGAACCAAAAGGTTTAAAAGGTTCATTAGTTAGCCAATTGGACTACATTAGTTACTTTGTATGTTGTTAATTCACTTAATATACAACAAAATATCTGGTATAAAAGAGTATTTTGTTCATGAATATGTTCTACACCAGACTACACCAGTCATGCTGCATGTTATTGTATGCACGCTGTTTGGACAACTTGCTGAAATTTCTTCTTTTTATTTTAGCATATTCAATTCAAACTGCAAACTTTGATAAATGATGATTCAAATATTGATCATGATTAATCAGAAAATCAATATTTTGACCCAGCCTCAGTTAAATAAGCAGATAAGTCACACTAACACACTGTGGAATTACCCTGGACTACTCGATCGGCTCTCTACTTTGAGAGGACACCCAAGATATTGCCCTGCGCAGGACCCCAGGGGGCACCCTAACCCCCCGCCCCTGCCTACGCTGAGGGCCTTCAGGGAGGAGAGGTGAAGTTAAGGTGGCCCTGGGAGCCAGAGGTCCTGAAGGTTCAGAAAAACGTAGGCACTTGGAAGTTTTTGGGTGAAGAAGTGAAGGAGTTCTGAGTGCCAAAAGATGCTGTAAAGCTAATGCTGTTCCAGGGCAGCGAGGTAATAATGAAACACAACACAAACATGGTCAAACACGTGCTTGTGAACAGATGAACAGCGACCACACATGACACATGATTTCAGTCTCCACACCATATCCTGGATCTCCAGCATATAATAATGACAGAAAAGACACAAGTCAACTTGACAAAACAGCTGAAATTCACCTTTGGGCTTCCCTGTTGGATGACTTTTAGATGCATTCAACATAGCCTGCTTCTTCTGGACCTCTGTGATCGTAAAACCTGTTTGGAAGACAAAACAAAAATAATTGAATACAATTAATCAACTGTGGGGAACAGACCAACACTTCTGTCATGTACAAACATTATATAAAACTAAACAGATCAGAATGCCAACAGTTTGAATGTACATTAGTGATAGTTGCCTCAGGGTTACGATTGTTAACAAAGCTTAAGTACTATAATAACTGACTGCTATAAATAAAAACTAAACCTTAAGTAAAACTAAAACAAAAAAAAATCTAAATATAGTAATATTTTAAAGTAAGATACAAAAATGACTTAAATGTGAAATGTGAATAAAATTAAAAGGAAAACTGTAAATATAAAATAAAAGCAGTTATTATATATATATATAATCAATTCAAAATATTAATAAAAACTATAGCTATAGCATATAAATAATATATCATTAATACTAAAATAACTCTGGTTGCCAGGATAGGTTGTTGCTTACTGGCTTAATTTAAAAGAGCCCAAGCCTTTCTGGTCCCCAGATATGACTGAGGATGTAATTCTAGATTAATATTTATTTTATCGTCTGACAGGTGGAAATTGTAAATTCAATCACCAAATGATTTCAAGTTGTCATTTACGTCCATTTTTGTTGATGGAGAACAAACGATGCAGGATGACTGTGAAAAGAATCCATTTAAAGACTGTGGACAATAAAATCGATGCTTTTATTTGCACTTGTAAGAGCTTGTTCACCTGTTTCGAGGTCGTGCTGGACCTGTTCCCGTTCATCCGCAAAGGCCCGCAGCCAGCGCTGCTTCTGCTCGGGTTTCTTGGCACACAGAAGGTGGACCTCCTCTCCTCCAGGAGAACATAATTTCAAGGCATTCTTCAGACTCACGTTAAAGTCCTTATCCTTCCCATCCTCTACATCCACCACTTGCATCTGATCCATGTCTAACCGACCCTTGTAGTACAGGATGTCCCTCCGAAGCAGATCCTGTGGTGCCACGCAAGTAGAACAATCATATAAAATAATAACTTTAACTCACATAAAAACTGGCATTTAACTCACTGGCATGGCAAGCGACTGACCTTCTTACAGAAAACCAGTTGGTGGTCAAAGAGAAAGAACATTCGCTGCTGGCCTTTGGCCTGTGGCTGGGAGATCTTGGTCAGGTCTCCTGAGAAAATCAGATCGGAGCTTCTGCTCAAGATGTCTTCACCCTAATGAAGGGGAAAAGAGCCTGTGAGACCACAGTTCTGGAGTGAATCAGTGTGTGAATATTATCCAAGATGCTCGTGTAATTTACCTCCCAGTCCTCTATGGAGCTTTGCCACTGAGCAATTTTGTCAATATTCTCCAGACGCCTCTTTCTCTCATTGATCAGTCTGGCCACATTCTTCATTGCATTTAAGGCAGCTTCCACATCCTTATAATCTCTGAAAAGCAAAATATATGAGATTTGAAATGCCAATTAGCAAAATGTGAATCAAATCATTCAGCAATTTGTCATCCATTAGTGCTCATGAATTATAGATATTTTTCCTTTAAGTTATTGACATTTTTAATCTATTGGGCAACAATGTCCATTTGGACCAAATATTTTGAAAAAGCAGCTGTGCCATCACAGGAATAAATTACATTTAAAAAAAAAAAAAGAATATATTTAAAAATGTAGTTTATTCCTGTGATGGCAAAGCTGAATTTTCAGGAGCCATTACTCCAGTCTTCAGTGTCACATGATCCTTCAGAAATCATTTTAACATGCTGATCTGGTGATCAAGAAACAATTCTTATTAGATTTTCTTATTTCTTATACATTCCTCATTTCTTATATTTTATTTCAGGATGAATAGACAGTTCAAAAGAACAGCATTTCATTTAAAGACAATGAAAAATATATATTTTGTACTTTTTCGATTTGCTGAATAAAAAGTATTCATTTCTTTAAAAAAAAGACTTCTGGGCCAATCTTTGAACACTAGTATAGGTATCTGTATTTTTATTTAAAGCTGCAGTCCGTAACTTTTTTTGGTTAAAAATGATCCAAAATCAATATTTGAGAAAGTACATAACCAGCCAGTGTTCAAAACTATCACCTTACTTTAGCCCGATTCACAACGGTTATCTTATAATAATGTTTTCTAATTTGAGTGGTACGGGTAGGTTTTCGCGGGAAATTCGAGCATGCTGCTGCGTCATTACGTCACGTTTGTAAACATAAAGAAGTTGTCCCGGCTAGTAGGCTATATCACATGTGAGGATCCTGCAGGTGACGGATCATTTATAGCCTTTTCTCACAGCAGCTAGAATAATTAAATTTATCATTTTGATGGCGGATTGTAATCCAGAAAGGATTATGTGTTTATGAAACAGATGTGAATGAAATTAAATTATATTCCAGTTTTAAATGTGCTAAATGTTTAAATTAGACTGTACAGAAATTGAAATCTACACGCTAATACTATACTCATAGTCACGCAATGCTGATGTTGTTAACATTAATAATTTGAGAACAAAGTATAACAATGATAATACTTTGCACAGTTAGATGTGATATGAGCTAACCGATCTTTAGATTTAATCACCATTGGTAGCACAATTTATTGTAATGCTTTTTTCCTCAGTTGGGCAGAACAAACGTGGCAGACTTGTTACTTACTTGTTCAGATGGCAATATACGGTGAAAATTCTGATTTGGGTCATATATTCCAAGACATAGGCTAGAATCTGTGATTGCGAAGTACAGTAAATATCCACACCGGTGCGGTGACTGACAACTACACATTCACCTCAAAACATTAGATTCATCCGCGCTGGAGCCGTGCCGGAACACCGGATCACAACCCCGTGCACGGAAGATAATTCCGTAAGAAACTGCAATTCCAGGTTTTCAAACATAGATGGCGACAAAGAGGTAAAAGTTACGGACTGCAGCTTTAACATATGATGACACTTGATTATCACTGATGCTCAACCAAGTGAAATATCACCAATTATATTCATAAAGTGTGGGGGGAAAGTGTTTAATTTCTTAATTACGATGTGCATATGCCATACGTTTCGATGCAGTTATTTTGTTGCGAGTGACATGAGTGAAGAGCAACTGCAGCACAAATCTGCCTCTCTAGACATGGAGATTTTTAAAGTGCCAACTACACAAATACATAATTCACATTTTATTTAGATATCTTTATTTAAAAGAGAACTAAATGTGCTCATATGTGCTAATTGAGCGTTAGCGTTAGTTCTGGCAGGTCACGTGAGTCAAGCTTGCGTCAGCTGATTCTCAGCTGATCACATCTACCTATAGGAATACGACACCTATCGCGGCATTCCTATATAAGCTCTATCCAGTATTAATCAGCAGCTTTTCCCGCTTGCTCAGGAGCAAATCACCCTCCTCCATCCCCAACTCCTCCTTTCGCAGTCAGGACTTGGCTTTCTGATATTCCTTGCTAAATCAGACTCTTTTCTTGAATAATTATACACTTAAAGATCATTAAGTACATTAATGATATCTGCTTTGTTCTGTTCTGTTAACCCTCGGGGGGTTATTATTATTGCTGCTCTCCCTGCTCATTCATGACGGGCTGTATGGATGGGCAGGGAGTTTTTGCACAGAACAGAACCATACCGCCAAACCAAACTTTATGCTAAGTATCTATCATTTTGACGATAGTGGTCCTGACAGAAATGTGCTTAATGTCTATTAAATAAAGTCAAAATGCTTAAAAAAAATATTTATATCTTATGGCTAAATCACATATCAATGCAGACATACAATACACTCTCAGAAAAACAGTGGAAAAGTTGGTACCCTTTCAAAAGGTACACCTTTATATTAGTATCTTTTGAATGGGTACCCAATTACAGCTTGAGAGTGTAGTAAATGTGTAACAGCAGGCAGCTGTGGAGACCTCATTACCTGTGCTGTGGGTTGGTGTACTTCAGCAGTTCAGCCAGCTGTAGAGGATACTTGCAGATCTTCTGAACAGGAGTAAGCAGGAATCCATCCAACGAAATGTCGATCATCTTCTGGAGCAGACGACAGGCCTCAAAGAAGAACACATACTTCTTGATCTTCATCAGTTTGGAGAGCTGCACGTAGGCATTGGGGTGGTTGTTGCAATATTCTGAGTAGATCTGAAAGTTTGTTTGCTGGATGGAAAAGAAGTGAAGAGAACAGAATAAAAATCCAAACCTAAAAACTGCATCCTACATCTCCGCCTACATGGAAGTCAGCTTACGTGCTCTAAGAAGCAGGAGCCAATCTCGCTGAGGTGAGGATGGTCTTTGTTGAATTTCTTCTCCAAGGCTTTGAGGAACTTCTTCTGGAAACGGTAGAGCTCATCGATGTTCCCAAAAATAGTGCGCAGTTGCTCCTCAGTAAACATATCTGTCCTCTTCCGACACTGTTTTATATAGCCCTGGAAGCCAAAGTGAGTATGTCAAAGGTTTAATGCTATAGCACAGCTATAGTTGGATTATGTAGCAGCAGATATGAATCAGGTCATTCTCTCAGCATGTAAACAGAGAGCCGAGTGACTATAGACTCTGTAATGCTCTGAAACAAGATCCACATGCTGAAGTAGAACCGATCGATCAGAGCCATGTGGCAAACTGACCTCACAGATGTCCTTCAGGTGTTTGATGTAATCCCTCTCTGTGCTCATGATCTCATTGATGACGTTGGCTCTCATTTGCTCCTTGCAGGGCAGACCGGGCCCTAAGGGGCCCTCCATACTGGCCCCACCCCCCTCTGAGGCCCCGTCCAGATGGGCTAAGTATTCTTCCATGGGCTCATCTTGGTTCACCCGTAACTACCAATAACAAATAGGTTAATACTGTCAGGATTTACAAAAGACACACAGTGAAAAATTTGTGATGAAAAGGTACTAACAGTTATTTTTGCAGATGACCTTACTGCATTTGCAAGTTCAAAATTTATGGGAGGAGAGTATTTGAATGAATCATGCAATATGATTTAATAAGGTCTGCAGTAGTCAATTTACTGGTATTTGCGCCATTATTTAACACTTCAAAAAAGCATGTCTTAACCCATTTTGTGCTTGAAATGGCTGCAATAACTTGCACTGCTCTTGGTTGATCTGACTGTGTATGTGTTCTTTAATTTCCACATTGTCATCAGATCACCAGCAGAACTTTCCACTCCCGTCAGCGCTCTTATGGGATTGCGGTCTCAAGCATGTAAATCTGGTCCTAAATGTTCACTGTGCAGTGGCTTTTACCAATGTACTTGGCAAAAACAACTCTGGTGCACTGACGACCCCTCATTCTAGCCTAATGTAATAGTGATAACATAATGTGACAGTAATCCAATTTTTTGTTATGAGCGGGAAATCTGTTCTCCTTTACCCGAACAAAGCTGGCGGGGAACCAGCCCTCGCTGTCCAGCACCCGGCCCCACCACCACTCCTTGTTTGTGGCGTCCACTACTTCGATGACGTCTCCAGCTTTGAAGCCCAGCTCCTGGTCGTCCATGGTGACGTGGTCCCATAGAGCCTCCGCGCACACGCTGCCATCACTGATCAGCTATTGAGACACAAGATGAAGGCAAAACAGAATGACAAAGCATTCTCTGTATAATGTAACTGATCATATTAAAGCAAAAACTACTTTAACATGAGTATAATTGCAAATATGTATGTAAATGAAAAGTAATAAGCCACGGTTGCATTTCATTTCATTGCTTAATTTCATAAATGTGACTAGTATATGGAAATTCTTACACTTGTTTGTTCTTGCTGTTTAATACACATTGTATAGCAACATGCAGTTTACATTGGAGCTGAGAAATATATTGAATATTTACAATTTATCTGATAGGATTTTGCAGGTGTTAAAATATTCAACACTATTGTGAGTATTGTAATGCACTTTTTATTTTGTTTTGAATGACATTTGTAATAGATTCTCTAAATTAATCTCAAGTTGCAAAAAGTAATTATTCTTCCATTTATTGATGTAGTGGTGTTGATTTTTTTCAATTTATTGTTTTAAGTTCACCTAAATTAAATGTTCTGTAATTGTTAATACCTGATAAATAAAAACAATGTGATAATGTGAAGTTTTAGGCCTGGTTTTAAATTATACTATAATGTTGGATGGCTATAATTACTCATTATATCCCCAAGGGAAAAATGTGTGAGTGGGTGTGTGTGTGTGTGTATATATATATATATATATACAGTCATGGCCAAAAATATCGACACCCTTGGTAAATATGATCAAAGAAGGCTGTGAAAATTAATCTTCATTGTTAATCCTTTTGATCTTTTATTTAAAAAAATCACAAAAATCTAACCTTTCATTGGATAATAAGAATTTAAAATGGGGTGGAAATATCATTATGAAATAAATGTTTTTCTCAAATACACGTTGGACACAATTATTGGTACCCCTAGAAATTATTATGAGTAAAATATCTGTGAAGTATATTCCCATTCATAATCACAATTTTGAGCACTCCAGGGTGATTATGAACATGAAATTATCCAGCCATGGCTTTCTGTTTCACAGAAATATAAATAGGAGGGAAAACAAAGCCCAAATTCCCTTAATCATCCATCACAATGAGAAAAACCAAAGAATATATTTCTGATGTGCAGCAAAAGATAATTGAGCTTCACAAATTAGTGAAGTGGCTTTAAGAACAGAGCTAGAGCAGTGAAAATACCCATTTCCACCACTAGGGCAATAATTAAGAATTTCCAATCAACATAAAATGTTACGAAACTGCCTGGAAGAGGACGTGTGTCTATATCGTCCTAATGCACGGTGAGAAGGAGAGTTTGAGTGGCTAAAGACTCTTCAAGGACCACAGCTGGATAATTGCAGAAAATAGTTGAGTCTTGGGGTCAGAAAACCACACCTATATCACCACATGTTGTTTGGGAGGGTTTCAAGACAAATTCTCCTTGCTCATCCAAAAACAAACTCCAGCATATTCAGTTATCAGACACGACTGGAACTTCAAATGGGACTGGCTTCTATGGTCAGATGAAACTGAAAAAATAGCTTTTAGCAGCAAACACTCAAGATGGGTTTGGTGAACACAGGGATAAAAAGTACCCCATGTGTACAATGAAATATACTGCTGTATTTTTAATGTTGTGGGCCTATATTTCGGCTGGAGGTCCTGGACATCTTGTTTAGACACATGGCATCATGGATTCTATCAAATACCAACAGATAAAAAAATCAACAAGTGACTGACTGTTAGAAATCTTATAATGGGCCATGTTTGGATCTTCCAACCGTACAATAATCCAAACATAAACCTCAAAAACACAAAAATGGGTCACTGAGCACAAAACCAAGCTTCTGCTATGGCCATTCCAGTCCTCTGACCTGAACCCAGTAGAAAATGAGTGAGGTGAACTGAAGAGGAGAAGCACCGTCATGGAGCTGTGAATCTGAAGGATCTGGAGAGATTCTGGATGAAGGAATGGTCTCTGATCTCTTGTCAGGTGTTCTGTAACCTCATCAGGCATTATAGGAGAAAATGTAGAGCTGTTAAACTGGCAAATGGAGGTTTCAAAAAGTATTGAATAAAAGGGTGCCATTAATTGTGTCCAATGTGTATTAGAGAAAAACATTTATTTCATAATGATATTTCCCCCCATTTTAAATTCTTATCCAATGAAAGGTTAGATTTTTGTGAATTTTTTAAATAAAAGATCAAAAGGATTAACAGTGCAGATTCATTTTCACAGCCTTCTTTGATCATATTTACCAAGGGTGCCAATATTTTTGGCCATGACTGTATATATGAAGAGTTTATTTGCAAAAACAGATAACTCCGTTTTTTTTGTTTTTTTTATCATGTTTTTTATTATGTTATCATGTTTTTATTGTGTGATATTGTGTTAGTTAGCTGTATTTTTTTTGTTATTTTAACCTAATAAAAATAACCCAACTGCAGTTTGATTGAGATTAATTGGAATGCACAACAAAACAACTTGATTTTTGAAAATTGTTCAAAACGGAGTTATCTGTTTTTGCAAATGAACTCTTCATATATATATATATACATATATGCTATTTAAAGGGTGAATTTTTTTGTCTTACTACGCTGCAAAAAATAACTAATTTTTTTTAAATACTTTGTAACAACAAAGAGCATTAAATTTCTTCACTGCCTGTTTTAGTATCTCAATGGCATAATGTGTTATCATGCAATGATATACAACCCTTCATTCTGTGCACTTAACCAAAACCAAAATGCAATGTATCACTGGAGAAAGAATTACCAAATTAAGGCTTTTCTGTCTGCAGTCTGCTTTTTCCCTGAGTGGACATTTTAAGTTTCCGCTTTCTGCTTGCAAGGATTGATTTGGCAAAGTAAACAAAAAGCGGGGGAATATATTGCCACACTGTTCAGCTTGGCTACAGAGAAAATGAAGTGAAATCCTGGCAAGCTTAACAGCCTCCATCAAACCATCTCTGCTGCACAGCTAAACGTGATCTATCGGTGCTGATGTAATAATCACACTCTGTTCTCTGTCCATACTTTGTGCTCACAGCGCCGATGGACTCGAAGGCTGAATATACACCCCCTGAATCCAGAGCCCAGCATTCTCATCACCACAGCTGTGCCTATGTACCCTGTTGCCTAGCGACACACCCACATACTTTCCCATGCGCCTCCTCTTCACGGCCTGTGAGTTACAGCTTCTTGGTTTGTTCAAATATGATCAGAAACAGCCCTGGCACATATTGTACAAACATACAAAAAAACTAATGAAAATCATGAATGATCATGAATGAACAAGGTTTTTAAAACTAGTCTGGATGTTCTAGTATCCAAATATTTCCAGAATGCCATTTTTGCTGAGCCAAACCATGCCAATGTTCATTGGTTGATTTTCCAATTTGCTTCCTTCTGGATATTTATTCCTCACCAAGACACCATGCTGCTCTACTAAACTATAACCCCACTATAACCTGTCAAGCTCACCAGTGTGACCTCTTTTTTTTTGCGCCCCAGTGGAAGGATTGTGCAGATCCCTCTGGAACAAAGTCTGGCATAAAAGAAAGCCTCACATAGGCCAAAAACACCATGTTTATTGGGCTCGCTAGTCAGAATCAAAGCATATAGATCCATAAGTTGACAGTTACACAACAAAACAAGCACAGTCATTCAAAGGCTCCCACACATAAACACCTAAACCTACCTACAGAAGCAGACAAAACATCTGAAGATGCCCTCAGATGATTTCAAAGATGAAATCAAAGCCTGACCCCTAGAAGCCACTCAAGAGTGGTTACGGTTTGGTAAATAATTAACACGCTGTCGTCCCAGCATATTACTTCTGGCTGAACGCCGCCAACCTCACACACACAGTCACACTCATTCCGGTTACCTGCACTGTGATGTCTGCATCCTGAAAACCCATCCACGAGTGAGCGAGAGGAACCAACTTTCCCCCCTCCTCCTCCTCCTTGTCTTTCTCTCCACCCCTCCCCTCGCTCTTTCTCTTCACTGCGGCTGCACCCTACTGGAAGGCCAGCAGGAACATCAGCACTACGTTGATGATGACCATCAACATCATGATGACGAACACCACCACCTTCTGGGCCTCCGGGCTGAGGTTGCACCGGAACAGGAAGTGAGCCATGCCCTGCCGAGACGTCGTTCGCTGGCCTCCGCGAGCCATGGCGCCGGAAACCCCCCCGCCTAGAGGTCTGTGCATGAACGCTCGACGGCACACGGTTTGCCGGCCGGATCCGCTCAGTGTTCTCTGTGAAACGTGAGGGGGAGGGGGAAGAGCCTCCACGTCCACAGTTACCTGCTCACTTCCTTTCCGTTCCCTTCTCGTTCTTTCTCTCGTGTGCGCGTTATCTTCCTCCTCCTCGTCCCTCACTCCCCTCAGATCTTTCCCCGCGCACTGCTGATGTCAGGAGCAGGGGTGGATGTGTCTCTCCGCCTCCATGTATTCTTCTCCTTCTGTGCTATTTTGTGCCCCTTCCTGTCTGTTTTTCTCCTTCTATGCTCCCCTTCGATGCCTCCCCCTCGTTCCCGTCCCTCGCCCTCCTGCTCTGCTTAAACACACGGCTGTGTTAATTCCCTTGGATCTGATTAACGCACTTGAAATCCCTTCTCTTTTCACCGTCTCTTTTGCAAAACGCAAAGCTGAGGGGCGGAAATGGTTGCTGCATCTGTGCTTAGCGGCTCTAGCAAAGACTATCCATCCATCTCCCTGAATTGACTTCTGTTTTTGCTCCTGTTTTTTTTTCCTCTCATCCTTCCCAGCCAATCAGCTGGCGGTGCTGTGAAGCGTATCCAGGATACCAGAGTAGCGGAGGCTGGCCTTAGCGGCAGCAGGAGGGAGGCGGCGGTCGGGGGAGGGATGCGAGAGAATGCAGCACAATACATCCTTTCTATCCTGGCGCTTCTCCATTGGCCGAGCCGGCCGCCCGTCAGCCACACTTCCCGTGTAAAAGCGAGCACGTCCTGCTCGTCTTCTTGAGGCAGTGCTACGGTGACGGTAATGCTGCTGGAGATATTAATTAAAGACTGCATGAGGTGCCAAACACCTCTTGAGCTTTCATTTCCTGACCCGTGCCAGTATCAGTGAGGTAGGATTAACGCAGTCATCCTCACTCTCTCGTTCCCGTGCATCAATTTGTGCACAGCTAATGGGATTAGTGAAGGCTTCTGATTCCACTAACCTGCTGTTCTCTCTCTCTCTCTACCGCAGAGCCCCATCCCCACTGTCACAGTGTCACACAGCACGATACCTTCTTTTAAATCAGCAGCTGTGCCTTTTTGACACACACACACACACAAGCAAAATAATCACCCACTCTCCCCAACACTGAAACAAGCTGTCCCCCCCATCACAAGAAATTAACAATAAAACTAGATTTTATATTTTCAGTGGAAAATATATTTCTATCAGGACAACTCTTGGATGATTTTAGCATGGTAATGGATATGACAATGTTACTGTATTTTGGTGTTGGCAGAATAGATCTGCTATGCTGCTGCTGTTGTTGTAGATTATTGCTGCTTCTGCAATGCAAGTACAAGAACTTGCTACTGCCAATACATACGCCAATACGGTGCTGTGAATATTTAAGACATGCTGCTGCTGCACACGTAGCATATATAATAACCTGTAGCAGATCTATACAGGTGGAGCTGGGGAAGGTGAAGGGTTTCAGAAGAACTCTGAAAGTGCATGCGCTGCGAACTGCTCTAGTGAACTCTAACCAGCCATTTAAATGTTAAGCAGTAAGCTCACTGGCTGCGTACGCAACATGAACCAATCAGCTTGTGTCAAGCAGTTAAGTGTTGTGAATATCATCAATCTTCATTAACGACCCATCAGCCTGTGCCATCTAGAGTTTCATGACAGAACTTGCCATTTCACTGAGAGTTGTGCCATTGCAAAACTTTGTTGCAGGTTGCTGCTATGCAGTACCTAAGGTGTTCTAAATGGTTTTTAATGTGTTGCTATGCCATTGATAAGGTGTTCTGGGTGGCTGCACTGCAAAACGGCTAACAATCAGTATTTTTGTCTTGTTTTTTAGTAAAAATAGTCTTAAATATCTTTGAAACAATAAAAACTGGAAGCAAAATAAGTGCAAAACAAGATAATGGCTTGAATTAAAATTTTCTTACTCCTTTATTTATCTTTTCTGAATCTTATTGTTTTATTCAGTCAGCATGAAATGGAAAATCATTTCATTTCGATCTACTGTATTTTCAAAATGCATTTTATTGATTTATCATATCATCTGTGCATGTGTTTTATTTTGTACAATTTTGTAAACATTTTTGACCTTGTAATGTTTTTGTCAAAATGCCATAACTGGATCTTTCCTGTATGGGACATATACCGGACTCTCTAGTCATTTAGAGCACTAATAAACACTTTATAAGCACTAATAAACAGCCAATATGTTGATAATAGGCATGCTAATAAGCAACTAGTTAATAGTGAGAATTGGTCCCTATACTAAAGTGTTACCATATATGTTTTGCAGTAAAATAGGCTACTGTGGGTGTTTGCTTAGTGGCCAAAATCTCTAATGGTGTTTTTCCCCAAAAACTGGTCCCAAATCTGAAGGAAACTATTATTCCAGGCTGAAAAAAACTGACTTAACACCCACCCTAAAAGCCTGCTGGTTTTGAACCAGGAACTGCTGAGGGGTTATATTCTGGTGGCTAAATATGCCTCAGGTCCCTTCTATAATGCAAGCTTAGATCTAAGGGTGAAAATAATTATGATCATGAGTCGAGGTACTGTATCATTCATGTCTGTAGCACGAACAGTGCAGGACAAGTTACGCACTAAAATGTAATACTAGGGTTCTTCAAATGTCTGAGCAATAGCAACAGTGATGCCTGACTTAGCTCCCATTTAAAACAATGACACTTTCATTTTGCCTGTTTATTATTTACTGGATTCTATACCAGGACAGAAGGGCTAAAAACAATAACAACAGCATCAGCACAGGGCTTCTGTGCAGCTCAGTGCACACCAAGCTCCCAGAGGCCTGGCTGTTGATTAGATTTTTCTGCTGTTTCTAACTAAAATGCTGAATGGAGTTACTGAGCGGCATTCGAAAATGATACCAAACAGTCATAAATCAAACTCTGACACTCTGCATATTCTCTGAAATTCTTTGTAGATAACAGCATCTTCCTACAACACGGATTCATCTTCAGTCATGCTGAAGATGATGGGAGAAGTACCGTGGCAGCAGGTCATTCTGCTGGTCTCAGGCCTCAGGAGAGGAACAGATGGGTAGTAGACTATTAAAAAACAGTGACTGAATTGCAACATGTTTAAACACTGAATCAAGAGCACAGCTACATACTCAACTACAGTGGTGCCTTGAAAGCCTGTCTGAAACAGTTATCTTTATACAAAAACACAGTTTGTTTTGGCTCTGTAAGGCCTTGGGTTTCAAACACAGATGCAAACGAACATGCTTCTATGGATGTCTTGCCACTGACAGAGAAACAAGCACAATCTGTGAACACAAACAGTAACACATAGACAGCCTGTATGCTCTACCTCATTTATGGCCAGCTGTTCTCCTCCTCCTCCTGGGTGTCCGAATCGGTTGGAGGAGCTGCGAAACTCATTGTACAGGTCATCTTCACTCCCCACCTCATCCGCAAGGCCAGACTTATCCTGCGGTCCATCAGTTATCACCAAGGCTGAAAAGTAAAGCACAAAACTGTCAGTACTGCAACATTTGGGGTCTAGTTCAAATGCATATTCAACTTAAGTCCTGCAATAATATTGTGTTTGTTAATATGGCAAACTGAAAGTATTTAAAAGATACAAAAAGGTTTATAAATTCTCCGCTTGGATCATGATAAAATTGTCATTTTGCATTTTGCAACACTTAAGCAGTATATGATATACAGTATTTACAGTGTTTAAAAGTAGAATAAGTCATTTTTGTTTATGTTTTGCTGGCCAATATTACAGTGGTCTTAGAGTGAAGTAATGGCCTATGACTGAAACAAATGTCTTAAAAAAAATACCTTAAATGCAATAGTATTTAACTGGTCATGTGATCTCAAAATGGTGCCTTCTCTGACTATGAGACCCACTCTATGTGGAATAAAATGGCTTTTTCTAGGCCACGGGGGACCCACAGGAGGCCACAAGGGGGTGCTAGGGGGCCCATAGGAAATAAAATAAAATAAAATATGGTAACATAAAAATTTAAATTTTTACTGTTTAATTCTGCTTTCTAAAAACTGGTTGAACTATACTAGTGGGTTGGAAAAAGATACATGGTCAGCTGGACACAAAGTAAATATTTAGCAGATATATTTGTGCAATATTTTGCTTTAGCACAATGACAATATAAAAGCTAATTATTTAACCAAACAATGTGTGTATTTATAATATTAAATGCATTTAAGGACGGGGTCTCTCCTGAGGCTATCGTCATATTTGGGGGGTCTTTGGTATAAATAACAATAAAACAACCTGCTCTGTGACCCTGATATGATTTTATATTAAACATGTCAGATGTACTATTCATTAGTTCAAGAGCAAAATTTTAAGTAAGCAGATTTACTGTATTTTTTATTTTATTATTATTTTTCATTTTTTTGTCAAAGCTCCAGATTTAGCATGTAACCGATCTCACAGTCAACAGATGGCAAGATTCAAATGTTTACCACAGGGAGACTGAGGTTACGCAATCATTTCCCCAGCCAGGAAATTTAATGACCTTCACTTGTATGGCCACGCTTGATAAGAGCATTAATCCACTAATTAGCAGTTGGAATACTTGATTAGCTGCATCTTATTAACAGTTGGCGGATACATACTGAGAGAAGATAGCTCACACAACACAAAGATCAACATACCATCACATTGAACGGCCAAACCTGTGACATGCGGTTGCACACTATGTAAACGAGTGTTTGCGTCTCTCATTTCTTGCAGCATTTCGAGCACGATTCTAAAGACACATCTTTAGACCTTGCATTCTTTTTTAATCCACTATCCAGTGTCACACATAAACATCTGTCCTACAGTTCGTTGTCCCTTTAAACATGCAATATGGTCAGGCTAGATTTGTGTGTCTTTTGTAGCAACAATAGCTTGAAGCAAAAGCTGTACTGTCCCAGTAACAGTACATCCAAAACCATGACAAACAGGAAAAACCAATAATGAAGAGCAACAGAAAAAGTCTCCTGCATCATGTGACTTGTTTAATAAAAACTGTTCAGTGCCAGCTTCTGATTCACTTCTACTTAGTATTTTGCTAAAATGTCTTTTAGAAAGTGACCAAAGCACTTGTCACCAGAACTGAAAACAAGTCTAGTATCAAAACAAAGCTTTCTTAACAAATCAGTGGTTTTAAGATTGTTAGCAGACACTCAAGGGAACCATAACAACAAGCGTGCAGTTAGTGTTTCCTTTCACTTTTGAGCCAACAGTGTACCAAAATGTTCCAGTAAAACTCTGGTGAGATGTTTATTGTCTCCACAGTGGTACATTAATGTGTCCTTTCATGCGTTTGCTGTTTGAAACACTGGGAACACTCTCTGCTGCTATAGCTGGCTGGCTTCTCCACCGACTGCTATTATTTATTAGTGTGCAGTAAACCAGCATCTCTCTTCCTGTCTCATTCATAATAAATGGATGGGAGAGAATGGACTCAAATTTACACCCCCTGAAAGATCCATTGTTCTGGTGATGCATGAGAGGACGGTCCGTGAAATCAGGGTAAATGAGAATACTGCTTTAAATCTTGAAGATATAATTGAGAATGTAATTGGCATTGAAACTGTGGTGAGAGTGGCTTCATTTCAAAATACAACTGCTGAAATGGATCTTTGGGGAAAAACAACCCTAAAACACAGCGGATTTGCTGTTATTACAACAAAAGCTGTCTGTACGTGTGAAAATTCATCTGGTAATCCTGTTATGATCTTTTATGTAGGTTAATTGTGGAGCCGTGGATTGATTAGCGAGACAGACAAGCGAATCAAATCGTCCTGATTTGTTTATAGGCTGTTAAGTGTGGCTCAAAGCATAGAGCAATGCGACAGCACGTGTCAGCACAGTTCAGCATTTCCACAGCCACATGGGCTGATGATATCAAATATAGTTCACTCAGAGCCCGAAGTCAGACGGTCACAGTGGGGTAACCCAAACAATCCTGTCTAGGACAGCCCCCATAACTGTGTTCATGTGCAACAAGGGAATGTTTTGATTGTAATATTGCCTTTGGATTTAAAACAGAACAGAACAGGGTTTGGGTTTTGTTTGCAAGCATTTGGAGGATGTTGTTGCACAGATATGAAAGAGGTATTAGATGAAGAATCAGTGAGGAGACTTTGAAATCTTATGTACTGCATAAACATGAGACTTTCTCGATACAAACTGATGCCAATACTTGACATTTTTAGAACTTAAAAAGCTGCTGGATGCAGTTAAAGAAATATTCTGGATTCAGTAAATGTTAAGCTCAATCAACAGCATTTGTGGAATAATGCTGATTGCCACAAAAAAATTTCTTTAAAAATAAAAAATAAAATATATAAGAATAAAGTGAAGCACAATGGAAGTAAATGGGGCCAATCCATTAAAATACTCACTATTTTAAAAGTATAGCTACAAGATTTGTGTTCATTAAGATTTTAGTGTGAAAAAAATCACTTACAACCCTTTTCTGTGACAAAATATCCAATTTAAAATGACAACATAATGCATAACACTTTAAAAGGACTGTAAAATGATTATGTAAACAGATTTATAGTCCAAATAATACATTTTAATAATGTCATTTATTGTATTCCATTGTAAATATCTTACCATCACCTTGATTTTTGCTTTTTCTAAGAAAACAAGACGTCTAAATATTTTTTTTTATTATTATTAATCAACACAAGGCTATAAATGCTGTCTATTGAAGATAACTTGTTTTGAACCTGAAATATTCCTGTAATAAAACACTGCTCTTTGAGTACAGTACATAAAAACTCTAGTATGTAGTCTAGAATCAGTCGCTGAAAAGCACAAAGACTGTGACCATCCACGCACCTGAGTGTGTTAACTCGTGCATGTTCTATCCAGTTTACCATCTTAAGGCCCCATGCATGAACACGCACAAATATATCTTTATGTGTGATTCATGATCTGCTGAGGGTAATATAAGGAGTTGATCAAATAGGCAGGACTGTGAATGCGCACTGACCTTATAAGTCCACATCCTCAGATAAAGTCACCCGACTGCACAAATTCACCTCTGAGCCATGCACACGAAGACTTCCACTCAGCCTAATCCATGTGCGCTTTAAAGATTCAGACCTAGTTCTAAAATGACACTAACTTCCATTATAACAGTCAACAAAACCTATGAAGTACATAAGTTAGCGGCAAACACCGAAGAACTAACATAAAAGATTGAGAGAAGATATAGGAAACACACCAGAAAAGTCCCTTCATCTCAGGCAGAGGTCATGTCAGCATTTTTTAAATCACAATGGAATTTTTTTCTTCACTGGTTTCCCTTTTAGTCAACATTTTTGAATGGGAGATAGATCATATTCATCTAAAAGCCTTAGTCTTACTTATCTGTCAAGTCAAGTCAAGTCTCAAATCCATTTAGCTAATAATGTTCATAATGCTGTAGATTAGTTTTACAAACCCCGTTGCAAAATAATTCATTTGTATTATTTATTTATTTAGATGTACTTTATTTATTTCCTTGTCAAAAATCACAATACTTTCATAGAAGTTGATTCATTATCCACTAAGTCAACAAGAGAGAGGTCATTCACCTCAAAAAAACACTGAACAACTTACAGGCAAGTTTTTTCTTTCTGTAATTGACCCAATACCTGCATTTAGAGGAGAGGTTTGCTCTTAGAATAAAAGCAGCCATACTGATGGATGATAAATGTATAATGTACATTATGGCCCTGTCCCAAATGGCTCAATTTATGTGGAGTTGTGGTCTTGTAACCTTTGCTCATGCCTATCCGCAAAGTCCAACAATACTGCAGGGTGTCCCATTAATGATTTTATGGTTCAAATGGTTGCTCGCGAGCACCCCCTTTGTGACCATAATGCAAGGTCCACACTGGGACTTCACAAAAGTTAACTACTCAACACTCTATGGCATTGCATCATTAAAATATGTATTCAGAGGGGGGGCAAAAAGGGCTGAGGGCATGACTTGTGACAACACCAATGTATAAAGTACCTACTTAAAAGTATAGTTTAGTCAAAATATATAATTCGGTTCCCACACTTTTTTTTAACCCTCATAATTTTTTGGAACACACACACACAAAAATAAAAATTAAAGAATGTTACAGCTGTTGTCCATGCTACACTGCAGTACTGTTATTGCTAACTAACTAAAGCTAATAAAATCACTAACTAAACTAAAAGTTATGTGAAGTTATGTTTAAGTGTTAAAATTACTAAAACTTAACTGAAATAAATTAAACCTAAATAGAAACAAAAATTACAAAAGCACATTAAAAATTAAACTAAAATTAAATCTGAAAACATAAAAATAAAAGCTCATTTTAAATAATGATAAATGCTATAATAGTATCTAAATAATACTAAAATAAAGCAACGTTGGACTTCAACAAGAAAACAACACTGAGACATTATTACCAGAAAAAATATAAGCTTTCATGTTGCATAGAAGAAAGTCAGCCTTACAGGTTTTGGAACAAAATCAGAGGAATTAATTGAAGACAGAATGATCAATTTTAGGTGAACTGTCCCTTTAATGTGTCCCAGCAGTCCTTGAGCAGCTAAAATATACAGCCCCTGCAAACCTTGACCATGACCATAGGCCCAATATTTTGACATATAGTAATAAATAAAGATTTTATTTCATATTGATTGCACACTCTTCCTAACAGAGTTCAATCAATGCACCACCGGGTTTTTTTTTTTTTTTTTTTTGCATGTGAGTGCGACAGAGTTCACAAAGCAGGCGAACACTGTGTAATAGACTTTAAAGAGCTGGTTTAGAAGCTGGCTCTGAGTGGCACAGAGATCAATGTAGATCTATAAGCCCAAAGGGCTCTTCTAGAAAAAAACTCATCAGCTCATATTCACATGTTATACTCTGTTTTAACACTCCAAAGGTGTCCTACATTTACTTTAAACAACAGACAGCATCAAATTGATCAGATGAGTGCTATACTTCCTTGTCATTAAATGTCTTTATTTTAATCTTTGATGACTATGGCCTCGTTTACACTGCAGGTCTTGATGCCCAATTCTGATTTGTTGCCTATATCCGATTTTTTTGGCTGTCCGTTTACACGTTCTTTCAATTGTGACCCATATCCGTTTCATGTGTTTACATTGCCATACCATCTGAAACATCACGTATGCGTTGTTGTCATTTACCGCCTCCACACGTGCTTCCTCCTGAGAATAATATGTGACCTGTGCTGACCAAACGAGTCACAATTAACACACTCTCCATTAAAAGACCTTCAAAATGATGTATGATTTGTAGGAATCGGACAAAAAAATACTGCGCTACACCCGTTTGAAGTCGATAGAGTCAGCAAAGTTGATTATGAAAAAAAATTACGTTTTCCTCCAGTTCTTTTCTTATTAATAATTACTATATTAATAATCAAAATATACTACTTTTTATTTTATATTTGCTATTATAAATAAGAACAGATGCAAAAATAAAGCCTAGAAAGAAACAAATAATATATTACCTTTATCATTTTACATCTAAACAAAAGCATTCATGTACGAAAAACAAATACTCAAATGTAAAAATCACTTCAGTGTGTCCAAATAAATTGATTATTAAAACTACAAAAGCAGTTTAATGAAGTGCAGTGAGTGATTCCCTCTTTTCTTTTATTGTTATATTAACATTAATGAGACAGACGGCCTTTGTCACTATAACAAATTCCTCGTATGTGTAAACATACCTGGTCAATAAAGCTCATTCTGATTCTGATTCTATATAGGCTACTGTAACGCACAAATCGAATATAATGTTACACATCAGATGATTTTCCCCAACAGTTCCCCAAGCGTTCACTTAAGACAGAACCGATTATGTTTGCGTGAATACTGAAATACTGTAATTCTGTATTTATTGGGATTGCACGCTGTCAGAAGTGCCGTTGTGCGCACACTTCGGATGACAGTCGGCGCGAGAAGCGAGAGGAGAAAAGGTAATCCTCTCAGAAAATGTACAAATAAAGATCATTTTAGATGTTTAATTACTATTTGGAGCATTGGGATCGCTAGCCGAGGGCTTAATGAATTCATTTTTGAGAAAACACCATATTCGACTAAAATCGACATTTTTCACTCTTTTATTTATTTTTTATTTTTTTGCCTGTAGCTCAAAATAGCCTGTGCACATTTTCACTCATTTTGCCAGCACGGGTCACATATGACATCATTAAACCGCGGAGAAGTACCAAATTGTTGCAGTTTTAATGACATACAAAACGCAATGCCTCAGAAAATAAGATCTGCCTGTTTACATGACAGTCGCACTGGCACATATCTGATTTATATCTGATTTATTTCCACATATGAATGAGGCCTAAAACCGATCTCGAAATATCCGAATGGATGCGTTTTTTTCCTGTTTACACTGTCATAGAACAGATCCGATCTGTGTCACATATGAGCAAAAAATCAGAATTGGGTCACATTTAACTGACAGTGTAAACGGGGCCATGACAGTAGCATAACTGTTAAGGTACATTAACTTTGATAAGCCATATGCTTAGGTGTACTGCAGCATTTGAAACAAATCTGTGAGACATGGAGCTCCGCCTCTATAACAGCAACATGTGTCTGATTCAAATTCAGATCAGATCTCTGAGCAGCAAAATGTCCCAGAGCTGTCAAAGCCTGCCAGGAGTAATGATGCTGTGTTTAAGTAAACCAAACATATTAACACTGCATTATAATGTCAAAAACTCACAAACCACTGATCTTACTACCCACATATTGTTGAAATCAGAGCTGATGGACCCGAGGCAAATCAGAGTCCATTTGCACATATAGCCTACTTTCGTGAGATGGCTTTAATGAGATTTTCTCTGAATGCTAGCGGCTCATGGCTAATCCTCAAATCAAAATAAAGCACACAGGTCAGCTTGACCAATGTGAATGGGTGAAATGATTGTACGGCAGGCAAACACAGATGGAGCAAAAAAATAAATAAAAAATCAGCTGCAAGCAGTGAATGTGCTTCATTTTCAAACATATGTGCATAATGTGCTGATATTTGCACGCACAGGCTAGCATGGACAAATGCAGCAGTTCTGTCAGGAAACCAGAGCAATGTCTGCATCAGCATGGAGAGTTTAGTTCGCCCAAAAAACAAACATTTTTCATCATTTCCTCACCCTCATGTTGTACCAAACTTGTATGAGTATCTTTGTTTTGTTGAACACAAAAGAAAATATTTTGCAGTTGTTGATACCCATTGACTTACATAGTATTTTTTTCTATACTATGGAAGTCAATGGCTACCATCAACTGTTTAGGTCCCAACATTCTTCGAAATATCTTCTTTTGTGTTCAACTGAAGAAAGTAAGTCAGTAACACTTTAGATTAGGGAACACCATTCATTATTAACCAGTTGCTTATTTTCATGGATATTACTAGCATATTGGCTGTTTACTAGTACTTATAAAGCACATGCCTTATTCTGCAAAACCATATTCTAGATCCCTTAACCCTTCCCAATACCTAAACATAACTGCTACAAACCACTACCTTATCAATAAGCAGCACATTAGGAGTTTATTGAAGGAAAACCCTTAGTTAATAGTGAATCCGTCTTCCCTAATCTAAAGTGTTACCAGAAAGCTTATATGGAGTAAATGATGACACAATATTAATGTTTTGGGTGACTTTAAATGAGTAACCAGCTGAAGTCAATCATCCTGCATTCATCACACACAAAACATATAAATATCATAGTATATGAATATGGATACCCAGTGATTCAAACAAATAAAGGTACTTCAGCATGTGCAAATATCATCATTTTGCTTTGTTAAATCTATAAAATAAAATAAAATAATATCAAAGAATCCTAAAAAAAGGATACGGTTTCCCTAAAAATATTAACATAGACTTCTTCAGCATTGATAATAATAATAAAGAAATGTTTCTTGAGCACCAAAAGAGCAAATTAGAATGATTCCTGAAGGATCACATGACACTTAAGACTGAAGTAATGATAGCTGAAAATAATATTTCTCAGTATTACTGTTTTTATTGTATTTTGGATTAAATAAATGCAGCCTTGGTGAGCATAAGGCTTATTTAAAAAAACATTTAATCTTACAATCAAGTTATGATGATAAATGAATGAATGAATGAAAGAACATTACAGCTTAAACTTATGTTTGGACTGACAGAGACTATATATTTAAAGGGAAAAATGAAGCTAGCTAATCAGTTCGCCGCAGATAAGCATTCATGATGAAGAGTTATGCTCAGAGTGTCTGACCAAAGAAAGATAGCGTGTGAGTCACAGATAAGATCCTCACTGTAAAACATTCAGACCAGTGAAGTCTGACATTCCCTGTGTTTCAGAGAAGAGACAGCCGGCCCTGTGAGGAATCTCCACGTCACATCCAGTCAAAGAGTATTACACTCACTCCACGCCAGAGTCATCTGACAAATGTCTGCTGTGAACCTGACATTCAAAATAAGAGCCTGGTTCAATAATGGGTCAGTTTATCTTATTAGTTAATTTTTGGAAATATAACTGACTGGATTTGCCGCGACATTTCTAAAGTAAGTTATATACACACCTGTATACATCAGCATACATCAACTGAATTTATTTATTATTAATCAAAAAATCCACAAAAAATATTAAGCAGCACAAATGTTCTTAACATTTACAATAATAAGAAATGTTTCTTGAGCACCAAATCGGTATATTAGAATGATTTTTGAAGGATCATGTGACACTGAAGGCTGGAGTAATGGCTGCTGCAATTTGCCATCAATGGAATTAACTTCGTTTTAAAAATGCAGCCAAACAAACTGATGCCAAACTTTTAAACAGTAGTGTACTGCATGTAAAACAGTGTAAACAAAGCTCCAAAGAATGTTTCTATTATTCTGTATCAGACACAATACACATGCTAATTTGGTTTGTATAACACAAGCTGTAAATTAGGCTGAAAGTGATTTCCTGAGAGGAAGCAGACGTTAGGACCTGTGCTAGGGCTAGAAAGGAGCAGCCTGTGCCTAGCACAGCTCAGCCGGGCGGTCCTGCTGGTGCCTGTCTGACAACAGACTCGAGAAACTGATAAGCTGTACTCACAACAAACAGGCGCATATCATTACCTGACAAATTAAAGCTGCAAGATATTCCTTACTTTAAGATAAAAAGGTCTGTAGCAAGATTACTGATGTGCATTTGAGCTGCCAGGACAGTTTGATGGACTCCAGGCAGAGCGACGATGGCTGAGGAATTCTGGGTAAAGTGTTGCTCAGACAGTAAACAGAGGGCTGAGGAGAACATGGAGGGCAAAGAGCCTTTATCTGGTTTTGTCTTCTCATTGTTTAGTATACAAAGCATCAAGCTTAAGGTTGACTGATTAACTGCTAATTTGCACGATTGCTATTCTGTGCCCTCATTGTGAGGAATTCTATAGAAACAAAGCTCTTCAATGTGTCCAAGTTAACTTTCTGTTTCAACAGATAACATGTTAACCAAGGAAAGAAAACAATGCTCATCACTGGATGAGATACTGCACTCTTGCTTTGTTTTTTAGTAAAAAAAAATATTAAATAATCATATTTCAAAAATGTATTTATTTAAATTCCATAGAATCTGCATAAATCTGGTAATTGTGAAAACAATAAAACTGGTTTAAAAAGTATGAACATGGTTTATTTGTATAACAAGCAAAATGCAGTTGGTTAAAAATATATGAGATTGGTTTACAAATAAATTGAATTTACTAGTGATTAATATATAATCCTGTTTACTGTGTATTCGTTTCATTTAGGTATGACTGACAATATGCATCACATATGCTATATTTATTAGTTTAGTGTTCAAACTTTAGTGTTTAATCGCTTGATAAGCGCAATTTATATACATAAATTTGATAGATATTTGCATATAAATGACCTCAAAGCTAACACACATGGATTAAAAGCCACAGAAGCCCTGATTTCATTTTAATAAAATGGGTCAAATTTTATTTGTAACTGAAAACATCAATTGAACCAAATTTGTCAAAAAGCTAATTTTGTCAGTGTTTAGGAGTACACTACCATATGTATGACCTCAAATCTAACACACATGGATTAAACTGAAAACATTACCAGTTTAGCCAATATACAATAATAATATGCAAACTATTGAACTTGAAACTATATTATCAATGGAACTGTAAGGGCCATATGAACTATGTTCTTCACTACGTCAATGCTCCAATCCTGTTCTTGGCTTTTTCTTTTCTTCTTTTTCTTTTCTTTATTTATCTTTTGATCTTAGTTCCTGTCTTTTCTCACCCTCAACCAGCGAAACTCCAGCCTCTACCCTCATTTGACTTCCTGGCAGACTGATGTCAATGCCACAGAAGTCTGGAACAGTAATCTGTATAGACTGCAGATTATTACTAACCCTGAAAACAGGATCAAAGTTTATTAAATGACCCAAACAGAGGGAGGAGTGTCTGTAATCTCTCCATGAACTCGCAGAAAATGAAAATATGCCACAATGATTTCACAGCAGTGATGATGTCTCCCTCTATGCTGTGGCTATGAGGGATGGAATTAGGGTGGCAACATGACATCCTGACCGCAGTGAAATTAAGGCTGAGATTTTCTCACCTGTGTCTTCCTATAAAATCTGCTACTCTAATACAGCTAGAGTTTTCAGAATTGCTATCATAATAATAAGGTAGAACATAGCCATAAAAAGTTGCCTTTGAGCCGTCTGGTTCAACAAAGTGTGATCTGTTTGAGAGCCGAGCTGAGGCGTTCACACAATGGTGAGAATTCCTCCGGTCAGTGCTGCGGTACACAGTGGCCGTGTGAGCCTCTGCTCATTGTGACTGTGGATGTAGCATCACACTGCAGTGCCATTTCACCCACAGACTGAGCAAAATACCTCAAAGAGCGAAGCAACTGCGTCACAGTGGATACTGCAAACAAACACTGTGTATAGTAACAGTGATGACACAAAGCTGATACAGTACAGCCTGATGCCATAGGAAATCTTGGTAACACTTAAAGCCTTTATGTGAAATGCATTATAAAGGTAATGTACATTGTAATGCATTATATATTTTAATATCTGTAACCAAAGTTAAAATGCATTAGAATATTTGAAGGTTTGTTTGTCATGCGTTTTAATACATTATACTTTCTAAAGTTGTAACAATGAATAGATATAAGTATTATAATGCATTATAACTGTGGTTACAGTTACTCGTAAGATCATACAATGTATTATAAGGTGCATTATAAGGCATAATTAATGCATTGAAACTACTTTTATAATGCATTATATACAAACGCTTTAAGTGTTACTGAAATCTCTTTTAAATTATCCCCAAAAATATGGTTTGCAGTTATGAGTTACACTATAGAGTTATGAGTGGGTTTTACTGTGTTGCTATGCAGTTGCTAGGGTGTGTTTTTCTGTGGCTCGGGTTCCTCCTGCATCATAAGTCTGAATTCTCTGAATTCTTCACCTCCTTTCAACAGGTCACATGATTTGAGCTATTATTCATGTGAGCAACACAAATGGCATGATGCAAAGCGATAAATATGGGCAGTATTCATAATAATGATTATTATTTTAACAAGTACCATTAATTTAAACCTTTTCTCCAAAGAACGATATACTGTAGCCATCTTAACAACTCAAGTGTTCTTTGTTGAACCTGAAATGCTGCAAAGAACCATCGAAGAACCTTCATTTTTAAGAGAAATGCTGAAATCCTGTAGAGATGTAGCCGTCATTTGAATATCTATTTAGAGACTTAACACTCATAACAGCTCTTGTCAAACACTTTTAATCCCTTCACTTCTTTTCTGGATAGCAGAAACCAGAAAAAGACACTGAAGTATATAGAGAAAAGGCATTCTGTGCCTGAAGCAGGCTATCGTACTGTAGAGCTGTACGGCTGTGGTTTATGTATAAAGGTGTGAATGAAACACCATCTGTCTTAGCGCCGTCAGTTGTGATAGGGCCTGAGGGGCTGTAGACCCCCCGTCCCTTCTACACGTTAAACATTAGCAGAGCAATTGTTGGATTATGAAAAGCAAAGGCGTAGTGTAATTCATTTGGTTGAATTAAACATTGAATGGCATGTCATTCAGTTTCTTGAGGAATAATCATTTATGAAGATTAAGCAATGAGTGTTCATTTAGAAACGAACTTCAGACTCGTTCTCTATCTCTTGAGCCGGCTCACACTGGGCGGTCACAAGGTTCCGCAATCAAGACAAAATAGCCCGCTGGGAAAATACGGACAGCAACACATCTGCTCCTCTACCAGCGTGGAAACTCAAGACGTTCATGAAAGTGCTTTTGAGAAGAACTGAGACTTTCTATTTCTGGCGCTGAGACAAGTGAGAAGTGGTCGTGCATTTCACACAAAAAAATGAAAGCAGAAGAGAAGAGGATTTGCAGAAGCACGATATGTTGATGGGTGGTGGTGGTGACACATCCTGTGAGACTATTTCTACTGTGCGTCGCCTTTTCTATACCGCATCTGTACTTGCAGGCGTCCTTGACATGTGTAAATGCAGGAAAAGCCGTTCATGGTACTAAATGTGTCAGGGTGCATGCATTAACATGATGCATGCAGAAAGTATGGTGTTCAAAAGCTTGTTCTCAGCAAGATGATGTTCTTGAAAGAAGTCTCTTATGCTTATGCTTTAGCAAAAATACAGTAAAAACAAAGAATCTATAATATTATTACAATTTTCTCACCTTTGTCTTCCTCCCAAATCTGCTACTCTGAAAACTGCTACAGTTTTCAGCATTTATATTACTATAATAACGGTTAATATATTTTAAAATGTAATTTATTCCTGTGTTGGCAAAGCTGAATTTCCAACAGCCATTACTCCAGACTTCAATGTAATATGATCCTTCAGAAATCATTCTGATATGCTGATTTGGTGCTGAAGAAACATTTCTTAATATTATCAATGTTGACAACAGTTGTGCTGCTTAATTGTTTTGTGGAAAATGTGATATATATTTTCAAGGATTCTTTAATGAATAGAAAGTTCACTAGAACAGCATTTATTTGAAATAGAAATCTTTTGTAACATTATAAATGTCCTTATTGCCACTTTTGATCAATTTATTGCATATATACAGGAGTTATAAAATCATGTGAACACCCATTGTGAACACCCATTGAACACCATTTCACGAGTTCACACTTACATATATTTAGCACGATGAACGTAATGCGTATTTGGCGAGTATGGTAATACGTTGTTGGCGTGCTGTCCTGGGGAAGGGCTCCGAGCTCGGGAATCGCCCGAACCCAGAGTACCCCCCATAATGTGGTGAGAACTGTAGTGGAAATGGAGAAGGGGTGGTGGAGGGATGCTGATTAACCGTCAAATGAATGGAGGTATGTCGGCTGTATTTATATCCGTGTATTGATGAACTTGATTGCGTACCACTTGTGTCTAATTAGGCTAAGTATCTGACGTGCTCCTCCCGAACTTTGTTAATGAAACATCATATTGTGATTGTCTTCTATTTTTATCTTTTTGTTGTTTATATTCTCTAATTTGTAAATCATTGTAGTATAGTTGTGTTTACAAGCCGTGGGTTAAATGGTCGATTTATCAGACTTCCAAAAAGGACAAATCATGGAAGCCCGTTTAGCAGGAGTGTTTCTAAATTTAACGGCTAAATTGTTTGATGTTTTAAGTACAACAGTGTTTATGATTATGAATGCGCGCGCAAAGCGTGACAAGACTTGATTAGTGAAGAAGAATAAGGGGCAAAAATCGAAAGTGAATGATAGGACTCATCAAAAACTAAGAATGATTGTGTCCAAACAACACAGAACTACATTAGAAAAGTGACAGCAAACCTCAATATTCACCTTCAAGTCCATGATTCATAAAAAAAAAAATGACCACAGAGAACTTCACAAAAACAAAATCCATGAACAGGGGCGTCATGCACTTATTATTTTTGAGGGGGCACAGGTGGATGGGTGGGGTGATGGGGGTTGACACAGCAGTAGGCTTATGTTGTACTTAATGTTTCCTTTTTTAGGCTATTCGAAATATTCCCAGTAATTAAACTGTAAGTAAATGCATTTTGCACCTTTATATATCATGTTAGTTAATCTATAACGGGCGATGGGCAAATTAGCCTAATGTTCTATTAGGGTCATTCTATGGAAATGTCAATTTTTTCTGTCCCTAGCCTTTACAGAAATATTACACTTGAAAAACACTTTAGGGTTACAATTTTAAAATGAAACAATCTGTTATTTGAACAAGTACACCTTCTTGAGCCATCAATGTGGCAATGTTTTTTTTTATTATTATTAATTATATAAAATTCCATGCACCACAAAACTGCTCGTCCCCACATCCATGTACAGAGAAAAAGTGCTTTATGTTGAGATCCAAAACAGATTTTTCTACCATTTAAAATACAATAATGTATTCATAACTATCAAATATAAGATGTAAATGACATAAAAAAGCTATATGGTGAATAAATATTATAAAATAATGAAAGTAGTACTCCCCTGGAGTTGTATCACTGGTTTTACGGTTTAACAAAAATAGTTAATTTTGAAATAAAAATCACACTGATGACATCACTTGACTTCTTTCTTCCTATTTCCTGAAGATCTATGAAGAAAGGCCCATGATAAGTCCACTTTCTCTTTTCAGTTATCAGAAATTTTCTTATTTATCTCATGATTTCATATGAAGCTTTTAGTTGAACTTTGCTTTTAGTTGAAAGTTGCTTTATTGTTAGGGAATTGTAAAAAACTAGAATACAAATGGATTAAACTACTTAATTTAGGGAGTATACCATGATTGACAACATGTGGTTTGATATCTTGCAAAAGCCATTTTGTAAAACGCATTTTTCATGAAAATTGTGTTACTGTCACTGTCAACGCTTACTGTCACTGGTGTCACCTTCCTTATGGGTAGATAAATGCACAAAAGATAATAAAAATAATAATAATAATAATAATAAAAAGCTGTCATTTATGTATATTCATAAAGTCAAAAGGTAATCTAATAATGTGGTCTAAGTTTAAATGTTAAGAAAAAGAAATATATTTTAAGACATCTTGCCACTTTTTACTTAAGTACCATATGGGTGTCATGCCTTAAAATATTTTATGACTGACTTTGTATTTAACATGAATTTAATAAAACATTGTAAGTTACTAATTATATCACTTTCATTGTTCAGAACACAGCAAAGGAAACTTACATTATCAAAGAACATTATCATTTCATTATCAAGACTTCAGTCTCAAAAACTCCCATTATAATCACTGAAGCTGTTTGCACTGTGAAATTAATCTCTTACATCGTACGCACTGTAGTTTCTGATGAGAGAATTCAGTCAGCGAGCGCGCGCCCTGAACAAAACACCGTGTTTCAGCGGTGACTCATCTGAACGCCTCTGATTGGTCATTGCATTCATAAGGTCAACAGAATCGTGTGTGATTGGTTATAATGCAGCGCTGTAAAAACGCGTCTGTCTCTGGCTCAGCGCCAGCCAGCGAACTCAAATTAAGAATATAGTAGCTGGTGATTTGATGCACTGAACGATCTAATCACGCCAGTGTGATTGTATCAAATATAAAAATATGATTCGGCTATTTATTGTATTTTGGAAGCTGCATTTAAAATCCACTTGGCTCAAAAATCTGAGCCTGACGCCTCTGTCCATGAAAGAGCAGCAAATGCTAAAACTTTTATCACAGAAAGCAATGATAAAATGTGAAAAATATGGTGTCATGATCATAAACCCTAGACATTTGGAGCACCCAGATGAACTTCAACATCCGGCTTCTCCAGCTCAATCACCTGACTTGAATATTTTCAACCACTGTGGGCAGTTTTGGAAAGAAAAGTAAGTAGCCAGTTCCCTCCTCCAACATCTCTAAGCAACTGGCAGATGTTCTGATAAACCACATTCAACTGGAGACTATTCAAAGGTTCTATGAATCTATTCTAAGACAGTTGGAAGCCAAATGGTACAAAACATCTTAATAATAAAATGTTGCCTATTTCCCAGGTGTTCATATCATTATGTGTCTTTAACATAAACAGCACTTGGATTTTATTGTATAATGCATTAAAATTAAATGTCTAAATACCTTTTGAGGTCACTGTATTATAATGAAAAAAATACAAATACTTTATAATAGCATGTTTTGATAACCCGTTTTTTAACTACAGATTTTGTTTCTAATTTGCTGCTTATGTAGTTGTTAAGTTTAGGTATTGGGTAGGATTGGTCATGCAGAATATGTGCTTTATGAGTAGGCCTACTAATAAAATAATAGCTAATATCATAATAGGCATTCTAATAAGCAACTAGTTAATAGTGATAATTGGTCCTCCCTATGCTAAAGTGTTACCACTCTTAAAAGTGAACTAGACATGGACTGTCACAGTTTTCTGTGGTCTCCTGCACCAGCTAAGCAAATGCCATTGAGACAAACAGAAAAGCTAATGATAGCTTTCTCCAGATTCATTACAGTACATACTGTAGACCTCCCAGTCAATAATTACACTAAAAACCGCTTCTCGTTGCCCAACACTAGGGTAGAGAGTCTCTCAGTTAGTGAATGAGTTCTGCGGGTCCAGTCTGGCTTGAACCCAAACCATCTCTGTCTGTCTAGAGATGCCAAGAAAGAGCCTTGGGATTTGTGCAAGAACAAACTCTCATCAAACACTTCTAATGTTCAAACTTACAAACGTTCCAGTTCAACACATTTCTCACATGTCACTCCGGTTTTTGTTCTTCCGACTGTTCTGCGATCAGCTATATGAGTTCTGTAATGAGGTCAGCGGACCGTGACGAGGTGACAGCGCTGTTTGAAATGTCTGTAGCTATTGCCCCCGGCTCACAGTGCACCATTTATTTCCCTCCATCACAGGAAAAGTCACATCCCATCTCTCTTAGGACAAAGCAGAAAATGAGAAAAACATCCAAATTGCAGCTGACGTGGGTAGCTGTGGCCATTTGTGACATCAGTGCTACCTTGGCTGACGGTCATTGGCTTGTCTGTCACCATGCCAACCCTGAGAGAAGATAATTAGACCAACATACTGCTCAAACTGGCATCTCATCTCATTTCACATCACTCGTTTTGCACAGTCTTACTATACGGCTATGGGTAGTGCCAGCACAGAGAGAGAGTTGCTCTATTCTTAGAAAGGAAACCTGAAGAATTTGCGTTAATCGATATATCGGCTCTGTTCACAGAGGCAAAAGGAGCAGTGTTGGTTCCCCTCAAATATTTTTAACACAGCCTGTGCTTTCACTCATGCTGTGCTGAATACAACGCTGCATTTTTACACAAACGCTGACATGACACTGCCACATTGTTTAATATCACATAGGTGTGGAAAAGCTCAACGCATGCTAATTTCGCACATTAATATCCTGCGAGGGAATACATGTAGCTGCTTAACGCAGGAAATGTAGGGAACGAAGGGAAAGCTGTCACTTCGCTCCTAAGCAATCCGTCTATATCTACAATACACATTGGCTCACTTGACAGAGGCTTCCACAACATTACCACTTAACCAATTACGAGCCAGCAGGAACATAGATCAATAGATGACATCCGTGACAGTAATGCAATAACCTAAGCAAGATGCAGACGGTAAAGAGAGTGGCATCTTCATTCAACAGCAAGGCATCTCGATTCCCACATCGCCACCTCGATTTCCAACTCATGTTGCTTCCATACATGTCGATTGGTCAGAAGGCAAACTCCTGTTGCTTTGACATGCGAATCGCATGAGCGACAGCTACGCTATGTGTTTACATTTGCATAGAGACAGTGGCTCTTTCAGCTACCTCTTTTTGCCCATTAAGGGCTCAAGACAATGCCATCACATTGCCCGAAAGACTGCAACACAATGAACAAGAGCTGTCACAAGAACCTCACAGAGGCAGAACGTCACCCATTGCATGAGTGTTAACTGACGTCAAGCTCGAAACGCAGCTCAAAACATCTGAGCTCCAAAGGTGAGAGAGAGTCTTACCGTTGGTGGAGTGAAGGCTCTCCAGACTCCAGTAATGGGACATGATCCCTCGCACTGCTCTAACCCCTCCGGCCAGTCCCAGAGCGGGGCTACAGTCTGAGTCAGAGCCAGGTGACTGCTCTGAGCTGCCACCACTGCAGCCACCTCCTGCCAGCGGGACGCCCACCTCACCGGCACTGTGCTGGGTGCGCATGTGGACGCACAGCAAGAGGAAGAAGGGTGCGTCGCTTCAGCAGGTGTCAGGTCCAAAGCGCGTCTCCGAGGCTCGATTGTGCGGCGTAGCCTCAGCCTCCCTCTGTCATTCCTCACTCGCTCTCCTGCTCTTTTACTTTCACTCTTGGATGCACAGTCTCAAAGAGCTCACGGCTCAACACAGACGCCCAGACACACAATCAGCCTTCTCTCTCTCTCTCTCGCACACGCATACAGTCACAGCCTGGCATCACTGGGGATCCTTTAAGGGGAGGAGGACTCATACGACTCACATGGCTCAATGCGAAACGCTCGGTCTGACGCTGAAACGGACCGCCTTCCCCCTCCCTTCCAGTCCCCCCTTGAGCTCCCCTCCTCCACTGTTAAAGCCAAGCTGTTAGTAAACCAAAAGACAGCGCCTGGAGAGAGCACTAGCGATGTTGAGAGTTGCAAACACCTTCTAAGAATTTAACCCATAATTAGCTGAGATCACACTAATGACGAGCCCAAAAATGTTCGCAATTTATCACAACAAAAGCCCAAGCATGCTTGCACAGTACGCTGATGTGATACCAAAGGATGTGATTTCCCCAGAAATGGTCAGGATCTCTGGAAACTAAGAATAGAAAGGAATGTGGCTGCTGTGAAGACTTTCTCATCAGACTCAAACTTAAGAATCTTGACTTGTGCGAACTCTTGCAGCTGTACACTTTACATAACATGGGAGCTGGATCCGGAACACAGATAAAACTCAGCGGAACATTCCTCACATTCTTGTATATGACAGGTCAAACTGGCCACTGGTTTAGATCAGGGGTTTTCAAACTCGGGTCTGGGGACCCCAAGGGGATCCGTGGAAAAGTTCAGTAAAAAAATAATAATACAGTGCAAGAAATAACATTTGGAAAATAGTAATAATTATTATTAGTAATAGTAGTAATAGTATTAAAGTAAATAAATAAATAATTCTTATATAAATAAATAAGAAAATCCAAAACATTGAGATTTTGAAAAATGATAATGATGATTATTTATTTATTTATTTATTGTTCCCTCACAGATATTATTATTATTATTATCATTATTACTAATAATAGTAGCAGCAGTTACTATTATTATGTATTATTATTTTCATTGTTATGTTTATTATTATTATTATGAGTAGTGGTAGTAATAGTAAAAATGTTACTATTATTATTTATTATTATTTTCATTATTTTATTTATTATTGTATGAATCATATTATTATTAATAATAATATTAAATATTTAATATAGAGAGAGAAAATATTGAAAAAACATTGTAAATAACAACAACAACATCATGGTAACTATTTTTCTCTTATAAATAGACAGTATTTATAAGAAAAGCAAATACATACTGTAGCTGTATAGAAAGAGGCTCTCTTGCAAGGGGATCTTCATATTTGGAGATCAAAATGTGACATCAAACCTCCAGTTTAAATCACAGATACTTAAAAATCCAATTGGACTATTAGCCAACAGACTAAAATAGCATAAACAATCTCCATATTAGAATTCATAAAAACGCACAAGCTGAGGGAAATGCGTTCAACCAAACAGTCACAGACGTAAACACATCAAACAAACAGGTTTGAATGTCCCTTCAATATTTCACAGCATTGTCCAGCTCATATTGTGGTTCAGAAGGAGTAAACTCACCCAGAGGGGCGACCTGTCCATGTGCCTCTTGTGCTGGTGTGCTGAGATTCGATTCTGTGGAGAGAAGCATGTATTGGTGCTAGTGTCTCTCATGAAGAACTCCTGAACTAAAACTACAAACTAAGACTCAAGTTCTACATTAGCATAACCTCAATAGAAATGCATTGGCTTGTCATGCGGCATACAGAAAGGTCGTAGAGTGGGCATGATGTCAGCAAGGGGCAAAATGAGGTCATTGTTTCTTTCTCCTCATAAGAATCCATATTACATAAGACAAGGCATTTACAGAGGTCTTGCAAAATACAGAGCATGTCACAGCAATAAGACATCAATAGTGGGAGGAATATAAATATAAATGAATCAGAACAACAGTAAAATAGATCAAGAAGTCTCAGTTCAGATCAGAGATTCAGGAGAAAAAAATGCACACTTTAATATATAACTGGCTTAGATTTAATCAGGGTTTTATGTTGATCATAGAAACATAATGTTCATAACAGCAGGCAAACAAAACAGCCAACTCAAGGTCAGCCAAAGCCCATTTCATAGTAGCTTACACTTCTATTGAGACACTCTACTCAATTTCCTAAATCAAAGTCTCCTTTTAAAAGTGAGCGTATGTAAGGGTGGGGGTTATAAACCCATGCCAGGTCTACCTCTACACTCAGAGAGCGAGCGAGAGTGAGCGAGAGAAGGCCTGGCGCCAGTGAGTGGGTGAGAAATAATCAGCAGGATTGTTTGGCAGAAAGAGAGAGGATCAGCACTGGGGGCCTTTGAGCTCCACGCTCCATGCATTACTGCACAAAGATAGCCTCTGTGCTCCCGCTACGAGCACACACGACTGAATAAAGCTTCTTCTTAAGAAATTGCACGCTGTAGGTGGAATTCATCACTCATCACAGATCTACTGTTTGTTTGTGACTGCAACTGGTCAAAGACCTCCTCAGGTTTATGTCCAGGTATCTTAACGCAAATGGGTTAGTGTTCGATGATGAAAGACTATAAATTTACATCAAAGACGTCTGTGAGTCTCTAGGCTCCAACTGTCACAAACAGAACTATAAATAACTCACAGAGGGTTATCAAAGGTTGCAGAATGAAGGAAACCATTGCCCCCTGGAGGACAATAAAGTACACCAAGACTAGATATAGGAAGTCAATATACTTTGTACTATAATAAAAGGTTGTGGTGCAATGTATAGACGGTTTAAATGGCAATGTTCCATACCTGAAAATGATGCACGGTGAGGCCAGCCCAAAAAGTCCAGTCCAACAGGTGTGCTCTGGGAGAAGAAGTGGTCTTTGAGAGGAACAGAGGGGAACTGCTCCGGAGAAGTGAGGGAAAGTCTAGCGCGCAACTATGGATGAGATAAAAGTATAATAATAATGAGTAAAAAATATTTGCTATATATAATTTTTTACTATACTACATACTACTTACTATATGTATATACAGTATATAAAGAAAAGTACTGACAAAACAGTGACAAACAGTATATATTACTATAATATTCTATTGATACTGTTAATTATAAATACAAATTTAAAAAAAATGTTTTCATCTGTATATCTATATTTATTTATGATAAAAAGCACTAGGAAAACAGTGTTAAAGTTATTATTATTATTAATATTATTATTTAAATATAATATTATAGTCAATATACTGTATGTACAGAGAAAAACTGTGTAAATTAATGCAATTGTCTGAATCATTTTAAATTATGCAAATTCATAAGCTCATTTGATATTTCTAAAAGACATCATAAATGGTGAAAGTGTTCAGCCAGATGTTTGTGTATTCAGGCAAATTACAAGAAATGGAAGAGAAATCGGAAATCCTAAAGGCTCTACAAGGGAATGAATCCAGGAGCGCAAAACAGGAAGAAAGCAGAAGAGGAGAAGTAAAGGTGCAGTGGGAGATGCTGATGGTCAAGTTGTTCTCTCTTTTTGACGAGTTCCTTACTTTCTCGTGCTTCTGAGATGTTGGTGTGCTAAGCTGACGCAAACTTTGCTGCGTGTTAAGCTTCTTTTTATGGATGTTCTCCACATCAGTCAACGTTTCATATGAGCATGAACGCCGACATGTTTCGGTCGAATTGCTCTTCCTCTCCAGGTCAAGCGCCACCTCTCTGATGCCCTGAAGAGACACGGTCCAACCGTAGAGGTCTGAGATGGGTCTGGGTGCAGCTTTACTCTGCTCTCTGGACTTCACCCGAAGCACACATGCACTTCCCTGTTGTCTTCTCTCTTCTGACTGGATGCCTGGCTCAGTACTGTGCTGTACATGCTTTGAGTGCAAATTTAGGTGGTTATTGTACAGTACATGTACATGTCTTTCGATGGATGTCCACTAAGGGATGCAGTTTGTCATATGTTGACTTTTAATAAATGTTAAGAAGTTAAAAGTAAACATTAGCAAGATATTTACACTGCACTGTATTTTTATATTTTTCCAGTGAAAACATTATTAGACTGTTATATATATAAGAATATACAGTATATAAGAATATATCTCTAATACATGTGTATTTTGTCTACCCTTGCAGATTAGTGCATATCATTCATAACAAATGTTTGGGTTCAGTAATATTTTTTAGGGATTTTTTTTTACTTTTATGCAGCAAAGATGCATTGAATTGATCAAAATTATATTAAAAACATTTATAAAGTTACATATGATTTCTCTTTCATATAAATGGTGTTCTTTTGCAAAGAATGAAAAAAATGCATCACCGTTTCTATAAAAATAGTAAGCAGCCCAACTGTTTTCAACACTGATGATAAGAAGAAACATTTCATAAGCACCTAATCTGCATATTAGAATAATTACTGAAGGATCGTCTGACATTAAAGACTGGAGTAATGGCTGCTGCAAATTGAGCTTTGCTATCACAGGAATAAATTACTACATTTTAAAATAGCTTAAAATACAAAACAGTTTTAAATTGTAATGATATTTCACAATATTACTGTACTTGTACTGTATTTTTGATCAAATAAATGCAGTCTTGGTGAGCATAAGAGACATCTTTACCAACCCCAAACTTTTAATGGAAAAATCTACCAATGCAAAATACACTTATTTTTAAGATAAAATCTATTAAAACAAACCTTAAAATCTTTTACAGTGAATTTTTGCACCGTAGGCCACACTTTTTAAAAGGGTGGACAATGTGATCATAATTGTTCCTTGTTAGCCGCTAGATGGCACTATCTTTGAGAAGTATTGTGACTTAAACATGTAACATCCCTAGTCCAGCTCAATACCAGAAAGCAAGAATGTATTTTGAACAATGCACTATAACAATTCACTTTTGCTTTGACGTATAAAGAGCCTTGTGAAAAATCAAACTGATGTAGAATTACTATATACAAATAACAAAGCAAAATATAGAAAGTGAGAAATCGCATAGCAATCCTATCCAAAATGTTAAAAGGACACATTTAAGCTCTCCTAACATCATAAACATACTGACTCACCTCTGGTTTGTTGATCAGGGATGCTGAATTCAGGCTATTTTGAGACTGGCTGTCTGAACTGCTGTCCTCTAGTAAGGACTCAGAATCAAAAGAGCGGGTTGTTGTGAGTTGTCCTGTCCTTGGTTTCAGAGACGTTGGTCTCTGAGGTGGATCGGTGAGACCATCAGTGCTCACTCCCTGACCGAGCGAGCAGAGAGAAGATGCAACGGATCTCGAGGGGTAACGGAAGCTCCTCCGGTGTGTCCAGCCTAGACCAGGACTGTGAGGTTTAGGGCTCATGGGCCTCGTCGGCGTATCAGTGGTCTCGAAACAGCTTAGAGACCTGGTCCAGGTAGGTGACATCTGGTTTGCAAGTGCAAAAACAGTGGGGTGTACATGTGATTGCGACCTATCCTCTACATTGGACTCGAAGATATCTTCTGAGATCTGGTCAGAATCTAAGAAAGGAGCACAAGGCAGCTCACCTCCTTCCAGATATTTATTATCTTCAGACTGTTCCTGAAGACCAGATTTCAAACTCTGTGAATCAGAATAGCACGTGTTCCTCAAGCTTTTTTGGGAAGCTGGTGAGCTGTTAAGTCTGGACCTGTTCAGAGGAGCACAGAAGGCACAATCGATATGGCTCTGATGTATGGACTTGTCACAAACCATCCCAGGAACCGATAGAGTTCTTTTACAAAGTTCTGCTTCCTTAGAACATTTCGACTTCCTCCAGGACTGCCTGGTTTTTACCTCTTCGTTCTCTGACTGTGCAATCTGCTCCTGGTTGTCCCTCTCAGGATATCTGGACTCAAACAGACTAGACAGAGACTTGTGAGCCATTGCGAGCTTCATGCGCAAGTTTAAGTTATCGGTACTCTTGCTTCTTTTTTGTTGCAATCCCTCTGTCGTAGGGGAAGCTCTAAAATTCAGTGCATCTCCATCTTTGTGCTGCTGATACAAATTTTGGGATATTGTATATTGCTCTCTATTCTGCATGTTTAAAGTAAAAGCTTTTTCAAAAAGATCATCGTTTGAGTGGTCAATAAACTTTGTAATGTCTGTAAGATGATCTGTACTTTGAGAAATAGAGGTCTTGTACAATGAAGGGTTGGATTTGTTACGTGTGGGCGACCTATTGTACTTCAACTCACCCCGTTCATCTCCATCCTCACTGGAGTCCATAATTTCTGGATCAACCTTGCTATTGTCTTTGTGTTCTCGTTTAATCTTGCGGAATGAGGGCATTCGAGAAAAAACCGAAAACACAGAGCCCTTCCCTGATTGGGTTCTCTTATTTCTTGCAGAACCGCGAAGACTAGATGATGACTGAGTGCTGTCCTCCGTCTCTTCGCTGTTGGTACTAGAGTCAAGGTCTTGTGACACAAAACTGGAAACACTATAACCATCACTGCTATCAAAACCATTTGATAAAGAGCTCATTGTTTCTCCAGCATCTGGTTCATTCATGACAGTGGCTACGCTGGCTTTTGTACACATGGCAGAAATGTCTTCATGTGGGCGGTTTGTGACATCATCACAAGAGCTCCATTCCTCACTGAATCCGCCTTCGGATAATGGACTTCCTCCCTGTTGCTCCCCCAGTCCATTTTCCATCACAAATGAGCTCTCTGGTGAACGGTCCGACTCCAAAATGGCCTCTAAATTAGTGATGGGTAAAATACGGCAACATGTAACAAATGCGCCCTTGGTCTCCGAGTTGCGCAGTAGCAAAGATTGCTTACAAAGAGCATCAGAAGTTTCACATATTGAATCAGTGCTTTCAGGAGAGTTTGCCATGAAAGTGTCAAGCTTTCTGTCCCTGTTTTCTAAGGCATAAGTCTCATCGAACTTGAGAGAGCCACTCATTGGTAATATGCTTTTCTCTTGGACAAGCTCCGGATGTTTGTGTGCAAGCAAATGGCCAATATGTGAAAATTCACATTTTGTAGAGTCTGCATTAACCTCTCCATGTGTGCTGCATTGGTCATCTGTGTGTGAGGGACTCAAGGTTTGCAACACTGCAGTTCTGCTGTGACTGCTGCCGTCTGTGCCCTTGAACTGAAATCCTCCTGCTGTCTGCTCTCCTTCCACTGCAGACGAGTGCAGCTGGCACTCCTTTCCACCACAGCAATCACAGAGCTGCTTTAGCATAGCATCTCTATGGCTGCTGAATTCGTTGAATTCAGAAGGTTTAGCAACATTATCTTTGCTGTCAATTGCAGTCCTCATTTCAGGTGCTTTAAAGGTAGTAGCCTGACTAGCAGGGGCACTGTCTTTGCAATCACCATCTTTTGAGATTAAAGATCCAGCATTGTTAGTAAACCTGCTGTATTTTTGCAAATAATTGGGCAAAGAGATCTGTTCACCCGAGGCACACTCTTCTAAAGTAATGGCTTTAATATTATTATTTGTGTCTGAGCTGTATTCATTGCTGTATTCATTGATTCTACTGTTCAGCTGGGAATAATCAAAAGGAGATTGTGCATTTGTGAAAGGATCAGTACATGCACTAGACAAAATACCAACATCCGGCTCAATTGTTTCAAGTGACTCGTTTTGCCTTGCTTGTTTGTCAGACAGGGTGTCTGGTCGGTGAAATGGTTTGGAGGTCTCTGTATATTCTATAACGCAACGTGCTACTTGTTTACAGTTCATATGAAGGCCATCACTGAGCTCAAAGCAAACATCTGTGGGGCTGACTTGAGATTTGTCACATGAAATCTCAAACAGACTAGCCAAAGATTCGACAGGACTGTCTACAGGACACCTATCGGCTTCAGCAGTCTTCATGTCAAGACACGCAACACTCAATGACCTAGGCCTAGTGTATTCTATGCACCCCGAACTATCAGAGTAAATAACTGATTGCTCTATTGAGGGAACTATTGTACATTCTTTCTGGTACCCTTTAATAATGCGATGTGTTTTGCTATTCTTCTGTGTTCCTTCTAAAATGTCACCATCGTTGATATCAAAAGTTTTAGTGTTAACATACACTTGTGCTTCAGTGAATTCACCCTGTGTGTTACAGTTAATTCTGCTATTAGGGCACTGATGGGTTTCATAAAAATCTGCCTCAAGCTTATGGTCCTCTGAATATGTTTGCCCACTGTCCTCTAAACAATGACTGTCCATGTGATAACTACTAACTGAGTAATCCTTTTTTTCAGTGTGCATTTGTAATACTGGGAAATTTTGTTGATCGTAATGAGGTCTGGCATGCAGATCTGACTGTTCTGAGGTCCGGTCATTGATCACATGCTGATGCAGTGAATCTGACACTCCAGCAGAAGTTGCATTAGGCACATTTGAGAAAGCTCTCTCAGCTGCAAAAGACTCGCATTCAGAAACAACAGGTGGGGTGTCACTTAAGTTCTGCTTTTTTAAATTCAAATCGAGTTCTTTGTCAGTATCCTTTGATGGAAGCCTTCCAGATGTTTTCAAGGATTGACTGACTTCACAATTCATGCATACGTCCACACAGTCCTGTTTTAATTGTCCCTTTTCATAAAGAGCTGCTGTGTTTGAAATAAAACCAGAGTCTGAGTCTTTCACAGTCCACTGGGTGTTCATAGAATTTGCCTTAATGAAATTGACCTGTGATTGGTTGTGTTCCACTGAAGTTTGTGATTGGCTGTGTTCCACTGAAGTTTGTGATTGGCTGTGTTCCAATGAAGTTTGTGATTGGCTGTGTTCCACTGGAGTTTGTGATTGGCTGTGTTCCACTGGAGTTTGTGATTGGCTGTGCTCTATGGTGTCCTGTGATTGGTTTTGTTCTGCTAAATCCTGTGATTTCCTGTGTTGTATGGAATTCTGTGATTGGCTACATTCTATAGAATCCTGTAATTGAATGTGTTCTGATGTAGTATGTGGCTGACTGTTTTCTACTGAATCATTTGATTGGCTAAGTTCTACGGAATCCTGTGATTGGGTGTGTTTTAGTGAGGTCAGTGACAGACTATATTCTACTGGGTCTTGTGATTTGTTGTGGTTGATTACATTTACTGGGGTCTGTGACTGGCTGTGTTCTATTGAGTCTTGTGATTGCCTGTGTTCTACTGAATACAGTGATTGGCTGCATTCTATAGAATCCTGTGATTGGCTGCATTCTACAGAATCATTTGATTGACTAAGTTCTATGGAATCCTGTGACTGGTTGTGTTGTACTGAGGTCAGTGACAGACTATATTCTACTGGGTCTTGTGATTTGTTGTGGTTGATTACATTTAGGGATAGCATGTCTTCTACTGAGCTCTGTGATTGGTTGTGTTCTACTGAATTCTGTGATTGACTGCATTTTAGAGAATCCTGTGATTTGGTGTGTTCTACTGGGGTCTGTGATTGGCTGTGTTTGATGAAATTTTGGGATGACATGTCTTCTGAGCTCTGCGACTGACCAAGTACTGGCTGACTGACTTCTACTGAGTCTTGTAATTGGCTGTCTTCTACTGAATTCTGTGATTGCCTACATTCTACTGAATCCTGTGACTGACTGTGTTCTACTATGTTCCTGTGTTCTACTAAATTCTGTGATTGGCTGCATTCTACAGAATCCAGTGATTGGCTGTGTTCTACTGAGTCCTGTGATTGGCTGTGTTCAACAAAATATTGTGATGGCCTGTCTTCTGTTGAGGCCTGTGATTGGCTGTGTTCTGCTGAATTCCGTGATTGGCTGCATTCTACAGAATCCTGAGATTGGTTATGTTCTGTTGACGGCTGTGATTTGCTGTGCTCTACTGAGGATTGTTTTTGGCTGTGCTCTACTGAGGGCTGTGATTGGCTGTGCTCTACTGAGGGCTGTGATTGGCTGTGTTTTGTTGACTCCTCAAATTCCTGTTCAATAGGCTTCTCAACTGATACAGACTCATATACAGAAAGATGACGTGATACGGATAAACTGATCTTATTTTCATTAGCACCCAGCTCATGACATTCGTTATCTGTACTATTCGCAACAGATGCATTCGAAATCAACTGTTTTTCAGTGTTACTACTGTCAATATCATTTTGCTGTAACTGCTTCTCACTTGAGGTTATGATCTGTATTTGTGGCTCATTGTGTCCTGACTGAGTGTCTGTGATAATTTTGTTAATTTGATCCCATTTTGATCTTCCCTCAAAGGTGTCAGCAAACTGAGACTTGGCTCCATCACCGTCTGTTAAGGTCAATAATGAGTCATTAGCACTTGGCTCAGTGAGTGTTTGTAGTTCTACAGCATTCTCTAATGCCAGTAGGGGTGTTACTACGTAGGATTGGTCATTCCTTGAAGAAGAATCAACTCCAGGTCCCGCTGGAAAATTGCTAAAAACCTCCTCACATTCCGGAGCACCCTTAGCTTGCGATATTTCAGTGCCATCAACTCCCATGCGCATCATCCCCATGTTTCCAGTCTGTGTTTGCAATTGTTCGCTATCCACTGATCTACTGAGACTGTCAGCATAATTGACAGAATGATGCTGTTTTGATAAAGAGGCATCTCTCTTTCTAACTGAAGGTGAGTGTGAGTCCAGATGACCCACAGAGCAAGATCCGGTCTCATAGCTGAGCGATGTCCTGCAGCAGTCCTTAGTTTCGTGACTCAAGCCAGAGAAAGTGTCACTGTGCCAAGAGTGTGTGTCAAAATATTCCTCTTTTGTGTCCTGTGCTGCTTCAGGAACCGGCTCACACCATTCCTGATGGTCCTGTTGCTCTCCATGCTCCTTCTGCGGAGACTCCCCATCATCCAGACAGGCTGCCTCACTCCCAGAGTCCTCTAAATCTGGGGCCTAGGAGGACAAAGAGAACATGTGAGTTATTGTGCTGTTCTTAACAAAGAAGACTTTATTTTTCTCAAAGTAAACAGTTTATAAGTGACATCAGTGAGGCAATTCAAAATAGGAATTAAACAATTTGTTGAGTCTTTTTTTTGTCTGCAATCAATTTAACTCTAAAGAGGAACATATGCTTGTGAAGTTACCCATAGAGGTATGAAAATCATTCAATTACTCTTAAATTCTTTCCCCTCACACCTGGAACTAATGTGTCACTCAACCATGTCCTGCTTCATGCAGCTAAATCAAAGCTCTTTAGAACACATCTGCTTATATGAAGCATCTGATCCATTAGCTTATTTGTTCAAGGAATCGTTGTACATGATGTACATGATGATGAACAGATGCAGATGTAAGGAACACATGAGAGCACAACATATTGCATGAGTCATTAACATCATATTAGCACAAACAACAGGGGAATATAAATTGACAACTGACAAAAAAAAAAGCTAATAAAGAGTAAATGACAGCAATACAACAGACTGCACATAAATGCAAAAATGCATTTGTAGCCAGATATTGTGGTTACAAAATCTACCATTACGGACTAACTGGACCATGCTTAAGAGGAAAAAACTTGACCCCTTGAGCTCCACACATAGTAGGATGTGGAAAGGGATGGGAACTTGCACCAGAGCAGACATTTGCCCTGTCATCCATCTTAGAGCAAACATACAAACAATCCCCCAAGTAGACCACCAGCCAACCTGCGGTTCGCAACGGACCGTTTCTTTTTTTTCCTCAGCACATTTCATAATCCCTTCTTATTGGCCTCATGACCCACTGGTCTGTATACCAATAACTAACCATGTCTCCCATCTTGTGATCCCAAAAGATTGTAAAAGCAGACACCAGACTAAGTCAATCTACTAACGAAAAGAGATGAAAGCCCCCTATCATACCCTGCTTGTACTTAATAATCGAGGGGTCATCAAGCACAGCACATCTCCAGCTAATCCAGACAGGTCAACCTACTCCAAGGCCTTCAGGTTAAATTAGAAAGGACATTAAGAAGAATGGCTTTAAGAACAGCAGGTTTCAAAGAGTGGCAAATACTCCTGCACAGTCTTTGCTTGAAGCTTATTTTTGGAAATACTAATATAGATAGATAGATAGATGGATAGATGGATAGATAGATCTATATTGTTAAGATTGTTACCGCCCTTGGTTATTTTGGAATAAATGTAAAAATGCATAAAAATACTATAAAATGTATAATTAGTATTAACAATATTAAATAAAATAAAAATAAAATTAATAAAATACAAAATAGAATTTATTCTCTCTCTCTCTGTCTCTCGCTCTCTCTCTCTCTTATATATATATACACACACATTTCATGCATGATGCTGTTTTCTCATTTTCAACTCCCTAATGTTCAATATTCTATTAACAGAACTTATATCTTACATGTTTAACATCAGTGTCAAACTGTGTCAGAGCACATAGTGGTACAGCATTAGCCAAGAGTAAAACCTGTCCGCATTGGCCTCAGCCAACAACACAACGTCATCTGGCCCCATTCAGGAACCAGAGCTTGTTTTGCCAAATTGATTACAGTTGAGTTCCCTAAATGGCTTAACATCTTAACACTACATCTTAGGCTGTGCAGGAGAATGGGGGGATTGGGTTTGTGTTCAAGCATGGATATACAGTATATACAGTAGGCATATGAGGTAAAAATGGAAAGACAGAGCCAAAAAGAGCACATGCGATCATGCACATGGGACTGCTAATGACACTTGACCCACTATATGGTGTCACGCCTGTTAAAAATATTCACAGTCCTTCAGCTTGGTTCATTTTTTATTTCCACCAAGAAAGTTAAATACATGCAGGGTTAATTCCAGATATTTGGAATATTGTGTCACAGTCATTTATATATATTAACTTCATGTCAAAAAAGTTGTCGACCCCATGTACATCCAAGAAAACTAAAGGATCGATTAAAGGAAAAGGACTATTACAAAACTACAGTATTTACTGTCTAGCTTACATACAATTCATGAATCTATGATGTATGACAGGTCATGAATATTCAGTGATCTGTAAAGTTCTCTTCCAGTGAAGCATTCAGAAACATGAAGAATCTGAAAATTACAGCAAAAGCCATATTCCTCAAAAAATAAAGACATTAATGTACTCCATGTAGCTGAATGTAGTTGAAGTAGTCCCAGAGAAAAATCCCAGAGCTCAGTCCAATTTTGAACCACAAAGTTCACAAATTATCCCCATTCAACAGCAAGCTTGAGCAATTTTGCTAACTCTGATAGTGAGTGAAAGAGACCAGTCCAACTCACATTTCATCATTTTCTGCTACTTGAGTATAATGTCTAATCTTTTTTACAAATCAAAATATAGAGTACTGAGCATCACAATTTCTCAGTCAAGTAAACCACCGTTTAAAAATCTGTGTGATTAATGACATTTTTACTGCTTTTATTTTGTCTGCTGACTTTGTGCTCAAAAATATTTATTAGTCAACAAATATTATTATTATATCAACAGTCAAAACAGTTGTGCTTCTTAATATTTTTGTGGAAACCATGATATAATTTCTCAGGATACTCTGTTGAATAGGAAGTTTGAAAGAACAGCATTTATTTGAAATAGCAATCTTTTGTAAAAGTCTTTATTGTCATTTTTAAATTCATTTTGTGTTCTTGCTGAATAAAAGTATTAAATAAAAAGACGCCAAAGTATGTGATAAATAAAAGTCTCAGTGGAGATAATAAACAGTATTTATACTGCTGTTACAGAATACATAAAATAAGTTATCAAAAAGATGTTTAAATGCCTAGAAGTAGAAACAAACTTGTCAAAAAGAGAAAATATTTCCCTTCTTCTTAAACCTATGTTCATTTGACTTAATGTCTGAAATAAGAACTTATCCGTAACTCTGTGTGCATCAACAATCATATTAATAGGATGTGCAAGTGTGGGCTATATATAATATTTCATGATTTAAGTGAGCATCTTGAGTGCTTTTAAGTAGACAGTCTAGAGAATTTCAGGGGCTGCTGGGTAAGGCAGGTCTGAATCCGTTCCACCAGTCGGACCAAAAAAAGCTGCACCACCATCTGCTGTATAGGCTAGATGTTTCTTATAGCCTTTCTGCTATGTCATTTCCATTATAAGCACATCAGACATGATTCTTCAGCAAACAATAGTGCAAATAGTGCTATAAAAAGAGATTATAATTAACTAATAAATAAAAAGTAAAAATGCAATCACAGTCTTTCAATTTGCTGCTGACCTGTCATAGTAATAATGAGGTATACACTCCCAGATATTTAATAATATCCATATCATTACTTATGTGGCAGATCAGATGGTTCTGATCTTAAATCCCTGCAATGGAGTGTCTTAAACTGACTGGAACAACACTATAAAAGAGAGAGAGTGCTCGCTAATGAGATACACTGAGAATACACAGTGAGCTCAGCGTGCTTTTGCTTACATCATTCCTCATGGGTGCAGGATCGCTGCACAGTCCAGACTGAGCGTCTGCTTCCTCTAACCCGTAAGACATGCAAATGTAACATTAACATACTGTATACTCCTGCACATGCAGTGTTGAGGTCATGTGACAGTGTAACATGTGTATGTAGCATGCTACATATACTGTTGTGAACTGGCTAATGTTGCAACATGTTTTAATAATTATTAAGGGGGAAACTGGCCGTGCATTTTGACAAAGTTTTGGAACCAACATCCTCTGTCATTGTTTTATTTATGCATCTATTTATGTATGCATTGTACATTAGAATACAACAATAAAAACATCAGCCAAGACATTGAGATTGCTAACAACATCTTTCTCCAGGCATTATAAACCTGCTCAGTTTAGATTCATGAGGATTCATGATTCAGGAGCAGTGGTTTGGTTTCAGGGGAAGGTGGTTTTAAAGTCAGGAGGTGTTTGAGGATCAGGAGGAGGTACAGGCGTGCATCGGATCACTCTGGCACACTGAAGTGCTGCAATCACAGGATCCTGCTGCTATCCCAACATGAGCATGAGCTCATCCCATCGGGGAGGCCAACCACAGAGAGGGAAACACACACAAACACATCTGCACACATGCAATGATGTCGCTGTCAGGAGAAACCCACACTCACAGGGGGCTCCGGATGACTGAATTCTGTATTCTGAACTGACTGAAAAGACTGAAAAACTGGACTGCAGATATTTTTGATGCTATATTCATACATAGTGAAATGATTTTGTGTCAAGTCTAAATCTATATTGAATATACTGTATTCAAAGTTGTAAATAAAACAAAGATTATTAGAGTGCATTTTACAATAACATACAATTTTAGTCTTTCTACTTCAAAATTCACATGTAATGTTACTTGCCAATTTTTTGTAATTATTTGTGAAGTTTATTACCGATTTCTGAGTGAAAATTATTTCTACACTACATATTTTCAGTATAGGTGATAATTTTGGGTAAGTTACATGTGCTCCACACGAGGGCTGCTCTTATTTCTAAATATAGGGGTGAGGAGCATAGAAGGTCGCCATCAAATTTATTCAAATACTAGGTCATATCAGTAAAATTCTTTTAAATACTTCTTGGTTTCATATTTACAGATCTGAGCCAGTTTCATACTCTGCGTTCCACAATGTTAAGTTATTTAAAAAAAACACTTTTGGTATTTTAATTACAGCCGAGCATCTCTGTATTTCTCTTGTCATGTTAACATTTAATTTAAACTCAATGAAACATTATCTACTAAAACTCTTTTTACTTAGTTTTTTTTATTGACTTTTGTTGTTAGGTGTCCTTGAATGCCATGAAAGGTGGCTGTAAATAAAAGTTAGTAGTAGTAGTAGTAGTAATATCACGAAATATGTGAGACTTTATGTATAATAATTAACTGGTAATTAATAGGTCGTGCTGCACGCGGGCGTGAACGACACCAAGCTGCGGCAGACGGAGACACTGAAGAGGGACTTCAGGAGCCTGCAGACACGCAGCACTTCAGATATCGTTTATCAGGACCGCTTCCCACGTACCGACGAGGACACTGTAAAGGTTCAGTATTAACTGTATTGTTCATAATAACAGTATGATTATAAAGAATATATCGGGCTCTTTACCGACTTAAAATGATAAAGCCAATTCTCTTGTAATGCGTATTTTAACACAGGATCTGTCCACAAAATAGAACCCTTTTTAGTGACACACTCACTTAAATGCATCTGACTGTCACACACAGAAACAATACCATAGGATACTCACTCCAGAGTCTTATGCTCTGCTTGAATGACAAAATATATTGTCAGAGTGTTTAATGTGATTATGTTAATTTAACATTCATGTTTATATCTTCTGTTTACTGTTACCGCCAGGAATAGCAAAACGTTTCCTCATTTATAATCCACGCTAATTTCCTGGAATTTGATAATCCATATGCAGTCAGGCACTGCATATTACTGAACTTTATTTTAACGCTTTGTTGCTCTGGTATCAAATAAAACAAAATACCCAACTCTATCAGTGTTTCAAATGGAGAGGTACTGCATGGATCACTATGAAAAGCTGCCACAGGATGAGCTATCCCAACATGAGCATGAATCCGCATCATACCAAAATAATCCAAGATTTAGCACAGTGGCTAGACTAACAAATAACCAGACGTCACCCGATCTAAATATTCCCTCACAGTTTAATAGTAATGACTTTATGAATTTCTTCACTGATAAAATAGATAACATCAGAAATACAATAACTAATGAGATTCTACGGCGTCTAGTACTGTCAGCCTCATTCACCGCACCCAAAGAAAACACTCAGTGCTTTTCAACTATAGGACAGAAGAGCTAAATAAACTTATCAACACATCTAAACCAACAACATGTCTATTAGATCCTGTACCTACTAAATTACTGAAAGAGTTACTGTAGCAGATAGAACCGCTGCTAATATTCATTAACTCATAGTTATCTTTAGGTCAAGTCTAAACCATTCAAGCTGGCAGTTATTAAGCCTCTTATTAAGAAGCCACAACTAGATCCTAGTGATCTGGCAAATTACAGACCCATCTCAAATCTTCCGTTTATGTCTAAATTTTAGAAAAAGTTGTGTCTGCTCAATTAGTGCTCATTCTTGCAAAACATATCTCTGTGAAGAATTTCAGTCAGGTTTCAGGCCCCGCCATAGCACAGAAACTGCACTTGTTAAAATTCACATGTAATGTTACTTGCCAATTTTTTGCATCAACCAAGGCTGCATATCATTGCTGAAGTTTATTACCGATCTTAGTGCTGCGTTCGACACTATAGTCATGAAAATCGTAGATCGATTCTACACTAAATATACAGGTTTCAGGGCAGGCTAAGATGGTTTAGATCCTACCTGTCCGATCGCTAATTTTTTATTTAAACGGGGAGTATCTCAGTTACACCAGTAAAGTATGCTACCACACGAGGATCTGTCTGCTCTTATTTCTAAATATACATGGCCCCTTGGTAATATTATTAGAGGAGCACATACGGGATTTAGTTTCATTGTTATGCTGATGAAGGTCATATATATCTCAACAAGCCAGACGAAACTTCTAAATTTAAGTTAACTGAGTTGTTAAAAATGTAAAAGTTGCCGCATTCGACACTAATTTTCTCCTATTAAATTCAGATAAGACAGAGATATTACTTATTGGACCAAATAACAGTACACAGAATCTCTTGGATTACAATTATGCAACTAGATGGATGTCCTGTTACTTCCTCTACAGTCAAAAATCTGGGTGTTATATTAGACAGCAACTTGTCTTTTGAAAAACATATTTCCAATGTTACAAAAACAGCATTCTTCCATCTTAGAAACATTGCCAAGCTAAGGAACATGTTACCTGTTCAGTCTGATGCCAGAAAAGCTAGTTCAGATTCATGACTCTAGACTGGACTATTGTAATGCACTGCTAGGTGGTCAGTGTCCTGCATCTTCAATAAACAAGCTACAAGTAGTCCAAAATGCAGCGGCTTTTAGAGTCCTTACCAGGTCAAGAAAATATGATCATATTACCCCAATTTTACAGTCTCTGCACTGGCTTCCTATTAAGTACCGTATCAGTTACAAAATATTATTACTTACCTATAAGGCCCTATTAATGGTTTAGCTCCTGCGTACCTAACTAGTCTTCTATCTCCTACAATCCATCACGCTCCCTAAGGTCGCACAACTCTGGACTCTTGGTAGTATCCTAGAATAGCAAAGTCCACTAAAGGAGGTAGAGCTTTTTCATATTTGGCTCCCAAACTCTCGGAATAGCCTTACCTGATAACGTTCGGGGTTCAGGACACACTCTCTCTGTTTAACATCTAGATGACTAAAGACACATCTCTTTAGCCAAGCATTCACATAATGCATTCATATAATGCATCTCATAAATCGTGTACTACAGTTATATCTGATCAAAACGCACATTATTATTCTTTAGCTTGGGTTGAACTAAATAATTTATTGCTTGAATGGAACAACAGTCTTTTACGCTAATTATGTTTTTGTTTCTCTGTTTTGCCACGGGATTAACATCCCGTGTTGTAACTAGGTGTTACCAAGCTTCAGTCTGGATCCAGCCATGAAAGGATGATGCCGACCCCTCGGAGGACCTCTGATGGAGGCCAACCTCTGATCCACCAACAACATGCAGAATTAACAAATTTTGCCATAAGTTAATATATTAAGTTTCTACAATGTATAAATATATTGTAGAAACTTAATTTCCTGTAAAGCGCTTTGCAACGATTGTATCGTAAAAAGCGCTATACAAATAAACGTGAATTGAATTGAATAATGATGAGGTCATCTAAGATCATACCTTCTACCAGCTCTCTCATCAGATATCATCAGACAGAATTTTAAGTAATAGTAAAATAGTAAGATGTATTTGTAGAATGTTTACTAATAAATAATTTTAGCTGAAATGCATCTGAATATAACCCAGTGAATATATTTAAAAGCTTTAGCTTTCCAAGTATAGTGGAGCCTTCATGAGCACTGCTGTGCATAAGAAGTGGTTGTGGTGATTTAGAGCAGGTGCACACACAACTGAGATCCTCCCTGTGCCAACTAAATCAGCTGACTTCAGATCAGACAAACAGCTTTAACAAAGCTCTCTTCAAAAACACCATGGGCCATGCTATTTCATACAATATCCTTCTTAATGTTTTAAAATCACTCATTCATTCAAAAACACTGTAAACAACAGCCTTGATATTGTATTTGCATTGGTTAAAATCTTAGACCGGCAATTAAACAATCAAATTAAGTGCAATGAACTATAATGTATGAATATTTTCCTACCACTGCCCTGATGGTAGAGAAATCTCTTCTTGTGAAATATATAAACAGGCAAGAGGGCATTAATTCTACTATTTTATAGATTAATTTGTGTTTTTTAAATACTTAATCACACTAAATGAATGCATTACAGCCCTAATTGATAGCCCTAAGTTTCACATGTTCCAACACTTCATCACTTCGCTTTATTTTAAGATTATCTTCCAGCTATCTTTAAGTTCATGTGCTCACTTTGCTAGGAATACCCCATTTGAGCAATTATATCTTCATCAAAGGTCCTTTTATCAGGCATTGCATATTTATCTTTGAAGTGCAGGATCTGCAGGGATGACGCTCCTTGTTTCATTGCCAAAGTATTATAAACATGACCGGCACTCTATGATTTCTTTTTAATTGCACTAGAATTCTAGATCAGATATTCATTGTAGAGCATTTGAGGCTTTTCAACTACACGTTTAAACTCCAGTCATTAGTAAGTGTGTAATTCAGCCTGATCTACTGAATGAAGACCTGCAGGAGCAGCATGCAACACACTGGCTCCGTAAATCAGGTCAGTGTCATGCACATCACACTTGCATACTGAGCATGCTGTAAATTTTCAGAAGATGTGCACACTGTCTGACAGACAGTGAAGGTCAGTGCTTACTGTTGAGATAAATCTAATTCAGAGATTTCAGTGACAACAAAGAAACAGAGACATAGGCTAAGGAATGTTGTGTTTCTGAGATCAGGCATTTTCAACTCTGCTTGCATTTTGACAACCATAAAACATGTTAAAATTACTTGAACTGAACAAATGCTTTTTGATTACTACATTTCCATGGCCGTTTGTAGAACTTGCTATGCATGAATTGGATCATATGATTTATGCTTTTCACCTGATTTACAGTCAGACTTTTCCCACAGGAGTCTGATAGTGGAACAGAATCTCCCAGTCTGTTTATTGCTTTCCAAATCAGATTATCATATTATCTGAAATCCCTCATGATGCACTGAAGCACAAGCAGTTAAATACACCCTCATTCCTGCAATTTCTCTAAACTATTAGGGATCCCAGATAAAGAGCACTGCGTGTTGAATCAGCAGACCAAATAACAAGTGGTTTCTTGTTCCTAATGAGGAGGTGATGAGTAGCTTATGCAATGCTCCCCTGCTGAGAGACAGAATTTAAAGCCTTGCTCTGAAAACTCTCAAAGAGACACAGAAGAAAAATGCACAGGGAAAAGACCTTTGCCCTATAAACTCATGCCACGGCTCCCTGATCCCTCTTGTCCATTCTAATCGGCAGAAGTTTGTTTACCAAACAGAATGATATATACTTTATCAGTGGTTGCATAATCTAAACAGACACATTAGCCAAAACACAAGGGAGCTGTTTTCCCAAAAACAGGTTTACAGGGCAGGAACATAACTTGCACACAACAACACATCCATTGAACCATTGCTAAACGCTAAATGCTATATGCTATATGCTATATGTAAAACAAAACAAAACACAGATATAACAGATAAAACGTTGTACCTGCTTTACCCCTAAATGGTACATATTAGTACCTTAAAGGTATATAATAGTATTTTAAAAGTACATATTAGTGCCTAAAGTGTACACACTTATACTCCAGTGACAGTTTTGTACATTTTTTCTGAGAGTGTATGACCAACGATCTCAAGAACCACTGTAGCTCGTCGCCTCTTGGAGTTGGTTTACATTCCTGTCCTGCTATCGCTCTCATTCTCTGTGTCTGAATGGTCTGGTCTTGTCTCTACTCTGGTGAAATAGAAAATCTGTCCACATCTATTATAAAAAAAAATCCTGAGTGAGACTTCAGGAAAATGCCTCATTGCGGGACATTTAAACAGCATTAGGGCTTAGCATAACATAAAATCCTTAGCAGAGACCTTCATTTGCATGTTCACTATCAGTTCTTGCTGTCCTGTTATACTCTAAATGAGATTGTTTAGAAAGGCCATATAAGCTACTGAAAAAATACTTAAAATCATTTGGTATGTCGTCTGCTTGCATTTACAGACACTTCTTCTGAGTTTCCTCATGTGTCACTTGCCACAAGACTCAAATTTCACTAAATGTTTTGCTTAATGAAGCACATAAATCTCTCACTGCTCCCTTGTTTTTTTTTTTTCCTCAATTAATTTGTCTGTCTATTTCCCTGTCCAGCCAAATGTAATAGAAGCCGATGTATTGAGCAACTGAGTGTGGTATGTAATCGCCATTCTCAAACCTGTATGTCAGAGGGATTGGGGGCCTCGAGCATCAACTCTCACACACACACCTATCAGTCCCAAACAACAACATGCGTGCTAACACATGCATCCACACATATACTTTTACTCATGTCTAGCTCTGACATGCCAAAACACCGTGATTCCAAGAGAAACCGGATAATTAAACTGCCCCAGGAAAACACAGATGGGAAAAACAACTCCCATTCATGTGCAATCTGATCGCTGATATTCCTGGCGGGAGAGCAGATTGGGACGGATCCTCTGTCGAATTGCTCTTCGCTTGAAAATGGTATTGTTTGGGAAAAGTGCTGTTTCACGGCTCTAATTTCAGCTGGCGGCATAGAGATATAAAAGGCCAAAAGTCAAGGCAGTTTATGTTCATAGCATGAAGTTTGACAAGTGATTGATTAAGCTGTTCAGTGCTTATGTCAACAAAATTATGGCTGAAATGATCAGGAAGCGGTTATGCTGACTGAGCGCATGCATAAACTGCCTACACTCCCATGCCAAAAAGGCTAAATTAATTCAAAAGAATCTCTTTCAGAGAGAGCCAGGCTGTGAGGATGCATTAATTCACAACCATAATCTGACTCATGCTGTGGATGACATATTGCAATTCAACAATGCCCCTCAACGAGAGGTTCTTACATCACAGATGAGGCTGCTGGAAGAGCTGAGTAAGACACACGGCACTGCGCTTAAACTGAGCTGCAACTGCAGTCCTGCTTCAGGACACTCATGCTTCATTACAATACATCTGTAAGTGTCTTGCCCATGAGTCAGGTGGCTAGATCTACATGGCACATTTCAACATCCCATGAAAACAGCTTAGGTTGCTTTTCTACCAGTTTAAGAAGTAGGGGACATGATGTACAGTGGCTCCGAGAAATATTTAAACACTTCAAAGGATAGTTCACCCAAAAATGTAATGATAATTCTGTCATCTTTTCTTCACTGTCATTTCACTCCAAATCTGTATAACTTTCTTTCTTCTGCAAAACACAAACAAAGATATTTTGAAAAATGTTGGTTGCAGTTTGACTTATATTGTATGGAGAAAAAAAAACACTGAGACATTTTTCAAAAGACTCAAAATATCTATTGTGTTTAGCAGAAATTAGAAGGTCTTACAGGTTTGGAATGACATGAAGGTGAGTAAATAACAGGATTTTCATTTTTAAATGGACTATACATTTAAATCACAATTAAGATAAAATAGGAATTATCATGTGAAGATAAAGAAAATAGGTAAATATCACTTGTAATCAGAATATTACCAATGTTATCATTTTGATTGATTAATTGATTGATTGATTGATTGATTGATTGATGCCAAAATTCTAAATTGTGACAATATTTTTAGTATTTAGTAATTATTTAATAATTATGTGCATTTAGGATACATAAAATGCTAGCTATGAATGTAAGGAATCTGTCATTTTATTCCAAAATGTTAGAAATCCATCAATGTATTCAATGCAATTCCAAAAAGTGAAACGGATTTAGGTTTTAAGGTTTTAAGAGATATATTTATTTTAAGAAATTTGCTTATAAGTCCATGTTTTATAATTTAAAGTTTTTATAAAATAATAGGTCATACTTTATTTCAAGGTCCAATTCTAACTAGTAACAAACCATTAACTACAAATTTTGCCTCAATAAACTCCTAATTTGCTGCTTATTAATAGTTAATAAGGCTATGTTTAGGTATTGGGTAGGATTAGGGATGTAGAATATGGTCATGAACAATATGTCCTTTATAAGTACTAATAAATAGCCAATATGTTAATAATAACCTATTAAGCAACTAGTTAATAGTGAAAACTGGTACCTATACTAAAGTGTTACCAAATAATTTACTATAATTGTAAAATATTTTGCTTGAAAAGTATGTTTCAAACTTTGCAAAACAAATTTAGACATTTGAATTCCAGTCTAAGTCTTCAAATACAGTTTGGGGCCACTATATGGAAAATGTGCTGAAAACATACATATTTCTAAGAATTTTGTATGCATGAATGTGTATTTAAAAACAGGAACAATGCAAGTGACAAAAAATTTCCGCACACACTTTTTCAGTCTCACTGGAAGCCGATGGCAGGATGTCAAAAGGCTTCCAACATTTGCAGTGACAGTAAGTGTAAATTCAGCTGGCTGGACACTCTTGTTCTCTCTCTTATATAAGTTAAGTTTGACCCTCCTCAAGCTGAAAAACTACTTGCCTTGTTGTGCCACTGAAAAACATTTTTTTAAACCAGCACCTCCCCAAATCCATGACAACGCTGAAGACGCTGTCAATACTGCCTCCCAACTGCACGAGTCCACTCACGCACACTAATGCGGCCGTTGGTGAAGCTTCACTGACTCAGTGGGAGAAAGTCCAGGCGGTGATCTAGGCGTCCTTCATTTAATCAAAGACATATGTGATCTCAAGAAACAAGCCCAAGGATACAACCAAACTGCCATTATAGGAAGTTTGTCAGACATTTGACACAAAAAAACATCTTTGTTTGACACTAAAAGAATCACTAATCCAAAAAGTGCAAACTTAATATCATTACACTGAATAAAAGCAAATGTATCAGATCCTGACATGCTAATATTATCTGCTATGACATTTTTCATCTAAAACTTCAACATATCTTTCACCAAAGCAAATATGTCAAAAATGTTCCTTTGAACTCAAGGCTGTCCTCTTTCCAAGAAGCAAAGTTGCAAGATAACCTATTAAGAACAGCTTCAAATGAAAATTAACCGAATGACATAACTAACCACAATGACAGTGTGATGTTAATCTGTTCCGACAATCCGTAACCAACACAAAGCTATGAAAACAAGCTGAAGCACTCTTACCTTAAAGAAGCTTTGTATAAAGTATATAACACTCAACATTGTGAGTGAGTGTGTTGAGGAGGGGACGCTTCAATCCTCTTTCACTCCCCCTCTAACCCTCTCTCTCTCTCTCCTCATGTCCTGTTGAGAGTTTCTCCAGCCCGTTCCGGCCGCATGCTTACTTGTTGCTATTTAGGAGCGCTCTAAGACTCATGACACAGCCAGAGAGAGAGAGAAAGCGAGCGAGAGACACGCAGAGAGAGACAGAATGAACCTGTCATGCCATGCCAGTGGTTTAAGTTTCCTAACAATGAGCACTCCTACATTCAACTCGGTTATGTAAAAACAACCGTCTTAGCCAGAGAATCATTTAACCATTTCACTTCTGATCCTACGAACGTCTTAAAAAGATTTAATTACGCTGTCTGACGCCGGTCTGAGGTACAATAACAGCGTGCGAGTCGGGGTGGGGCGGATTAAAAAGGGTGTTATGGGTGGGAAAGCATTAGGTCATTTTATTTAATTTTTTATATTGTTGTGTGCATGTCTGCGAAACGCCCAGTGTCTGTGCTAATGCTTTAATCTTAAACCTCCCGCCCAGCAACTGTACCTGTGGTGTATATAAACACTATGAGTGTGAAGTAAAACTAAACATCACTTGGCCGTCCCTGCAGTGAGGTCAAGTGGGCACACGCTCTCCAAAGGCCTGGTGTTATCACGTGTTTATGATAGTGCTGAGAAACATATTGTAGGAAGGTTTAACCCATGAGGAGAGGACCTGCAGTGGAAAGTGTTTTTCATCTTATAGCAAAGGTATACTTTAACCTGAAGTGTGTAAGTTGTGTCACCAAAAACAACTAAATTACTTTTTCGGTTACACTTTATTTTGATAGTCCACTTTAGACATTCTGCTAACTATAAGTAACTACATGTCAACTACATGTCAACTAATTCTCATTAATTTGCAAATACATGCCTACTAACTCTCAGAGTAGACTGTTAAGGTAGGTTTAGGGTTAGTAGAATAAGTTGACATATACTTGCAAAGTTTCTCCTTGTCAGTATGTTGTATGTTTGTGGACCCATCAAAATAAAGTGTTAATAAAAATAAAGTGAAGCTATTAAGCAAACAGTCTACTAATACTCTAATGACTGCTAGCTGACATGTAGTTGCAAAGTTACTTACTGTTAGTAGAATGTCTAAAGTGGACTATCGAAATAAACCAAACAGTTTGGCTAACCAAACAGATAGTCCCACCCCAAATGGATGCCATTGTTTGTGCCAGTTTGGTCAAGATCAAACAAACAGAGCAATCTTTTGACTGTGCCACAGACCCACAGCTGCTTTCAGAGAAATCAACCTACAAATAGCTTACATATAGTTATCTGTAAGGGGGGGATATTATACACTTTGTGACATTTTATGTTTTTTGTTTTTTTTCCTGGTGGTCCACTTAATGTTTTCTTGCACAAAAAAAAAATTCTAAATACTGAATATGTAGCTGTGGTGAAACAATTCTCTCAGTTTCTCGATGTAACTAAAATAAAAAATGCTTTCATTGAAACCTGACCATAATTTTCTCCAAGATTCAGTATTACCTTTCTATTTTCTTTATTTGCATACACTACAATTAAAATATGTGGGGTCAATAAGATGTTATTGAACACCTTGAAGTCTCTTATGCTCACCAAGACTGCATTTATTTGATCAAAATATAGTAAACGGTAAAATACAGTAAAAATAGCAATATTGTGCAACATTACACTCTTAAAAATAAAGGTTATTTAATGGCATCAATGGTTCTATGAAGAACCTTGAACATTCATGGAACCTTTCAAATGCAGAAAAGGTTCTTTAGATTTTTAAAATATACTTTAAAATGGTTCTTTTAGGAACTGTTCACTGAAAGGTTCTCGGGGAACCAAAACATGGTTCTTCTATGGCATCACTGCAAAAACACCCTTTTGGAACCTTCATTTTTAAGAGTGTATTACATTTTAAATGATAAATTATATATTTATATATATATATATATATAAAATAATACATTTATATTCTATTTCAATAATTTTAAAATCTAATTTATTCCTGTAATGAAAAAGTCTAACTAAGAATTTATTTGAAATTCTCTCTTCTAACATCCTTAATGTTTTTATTGTATCTTGATCAATTTAATGAATGCTTGCTGATTAAAAGTATTAATTTCTTTTAAATTAAATCTTTTGAATAGTTGTGTAGTTTGCTTCTTTCATCCAAAAAATCTGTTAGGTTAGCTATTTAAAGACGATGCATTTTTAGAAATAATTAGGCCTAATCAAAGTGTGTTAATAGAACTTACTCAAATCAAATTATTGAATCAAAATGAATCATTTCCACAAATGGTCAGGATGAACTGAGGGGACTTCTTGTTGTGAATTTTAAAGCATCTCTTTAAAGTAAATTCAAATTTTTAGTAATATAGGACAGTGATTCCAAAGTACTAAATTACAGCTAAAAAAGATTCCACATCCAAAAGGGCCTGTTAAATCATGTCAGTGTAAAAGTATGTTGGAATGACAATAGCATAATGCTGGCAGGAAAGCGAATAAAACTTCAGTATCAAGATTCACATTTCACATTATTAATCAAGTTTTGAAATAGTAGGAGGTCTTGACTAAGGGTGCCCTCTGCTGTACAAATGTGAAAATACAACCGAGGGGCAGTAAAGGCCCAGACATCACTGCTGGGGAATGGAAACTATTATGAGGATTTATCAGACTATCAAGTATCAAAAACAAACAAAAAAAGAGCCAAGCCATTTTAAAAACAGGATGGCAATGTATCCAAATGAAGAAAAGAGTGACAAGTGTTAGAGTTACAACCAGACTGTAAAAATCCAAATTACTTGCTATTTTTTGTTCTATGGTTAAATTATTTTACACAAAAACATCAGCTATTGTAACCCAACAAAGAATGTCTTGTATTCTGTTTTGTCTACACCTTTTTGGCTTCGTTCACAGTCTGCTGTGACCACAAATCACCGCCTGCTGCCCACAACAACGGACGATTCATCCGAACCCCTCAAGCCCGTCCTCTGTGTCTCTGCCTGTAGACTCCGCTGTTCCCTGGGTGATGGCCGCCTCCCTCGGGGCTATTCAGTGTGGCAGCTCTCTCTGGGAGGTAGACGGTCGAGGCAGTTGGCGACAGACCAGTAGCTCTAGTGACCGGTACCCCTCTATCTCTCTCCCTCACACTTTTCTCTCTCTAATTTAGTTTGACACTGTTTAGTCGGAGGCCTATCCTGAATGAGGCCATTGTGAACAAAGCGACTGAATGACAGTCACGAAGGAAAACGTCCATTCTTTGATTTCCCGCACTTTAGAAGATGAAGATTTCCACAGCATGAGTGAGACGGCGGGACTCTGTCAAGAAGCTTTGTGTGGGCCGAGGAGAAGCTTATGATATTCTCATAATGGATATGAACTCTTGTCAAGAAGCTTTCGCAGAGACAAAGCGGTGGGAAGGCAGTATGCCGGGAATCGACACAAAACGCATTATAATTACAAAAGCAGTCGGAGAGCACTCAGCTACCCAGCAGATCACTCACAGCGGCCTCCCACCACGATTCTGACAACTCAGCACCGCTATAGATACAAAGCCACTCAAGAAAACACACCCGCACTGAAATGTACACAACGGCCCGTGTGCACGTGGTCCCAAACGGAAGCTGGAGCGAAAGGTCAACATTTATATAAGCGATACAGGCGCCGCATTTAAATTCTTGAGGAAATTAGTAGGCTAGTATTTCATTCTTGCAAATTAAACATATAATTGCCTTTTTTTAAAGCATCAGAGGTACAAATCCAGTCTTGTTTGCTTTTGTATTCAATATTCAATAAACAGTTATCTCAAATAAAATTAATATATAAACTATACAGTACTTATATACAAATAATAAAAAATATTTTGTATGTATAATCTTTTAACCATTATTAAAGGCATAGTTCACCCAAAATTGTCATAATTTACTCTTCCTCATGTTGTTCCAAACCTGTATGAATTTCGTTCTTCTGCTGAACGCAGAAAAGAAGAAATATATAAGAAGTTTGCGATCAGTAAGATTTTTCATGTTTTTTAATGGAGATTCTTATGCTCATCAAGACTGTATTTATTTGATCAAAAATACTGATTTCTTTTTTTATATTGTGAAATATTATTGCAAATTCTAATATTGGTTTTCTATTTTAATATACTTTAAAATATAATTTATTTCTGTGACGCAGCGCTGAATTTTCATCAGCCATTACACCAGGTTTCAGTGTCACAGGATCCTTCACAAATCATTCTAATATGCTGATTTATTATCAGTGTTGAAACTGTTGTGCTGCTTAATATATTTTTTTTTTGGAACCTGTGATACTTTTTCTTTGATGAATAAAAAGTTAAAAAAAAATAAAGTTTAAAATAACTTTTCTAACAATATAAGTCTTTACTATCGCTTTTTATCCATTTAACACATCCTTGCTGAAAAAAACATCCCAGACTTTTGAAAAGTAGTGTATATTGTATATTGTAACACAAAATTTCTATTTTGAATAAATGCTGTTCGTTTTAACTTTTTATTTATCAAAGAATCCTGATAAAATATCACAGGTCTCAAAAAATATTAAGCAGCACAACTGTTTCTAACACTGATTATAAATCAGCATATTAGTATGATTTCTGAAGATCATGTGACACTGAAGACTGGAGTAATGATGCTGAAAATTCAGCTTTGATCACAGGAATAATTTATATTTTAAAGTATATTAAAATGGAAAACTGTTGTTTTAAATTGCAATAATATTTCACAAAATTATATTTTTTTCTGTTTTTTTTATTATTATTATTATCAAATTAGATACAGCCTTGATGAGCAAAAGAAACTTCTTGAAAAAACATTCAAAATCTTACTGATCCTAAACTTTTGAATGGCAGTGTATATATAAATATATAGTCTTTTGTATGTTTATTCATTTATCATTTATTGCTATAAACATATTGCAAATTTTGGGAGAACAATAATAACAACAATAAAACAGCTCATATAAAAATTAGTTTGATCTTGGGGAAAGTTAATGATAAAACCTCCTTTCACTGGGTTACATTACAGGCACAATTCCAATGTTTTTGCAGTAAGAAATATTAGATATGTTTAATAAACTACTATTATCTTAAAATGAAAACTAGGTTTTCATCAAAAGATAAATTGATTGAAAAATTATCAATTCATTGTATTACAAACTGATAATAGATTGATTGTAAAAAGTTATATATAATTGAATCTTTTTGCTTTTATAAATTGTCAGTTTAATTTTTAGTTTATTTTTACTACATTTATACAATATTGATCAAAATTGTCTGAAAGTTTAACACCTTCTTTTACAACTCATTTACTGAAACAAAGTAAATGAGTGGAAAGTAATATTGTGGAAAATGCCATACCCATGACAGAAGTTCATCTTCACAGGTGCATGTTTTAGAACTGACAAGTTCTGTAACCTTCATGTCATAGTACGTCACAGCAGTCACTTGCGAGACAAATTTAAAAAGCAAGAAGCATGAACACCCTGAGGTGTCCAGGGTCACAAAACCTTGACATGACTCACGTTTAACATGACCCTCAAACATTGTGTGGGCCAGTTACATGATGTGACAACTCATTTACTAGAATCATGTCACATGTGTTCTCAGTTGGGACGTGCTGTTTTGTGTTTTTATTTGTTCCAAACAAGTACAAAAAAATAACCTGTTTAGGAGTTTCTGCATGAAAGGACATTGAGATATTTAATCATCTAAATTCCACCAAAACAAAATGTTTAGTCTATGCCATGAAGTCACTTCTTTTATCAGCAGCGAATGTTTTCAAATTTTAACGTGAAATTGTATCATTTTTTTTTTTCGATAAAATACTTTCTCCTATCTCAGCTCAACGTGCAGAGACGACTATCAGTAAGACATCTGCAGGCCGCTTTTCGTGAAAAGTGCAACACTGTTGCTTTGTGGGTGTTATTAAAAATTAGCTCTGAGTTTTTGAGCATCCCGAACAACTCAACATATTAATGCACTTAAATCCCATTGATTAGATCAAAGAATATGGGTAAGCTCATCAACATACAGAGCAGACCACAGCATACATTCATTCTGAGTTATTCATTCCACCATCGTTCTTTCACAATCAACATTCAATACTGGCTTTCTAATATAGAGTGCTCCTCCACTAATATTGGCACCCTTGGTAAATATGAGCAAAGGCGGCTGTGAAAATAAATCTGCATTGTTTATCTATCTTTCATTCAAAAAATTCACAAAATCCAACCTATCATTGAAGTAAAACAATGAAAGAGAAAATCTCATTGTGAAATAAATGCTTTCTGTTCATGTTGGCCACAATTTCACCCAATTATTGCAACGTCATTTTCCCAGAGTAACTCTGAGTTTTCTCCTATAATGCCTGAAGAATTTGGAGAACTGATAAGAGATCCCATATACAGAATCTCTCCAGATCCTTCAGATTCACAGCTCCATGTTAGTACTTCTTCTCTTCATTCACCTCACTCATTTTCTACAGGTTCAGGTCTGAAATGGCCATAGCAGAAGCTTGGTTTTGTGCTCAGTGACATTTTTGTGTTGTTTTTGAGGTTTGTATTTGGATTATTGTACGGTTGGAAGATCCAAACATGGCCCATTATAAGATTTCTAACAGAGTCAGTCACTTATTGATTTTTTTATCTGTTGGTATTTGATAGAATCATGATGCCATGTGTCTAAACCAATGTCCAGGACCTCCAGCAGAAATATAGGCACAACATAAAAAATACAGCAGTATATTTCATTGTACACATGTACTTTTTATCCCTGTGTGCACCAAACCCATCTTGAGTGTTTGCTGCTAAAAAGCTCATTTTTTAGTTTCATCTGACCATAGAAGCAGTCATTTGAAGTTCCAGTCGTGTCTGATATCTGAATATGCTGGAGATTATTTTTGGATGAGTGAGGAGAATTTTTCTTGAAACCCTCCCAAACAACATGTGGTGATGTAGGTGCTGTTTGACAATTTTTTTTTGGTTTTCTGCCCCCGAGACTCAACTATTTTCTACAATTCTCCAGCTGTGTTCTTGGAGAGTCTTTAGCCACTCAAACTCTCCTCCTCACCGTGCATTAGGACGATATAGACACACGTCCTCTTCCAGACAGATTCGTAACATTTTCTGTTGATTGGAAATTCTTAATTATTGCCCTGATGGTGGAAATGGGAATTTTCACTGCTCTAGCTCTTTTCTTAAAACCACTTCACTAATTTGTGAAGCTCAATTATCTTTTGCTGCACATCAGAAATATATTTTTTGGTTTTTCTCATTGTGATGGATGATTAAGGGAATTTGCCTTTGTGTTCCTCATATTTATAATCCTGTGGAACAGAAAGTCATACAATTTCATGCTCCTAGTCACCCTGGTGTGCTAAAAAATGTAAATATGAATGGGAATATACTTCAGAGATATTTTACTCATAAGAATTTCTAGGGGTGCCAATAATTGTGGCCAACATGAATTGGAGAAAAACATTTATTTCGTCATGAGATTTTCTCCCCATTTCAAGGTTCAAGGTTCTTGTTTATTTGTCACATACACAATCATGATGATAGGTTAAATTTTGTGAATTTTTCGAGTGAAAGATCAAAATGATAAACAATGCAGATTTATTTTCACAGACACCTTTTCTCACATTTATCAAGGGTGCCAATATTAGTGGAGGGCACTGTAGATGTGATCCTAATGGACAGGAAAATAGATCAGCCTGCTTTGCTTTCTCAAGCTACTGTACGCTGGCCTACATCACAAAACTGCTTCATTCGGTCCTCTACTTTTAACAGAATTGGCGGTTAATGCACTCATACAGACAACAGCAACCTCAGCAAACACAATCATTATTAAAAAATATATACACGGACACAAACCAGAAAACAAACTGAATCCTGAAAAAGGTCTCCACAAAGTAATAATGTAACAATAAGAAATGTTACTTGAGCAGTAACTCAACACATTAAAATGATTTCTGAAGGATCATGTAACACTGAAAACTGAAATATTGATGATGAAAATTCAGCTTTGCCATCACAGGAATAAATTATTATTAAAATTAGTGCTGTCAAACGATTAATCGCATCCAAAATAAAAGAAAATTATTTACATAATATATGTGTGTGTGCTGTGTATATGTATTATATATATATATATATATACACATACATACAGTATATATTTTGAAAATATTTACATGTCTATACTTATATTCATATAATTTATATTATATATTAATATATTTAATATATAAACATAACATACATTTCTTAAATATATACATGCATGTGTGTGCATTATATACATAATAAATATGCACAGTACACACACACATATATTATATAAAGAAACACTTTTATTTTGGATGTGATTAATCATTTGACAGCACTAATTAAAATATATTCAAAACAAAAAAAAAGTAAATTGTAATAATATTTCACAATATTACTATGTTTTGATCAAATAAATGCAATCTTCTTTGAAGAACATAAATCTTACAGACCTCAATGGTAGTGAATATGTACGTAATACAGCTGTAATATTAAAATATAAAAATAAAATAATTTGTTTTGTATTTTATTTTATTTTATATTTATTTGTTTTGTGATAAACAGCAGACGTTACATTATCCTACTTTTTACATATCCAAATTTATCAACTCAATAAATAAATATTCATAAAAATACAGATTTAAGTTTAATATTCTTGAAAGTCACCATTCAAGAGACATGAAACCAGCCCATCTACTGTACGTAGGAATTCAGTCAATTATACAGTTTAGCAGTCATTGACAATCAACCAATCGGAGTAAAGTATTCCAGGGAGCCATGTAATATGACACATGTGAGGTGATGTTATTAATCCAAGGGAGCTGTCTAGGTGGAGAAAGATCTTACGGATAGCTCTTGAGCTCTGGATTTGTAGAGTCCATGTTCCTGAGGCGAGGGATGTCATTCACATTGGACAGACTATAACCCAGCCCATGACAACAGAACCTCCCAGGACACAGAGCGTGAGAAAGAAGCAGGAACAATGCAACATGCTGCCCATGGCAACTTAAGCACACACACAATTAAGTTGTTGGTGCATATTACACACTGCTGTCCAGGCAACAGTGGCTCGTTGAGACTGTGAGGGTCAAATCAAAGGCCTCATGGAGTGTTCTTCTCAGAAGAACTTCCATCCCCACCTTTAGAAGCACAAACCCTGTCAGATTTAACTGCTTTCGCTTATTACTACCAACTATTTGGAGAAGAGAAGGCCAATGGTCTCCAGGGCCTGTCAATCAGAGAGCTTGTGAAATCCCTGCATTTTTGAAACAGTGAGGAAAATGGCACGAATTCTGAAGATGAATCATTCACCATAAAACACACAGGACTCCTTGGAAGATCAACACTGAGCTCTCAATCATCAGAGTCAAGGATATATTACACTTGCAGATCTTCCTGGCCTGGCCATGCCACAGCATTACACTTAGTGATCCAAACACTTCTGGATTAAAAACAAAAATGTTAGGTAAAATGGATATATCAATCACTATACACAAGGGATGCACAATATATCAGTACCATATTAGGTATTAGTTGATATTACAGATTGAATACTTCATTCAATTATCTATTTAATTGTGCATGCTCATTTACCCTGTTAGTGTACATTTAGATTAAGTAAGTGTGAGATAACAGTGAAAATAATATTTTAAAAAACATATATTATTAAATTAATAACAATATTACATGTAAACTTCAACAAATCTCAAAATAAATATCCATTTTTGATAATGTCACGTCTAAATTCACTCATTTTATTTTTTAGACTATTGTTTTTAGACATTATAGTATTTATACATTAAAAATAATAATAATATTATATGACATTTAAAACTAAAATTACATTTAAAATAAATTTCTAGCAAATTGTATTTTTAGACAGCTAATTTTGGATGTTAGTATACATTTTTAAATAATAATTTATTTTATGTCAATTAAATATTATATTAAATATTATATATAAATTATATATAAATATTAATAATTAAAATATTTTAATATGTAATGATGATATATTTAATAATAACATTTTTATCATATATCATTTCATCTTGATCATATCATCTAGATTTATAGCAAATGATTCAGCATCTTGAAACTTCTGATAACCAATCAAGAATCAACAAAGCACTGGTATAATTTCATTTCAGCAGCTGTTGAATGATTCATTTCACTAAAATTCTCTCCTAAGCTGCAAATACTTGCTCACCTGACAAGGTTATTTAGGAAGAGAATCAATTATGCATCATTTATAAGCCACTTTGAATGTGTCCAGTTCTACAGAAAAACATGAATCAAATTAAACAAAAACTCAAAGAGGACACAAATTATCCTAGAGCTTTTCCAAAACAACACTTAGCGCTATATACTTCACTTATGAGCACTGTTGCTAAATGTCATTTGAGACACTCATGCAACAACCTGTTTGCAACAAGACCTGAGCATAAGACTGGTCTGTGTTTATCCATGTTTATACGACTCAGTGCTGGTCAATTGCACAGAGCCTAAACATAGCCCAAGATTCCTGGCCGTGCATGTTAGTCTTGTATTTGTTTTGTTTTATTCCACCAGTTGCGTGACGTGACCGCTTGTAAGCCCATAATGACACATGGCTCTAAGAGTGTGGAAACATAGCAAACAAGTGTTGATTTAGAGACACAAGTGTTTTCAATCCCTCCTCCTAAGAGAATTGAGTGCCATACACATGTACTGCACGCTATATATGACCCCTCTATCACAGCAAAATACATACTTACACATACTATGGATGTAGATTGCATCAATGTGACAGTGAAAATCCAGTGCATCCAATGTACCAAGAGTCCAAGACAGTTCACTTGTAACTCTATGAATACAAGAAACAGCAATACGCAATAGGGTGGAAGTGCCATCTTCTAAATAAAGAGTCAATCACAAATTGGCAAAGTCATCACTGCAGCTGCCGTTAGAAGCTTCAGTTCCCGTAAAATAGAGATGCATAATTGGGAATGTGCATGCACATTGGCTTTACCAACCTGAAATATATGCTTCTTAAAAGCTATTTGAGGATAAGAAAGAACATTTATAGGTCAGTTCATGGCAGATTATGTTGCTGATTTGAAATGTCATTTAAATGTGTATTTGGTAAGCAGTTTTCCCCCTGTGTTTCCCCATTCAAGAATATAGGAGTTAACATTGGTCAAAATATGGCCGTCGAGAGAATTGACTTTCCTTGACTTTGGCCACAGACAGTACACTTGTTTTTGAGGCAATCACTTAATTCCTTGTGACTAATTACATTGGGACCATGGGAAAAATTATTTAGTGGCAACACAAATGGCTGACTAGCACCACAACTGTTAGAAATACATGCTGTTTACAAATAATATTAGTTAATGAGAATATACAACTATTTTGATATAGCATCTGTGAATTAAAAAAGGCATATTGTTCTGTCACATAATTCCATTTTCTGTCTTGTTTTGGACATTTATATTGTATTTCCAGTTACGCAGTTTCCTGTTTCCTGCCCTAGTCTTGTAGTCTGTTTGTAGTTTCTTTGTTGATTAATTCAGTGATTATGTCCAGGTGTGTTATGTTTTCTTATCATCCCCTGTATACTGTAAATAGCCCTTGTGTTGCTTTCTACATTGTTAACGTTTGGTTGTCTTCCCTAGCAATTAGTTTGTGTTCTCTCTTCCGGTTCACCGGTTTGCTTTGTGTTCTTGCTTGGTTCTGGTACTCCTATTGTTTTTTATTTCTTTATTTATCATAATTAAACCATTTATCTGCATTTGAATCCTGGCTCCCCTGTCTTTGAGTTCACCTTCGTCACATGTTCCTTTTAAGACTCCTCTAAACTGCCTCTCCAGTTACATTTGCATCTTCAGCATATTTTTGAATACAGTTGGTTCGTGCACATACAATGGATATCAACTTTATGACTGTATTTAACATGAATATTTTAGGTTAACATAAATGTATAACACTAAGTGTATTTTTTAGGTGCTTGTCATAACTGAATCTTTCATTGTCAGAGCAAATATTTAGACCCGTTACAGAACAGATGGCTCATCCAAAACATGCCTGTCGATCATATGAATCCTACTAGTCATAACCACAGTAAACCACAAAGGCAGAATGCTGTTGAAAGGACATGCTCACATTGATGGACCAACTAGCAGGTGCAGGAAATGGAATCTAGCCTTTCTGGAGCACCATTAAATCCTGTGAGACTCCCACACGGGCAGAGGCCGTACATGTGAGTTTAATCAATCTATTTGTCTACTCGATGTGGGCTTTATTTGCCCATACAGGAATTCTTCTGCCATCTTTTACTCACCTAAATCTATTTGATGTTCTTTCTTCAGGGAAACACAAAAGTAGAAGTTTTAAAGAATGTTCATGCTGTTCTTTTCCATACAATGAATGGATGGGGACTTGAAAAGGACAAAAAAGCTCCACAGAAGCATAATAAAAGTAGTCCATACTACTTCAGAAGTAGGGATGGGTACCGAAACTCGGTATTTAATCGGTCTCGGGGCTAATTATGAAAGACCGGAGTAGATAAGCTTGACGTTATCGTTCTGTGTCGGTACTGGAAAATTATGAAAACAAATTTATTGTTGCTACATATACACATTATCTTGAAATTCATCTCAAGTCAGCTGTTTTTATATGCATTATTCAAACATTTGTCTATGATGCTTTTTGCTTTCGTAATTCAGCGAGATGCGCTCACGGAGGAGCTCACCGCGCGATGAAAGCCCTGTTTAATTATGATAGAATAGAGAACACTGCCTTCTGTTATTTAAGTATTTATTTATTTATTTTTGATTTTGGCTTCTAAAATAGCCGTGTTTCTTCTAGCACAACTTCCAGCTTAGCGGCGCGCACGTTCCTCCCTAAACAAAACTTACTTATACATCGGTTTGTTGTAAAGTGCCGTCTTTATGTTCTAAATTGCGGGACATTGATAATAAAACGTTGAATAAAGCGCGAAAGTCTCCCCAGGCTATGTGTGTGTGTGTGTGTGTGTGTGTGTGTGTGCGGTTTCGTGTGTGTGTGTAAAAAGACAGGCAAATTACAGTTTGAGCTTCGGGCGTCCAAACGATCAAATACACACAACATATGTCACAATGGCCAGTAAGAGTTATTAAACAGTTTGTCTTAAGTGGACAGTGTTCGGAAATCCGATGTGTCATATATTGCCTTAAAGTGACAGACTGGCGCTTCATTTAATCAAAGCAAAATGCAAAGAGAAAATCCCCCACAGCTCTTACAATAACGTTATAGCTTTAATAAGCATTAATCTATCAATACAGTACAATACAATGAACTGTCAGTGTTCATTTACATTTGATTACTTTTATTTTTTTGTAGGCATTACTTGCCTGAACAGTAATGTTAGAACCTTCATGGAAAAATTAAAGCAGTTTATTTCATTTAATTTGTATATTTGTTTTATTGTTTTGTCGTTTGTTTTTACTCTGTTTCTTTGTTATTCCTTACTGTATCTTATCTTATGTTTAAAACTAAAAATGCCTGAAGGTGCATTTAAAATTGTGTTTTATATTAATTTAATTAAATATTTATTTTACATTTCAGAATAAAAGTAGTTAATTCAGCTCCTAATTTGTAAATAATGATAACAAAAAGTAATAAGAATACCGTTAAAGTACCGGACCGATAAGCAGTTCGATAAGAGTAGTAATACTTAAAACCTTAACGAACCCATCCCTAAGAAGTAGGGTTGGGTATCGTTTGGGTTTTTTCTCTGCCAAATCGATACTTTTAAAACGGTGCGGTGCTAAACGGTGTGAACCGATTTGCCCTCATTTTAGAAAACACACACACACACACACACACACATACTGTATATGGAACTAATGAAGCTCCAGAATCCCCAATATGGAAAAGGCATTGCTATTCCTGACTGAGTAAAAGAAGATATAAACGTTTTGAATGATAAAACAAACACATAAACACTCGACAACAATATATAGTTTGTCTGTGTTATTCACTGTCTGGTATTTTCAAATTAAGTATATTTAAAATCATTGCATCAATAAAGAAATATTTTCATCACAAAAGGAAGCATTTAACTGGTGTTGTGGAAAAAAGTTATAATGTTCTATTTTGTTGGTTTAAACAGGTTTAAAAACGCGAATACAAGAGTATTTTAGCTTTAGGCATTTTAATTAAAGTACTGGGCGGTATATATAGAGTTTGTACAAATCGACAATTCTTTAAACAGTTATTATGAAGCAATACAAAATTGATATACAGTAGTTTGATACACACTGATAAAATATCTAGGGAGGACGAGTTCAGAAAGTACATAATACAGTTCTAACTGAGCTTTATATGAAGGGATATATAAAAAACCTAAGATACAAGCCTATAGTTTATAGTTTCAGAACGGCTCGCGCTCTCAATGCTCTGAGGGCTGCGTGTGCCGCTGAGAGACGCTTCTCGCGCTGTTTAATGTGTTTGCTGTTTTAGTAACTTACAATTCACAGGTATATTCTCCATCTGTAAATGTTAGAAAGCCAGATATTTCCTTTTGCTGTCAGAAGTCAGCTTTTGCTTTGCGATTCTCTGTAAACTTCACAGTTAGAATGAGCCCGCCGTGCGCATGCGGAAACAGGGCGCGCAGAAATAAGCGCAATCTGACTAAAATATACATTTTGAAATATTTGATTGTAGCGGTTTCTTACGCGTTTCGGAGAAACAAAGGACAAATTTTTAATCGCTGGCATGGCACCGAAATAGGCACCGAAATCCGTTCACTTCTAGCTCCGTTCCATAAATACCGGTGCCGTATTGGTACCGGGTCTACCCAACCCTATTCAGAAGTCACAGAATTTGTGTGAAAAACAAACTGTTCAAAGAAAGACTGCTTCAACTGTGGTCAAACTTTCATTGAGAAAACAGGAACATTACTTATACATTTCATGTTCCTTGGAATAAAGAAAGTCATATCGGTTTCAAAAAGACATGAATGTGAGTAATTATTGACAGTAAATAATGACAGAATTGCTTGACAGCCGTGGTCACCATTCATTTTCATTGCATGGAAAACAGCGGGTTCGACATTCCTTGTGTTTCTTGGAAGAAAGTCAATAATAGTGAGTAAATAATGACATAATTTTTATTTTTAGCTGAACTAACCTCTTTACCGCGCTAATGTGTTTGCCCTCATTTTAGAAAAGCCGAATCTAAAAATATGACTTAAAAGCCCTAGACAAGAACTAAACACATTAAAGAAATCACATTTGAAAAAAGTCCAATACTATCCAGTACTTGACAAAACAAAAACAATCCAAAAACACACACTCCGAGTTCAGCCAGAACTGAGCGACCTCAAACAGAACAAAGGAGGTGAGTGTGAAACCAGATCCTTTATCAACGTGTTCCCATGCGGAGGAGAAGCTCTGACTCGAGATCGGTTTGCATTGCTGGCATTATCCCACTGCTCCGTTTAAATAAATCTGCTTTGCTGTGAAAGAAACAAAGAGAAGGAAGAAAATGGGGTATCTGTTTCACAAACCCACAAGCCAACAACACCTGTTAACAGCCTTGAATAACAAGTGCAATTTTTCTAGACAAATGAAGTTCCTGGTGAGCTGGCGGGGGAATCCGAAGTTGATGAAGACTTGTTCATGCATGTTTTTGCTTTTTAACTGTCAGTCTGCATGTGAGGTAAATTGTTGCATCACAGGAAGACAAAGGTGCGATGAGTCGATAGAAGGGCATGACTTCTTGGAATCTTGGCGCATTTCTGGCTTCGCCATTGTTGCCATGGAAGGAGTGTTAGAAACAGCTTTGGAAAGATGGCGTGTGTTATTCTTGTGTAATATATAAGTCTGACAAACACATTATTATTAGAGGATGGCCTCTAGGCTTTCTAGAAAACTTGTGTGTCAGTTACTGTAAGCCAAAAAAATGACTTTGGTTGGCACTGATTGACTGATGGCACAACAAAACAACTATCATAAGCCGTGGTGTCTAGGCATCAGAATAGTCCTTGCCCTTAAAATATGCATTAAACAGAAATTGCAACCATATTTTCTTCCCTAATGTGAAGTATATCCAAGTAAAAAGCTTCTCAAACAAGAAAAGTTCTCAAAATGTGGGGAGAAACTTGATTTTGTCAATTGGCAGTTGACTGGATCATTGTTGGTTGCTAATTGCTGTGATCTCATTTGAGTGACAAGTTTATGTCCCACCCCATCAGAGAAGAGATGCCGCAGGGGAAGGGGAAGTTAAGGTAAAAATGACAATGGCATGTTGGTTACCGCAATAAACAAAGTAGCGTTGCGCTTATAAATACTACATTAATATGTATATTCTAGTTCAAATAAGTAAGGCTGGGCAAAAAATTGCAAGTCATCCTCTCTGTTGAAATCTTCAGAAATGTTTACGAAGACTGTTTTATGTACAGCGTGCGTCTTCCTCTGCTTGTGAGCAAAGTGCAGCGCATCCAAGGTTCTGCATCAGAACGCTGGCTCCTGCGTCAGCAGCAACCACTCGCATGCATCAGACTGACACTGAAGAGAACAAACTGTTGAATAAAGTCATTATTTTTGTTTTCTTTGCGCAAAAAAATTAAGGTTGAACCACTGAAGTCACATGGACTATTTTAACATTATCCTTGCTACCCTTCTCGGTCTTGAACATGTCAGTTCCGTTGCTGTCTATGGAGGGTCAGAAAACTCTCGGATTTCATCAAAAATATCTTAGTTGTGTTCCAAAGATGAACAAAGGTCTTACGGGTTTGGAACAACATGAGGGTGAGTAATTAATGACAGAATTATTCATTTTTGGGTGAACATTCCCTTTAATATGCATTATACAGAAGCAAGATGAAAAGATATTACCATCTAAACCTTTCTGAATATCAGTTCCACTCAGAGATACATTCATATAAACCCAAACCCTCAATTTTCAATTTTCAATCGGCTCGGGGTGCATTGTTACATCCCTAACATGCACTATATGAAATTTTAGCAACATATTTTGTTGCTTGCTTGCAAATAAAAAAAACTATTTGCTAGAACACACCTTATGAATGGCCATCAACAGAGAAAGACACTGATGCAAGGAGTGTATGCTATTGTTTCAATTAAATCGGTAGAAAATTGTGTTGCAGTTCTAACACATTCTGAAATGCAACAAAGAGTGAAATAAACCTGGAGCAATAATTTGCCTTACAGAAGTGTTTCACCCAAAAATGAAATTTCAGTCATCAATTACTCACCATGTACTGTAGTTCCAAACCTGTATGAATTTCTTACTTCTGCAGAGTACAAAACAAGATATCGGTAAAATGCTGGCAACCAAAAAGTTTTGGATACCATTGACTTCTATTGTATGTACAAAAAAAACACAGATACCTTTATCAAAATACTTTATTTTGTGTGAAGCAGAAGAAGAAAAAAATCTAACAGTTTTAGAATGAGTAAATAATATATTGGCAGAAAATGTCATTTTTGGGTGAACTTTTTAACATATTTGCATAGAGAACATTTCAGGCTTAACACACACAGGACAAGACAAAGAAACAAGTCCAGAATAAGAAATGGGATTTCTGGAAACCCTTAAAAGTAGCACCCAGCAACATCTGACAACGTCTCCCTGCTTCATTTGTTGGCTGAAATTTCTCCAAGGAGTTGGACACGTTTTTTAGTTGGACTATGATATCTGTCATGTAGGTACTGAGTGTACTTCTGTGCAAGTCTATGGTTAGCTCACAGGAAGGGAAGAAGAGAAGAAAGAAACGAGGAAAGAAAGATCTCAAACCATCAGACTGTTGAACAAAAGTGTTGGACAAAAGACAAGAGGTCTGGAACACTAGAAAAAGTGCTGCTCTCACTCTTACATAGAGCTGCAGGACTGCCAATAAGAACATAGGGTCAAGGGACCTATGAAAAGCTTGCATAACTCCAGACAGGAGGCCGATATACTACAGAAGGAAAGCCCAGGAAATTACTTGAATTCTTCACATTAAACCACACTAGCACCACTATTTACTTTCTAAGGCCATTAGGGTGTAGTGCAGTGGTTCTCAACCAGTTTTGCTTCAGGATCTTTCATTGCAAATCAAGTAGCAACTCGACACAAAAGCAACAAAAATGTCCTTAAAATTAAATTTTAAAAGGTAATACTACCTTTATAAGAACTATAAGGCCAAACAATAGGTACAATTATTAACATCACATGGGCTGAATAGGAAATGCTGATGTGTTGTTGATCTCTGTAGTCAATAACCCACTGCACAAAACCCACTGTGGTCACACGTGTTGTTAATCTCATCAAAAATGCTGTTGAAGACGAAGAAAAAATATAGACCATTTTAATTAAAGCACTGCTGATGAAAACATGAAGACAAAAACAGTGCAAGATATTAACAATGCATCAACAATGGGGCATCCTGTTAAAGTAAACAAAATCCATAAAGAATATGGTTGAAATAATCTGCTTGGATTGCACTGCAACCACTTTGATATCAGCAAACTGCCTCATTAAAATTCACTCTATATATACACATGAAATTACTCATATATACACAACATAAATGTATTATTATAATTTACATCTGCAAAGACAATGAACACTGCACAGGGGTGTTATGCGCTAGTCAGAACATGTACTGTAACTAACATCACGATTGCAGTAATATTTAATATTTAATAATAATATAAAATTAGATCTGTTTTAGGTTGTCTATTATAGTCTATCTGTCTATCTATCTATTAATTTATTTACTGAAAACCTACTTTTACCTTTTTGTGAAGTTTTACTTAAAATTGACTAAAAATAAAGAATATTAACATTAATTCAAAGGAAAATGTAAACATAAAACTGTGTAAAAATGAATTTGCGAATTCATTATTGTTTTGTATTATTTATTGTTTATTGCATTATTATGTATATGTATTATTATTGTATTGTATTGAATACTGTACTTTTTACTGTATATACACTATAACAATATTTTTCAAAGTTGTAAATAAAACAAACATAATTGGAGCATTTCAGTCATCAGTTCAAAATCCCATGTTTAATTCAGTGTTACTTGCTGTTCCTTTAATTTTTTGTGAATTATAGCCATTCTTGAGAGATAATTGTTTCAGAGGAAATTCTACACCATTTTTTTTTTCAGTTTAGTTTTCTTCATGTTTTTAAGGATGACATCAGTGAGAGTCACACAACCTGTCAGTGTCTAATTTGTCTAGCTGCCAACAAATGACAGATTAATCTGCATCAAAACATTGTACAAATATACCGCATATGTTTAAACGTAATTGACACACTTTGCAGAAAAGGAGGCAAAACTCCATTACAGCTGTCCAACCTGGACACCAACACCAGGATAAAGGCTCAAAAGAAAAGCTTGGCTGCTGCCCCAGACTTGTGGTCCAGATCTGCAAGGAAAGGCAAGCTTGAGGCAACCAATCATCCTGTCCGGCTTTCTGCAGCCACAAATGAGCTACTAGCTTCTGGCAATGTCATATTCTTGTTACTCTATGTGTATAAGTCGAAAAAACCAGCATGGGCCGGAGAAGCGAAAATACTTCAGCCTCAGATCCTGGATGGGAAAGCATCCACCCTACAATTTTAAGACAGGGAGAATGCTTGGGTAGAACTGTGGACACTATGGACACTATTTAGTATTCAGCACCATTCATCTCCAGTGTCCTTAGAAGCTGTTTTCCCCCTTTCCTCTGGGAAAAGAACAGTTGACAGTTGGCTACTAGAGTAGAGGACAGAGGCTTTTGTGAGCAAACTTGTGCAAAACCTGAAGGATTGTTACTGTAAATCAGGCCCACTCTGGGATGTTTCTCTGGCTCTGAAGGAGTCAGGACTAGATGGGGGCTGGAGGGCTGGCAGGCAGTACAGGGCGAGACCGGAACGTTCCACATTTCTTTTCCTCTGGGACAGATGAAACACATTCATGACCCCCACACAACACTGAAACAACACCACGCCTTGTTTGTTATTCTGAACCGCGCTCCTAACGCACTTTTATTATTGGCTATGTGCAAAAAAGGAAAAAAAGAAATGATATCAATGATACAAAAGAACAGCTGTTTCGTGACAGACACTAGCAGCTGCAGAATGCTACTGTACCTGACACAGCAACAATACCATCGGCATGAGCACAACAGATATTTTCCAGAGCTGTTCATATCTCACTATCCAGCTAACATCCCAAAGGACAGGAGAAGACACAAATGTTGAAACTAGGTCTGTATAAGACATTATAAACATTTATGGCTAAAAGCTGTTCTGCTCTCTTCTGTCTCTCTTTGTTTATGATTCTGACAAGTGCCAGCTATTAGTATGCAGTTTTACTATCAAACTGTCTTACAGTGCCATTCAACACTTGTAGCTGTACCTGCTGTGATACTAAATCAGTGCTATATAAGAGACTGTTAGTTTATGGATGGATGGTGACCTCTGCTGCTTTGTTTGACTGCCCTTTAACTCTGAACTCAGCAGGAGTTTAAAATAGCCTGTGACGGGCACAACAGATTATTCTAAAACTAGGGGGCTCCATCAGGACATCCCAGCAAGATATGAACAAATAAAGAATTCCTCATTTACTGCTTCAGCCCAACTAATCCAATAGGAAGTCTAGGAAATGAAGCAGAAAACAGCTTCAAGGATATTTAACAAATATTTTTGAATCTGCTTGTTCTCTCACTATATTTAGATATTTTGGTGAATTTCATGAAAAAAAAAATATATATATATATACAGGTATATATACTGTGTATATACAAACAATTAAGCAGACAATTAAGAACAATTAAGTAGATTTCTGTTGTCAATTCCTCATTTCCGTAATGAAAAATACTATATCTCATTACTATTACTGTAATATAAAAAATGCATAATTTTTTATTACTTAAATTGGGAATTTCCTTGAACAGCAGACAGTTAATCATGCTGGAATTTTAATTTATGCTAAATAAATATTGTAAAACATAAAAAAAACTATACATATTATAATAATGAAGATTTGGTGGGGAAATGTTTGTAATTGTTATAAAAAATAATGCCACAATGCAGAAAAAAAATCTTAATAGAATACCAAAAAATGCATAGGCTAAATAAAAATAATATTTTTTTATTTAAATAATTACATAAAGTATGTAAAATAGAAAAGAAATATAATCCTATATACTTTCTTCAGATTTTGGCATGAAATGGCCATGTTTTGTGACATTCCCTCATTTATTTTATTATGCTAAGCGGTCCAATTCAGTGTACTGTGGTATCATTGTCAAGACTAACAATTCCTATAGTTCCCTAGAGAAAACACATTTGAATTCTTATTCAAATAAACATTTAAAAAAACTTAGAACAGTAGCATGCAACCTGTAAATACAGAACCACATCAGTATTGTATATGCTAATACAAACATGATCTCAAAACTCAAATTTACACAATTCGCATACTGTATACAACAAGAGTTCACAAGATCGGTGCTGTGTGATGAAATCCCTGAGATTACAGGCTTCACATCTAAACAATGGAGTTTTATTAAATAATCCGTCCAAGTGTGAAATTGCCCACTCATATACACCAATAAATTATTGGCTTAACAATAGAAATCTGGAGAGCGCAACAGCCATAACGGTTCTATATATGATGTATTATATCATAACATCTAAAGAAAATGGCAAAATAATTCCCAACCTATTAGTGTAAAACAAAACACACTGGTGGCTACATTACAGCGTGGTGTAAAATAACATGGCTGAACAAAGCACAATGTGTTTGACCCCTATGCAGGTGTCTGCACTGCGAAGTGTGCACCAATGGGACTTTTAAAGTAAAGAAACCAGAGAAACACTGCAATACGGTCATGTCCAAAAAGAAAATGGACTGCTGAACTGACCACAACAATATTTACATCAAGACATACCTGTGCCATGTCTCTGTGGCCACAGCCTCTGTTTGGCATCCTAACAGCCACTCTTCTCAGAAAGCTGATCTGAGTTCAGCCAGACTGGCTCCCAGAGTCCATTCATCGCCCTGACTGCTCCTCAAGCACTGAGACTTACAGTGCACTCACTCCACAGCCTGTGGCTCAAACAGTGACACGAAAACAAAGGAGGAGGAAGCCCATCCCAAAACACAGAGTGAAAGAGGGAGGAAAAAAATGGAATAAGAGAAAAGGGCCAGTCAGGACAGCCTGATGCCGCTAAGAAATTGAGGCTTTCTGAATAAAGATAGGGAGAGAAAGAACCAATCACAGGGGAGTGGACTCGAGGATGCTAATCATTTCTCAGTGCAGTCTGACAGGTAAAGTCGGTGCGCTCCTTTTATTTTCACAACAGTGTGTTTTTTCATGGCAGCGTATCCTCGTGAGATTTCCGCAAACAAGTGAATGTTTTAAAGAGATAAAACATGCAGGACAGATGGACAATTGTGGAAGGAATATAAAACGCTTTCTTTCAGGTCAAAGGGGGTGATTCGCTAAAGGTGTTTTGAAAAATAAACTTTTTTATTAATGTTTTTGTCTTATTAGGTAACTCAACAGCCCATTAATACTTAAGTACACTTTCATCGACACTATAACTTTGGCATTACTATTACTAAATATTAAGAGCCATTTTTACAATGATTCACTTTTGAACTAAAATCAAACTCGAAGCTTCACTGTAAAAAATAATCCCGTAAAATTTTACGGTAAAAAAAAACTGGCAGCTGTGGTTGCTAGAATTTTATAGTAAAAAATACGGTAGCAACGTTTTAGAGTTTACGGATTTAACTTAAATTTACAATTAAAATCCGTATTTCATTAACTGATATAATGTTTATATACCAACCTATTGAAGTTCTGAAATCTGTTTTGTACCTTTGTAATACACTGATAACCACCAAAATCAGGTGGTGATGAGAAAGTCACATGATGAACCAAAGCTCACCACAAGCTGAGAAGGCCAATACTAATATATATATATATATATAGAAGGTGCACAATGTCATTCACATAAACACTAAACACCATCATGGTAAGACACATGAAACTGAAATATGCAATAAACATTAGATGTAACATACAACCCTAATAAACATAACTGATAAGAAAAAACTAAGAAGAAACATAATTATTTCAAAGAAACAACATCAAATTTGAAATGCAACACTCTTTTTCACATCCAAAAACGGTATTTTACCATAAAATTACATGAAATGTCTATTACAGTTTTTCACCGTATATAGTAGGGGAACTTACGTTAACCATTTAACAGGTTTTTACCGTAGCATTTTTACAGTTTTTTACCGTTAAATTCACGATCATTTTTTACAGTGTTCCTTTACCTCTCCCTTTAAAGTAGGCGTGAACCAGAAATCACCCAGAAGTTGTGAATTTCCTGAGTGAAACGAATATTAGGCTAAATGAGAAAAAAATGGAGGGCAGGGCTTGATTTTTGCACACAGCTGTAGTTCGCAGTAGACTCAATGTTCTGCTCAAACTGACATCATATGTCAGTAACTGACATACTAAACTCCATTCGGTGGAGATTTTGACTAAAGATTACAAAAGACAAACAACATTTTCCAGTGGATTAAGTTGCAAAGTCAAGTCAAAGCAAAATCACCTGTTTAGCGTCTCCAGAGTAGAGATATTCCTGAATGAATCTGAGTTTTTGAACAAACTGGTTGAGTGAATAATACAATAACTCACTCAAAAAGACATTTATGTGATGTTTTCTTGAAATAATCAGTGTTTTTAAATGAATTAGTTAAGTGAATAATTCAATGACTCATTTATAAAGATGTTTACATAATTTGTTCCTGAATTAATAAGCATTTTTGAATGGATCGGTGGAGTGAAAGATTCACTAAAAGGTAACCTGCTAGAAGCAGTTTGCCATCAACTAATTCACAGACCCTGACAGTCTTTGTGTGCCACCTATTATTATCATTAGTTATAGTTTACCAGTGAGGCGTTTAATTCGTTTTAGGTTTAAAAATCAAGGAAATCTTTACAACTATCCCCCAGGCTGAGAATCACTGAACAATTATCAGAGGAAGGAAGCATCAATTCCCATTTAAAAGTCCAATTATATTCATCTGATAAGGACTCTAGTAACAAAGGTCATTCTATCCAAAGATGAGGTCGCAACATAAATAACATACTCTATGTATTTAGTGCATCAATCGGCGAGCTTCAAATTTGTCAAAGGCAATTGCAAACAGCAGTGTGCCACACAAATCTGGCACACCTCAGCCCTTCCAGCGTTCTGGCCACCAGTGGGGAAGGAGCACAGAGAGGTCGTTTTATGCAGCAAGAGGAGCTGAAAAGAAACAAGCACTTAAGACTCTACATTTGATGAGTAACGAAGCTCCTGAACTAACTGACAGCTTCTCTCTCAATGCGTCTCCTCAAATCTGCACGGAGAATCACTGAAGCATCAGAATCATTGCTCAGTCATTAATCAGCATTCATAAATGAAGATGTAACCTGATTTTAGAGCTTCGAGTCAAAAGCAGAGTACAAATCTGGCAGCAGCAACCAAATGAGAAGTCGCCAAGCACTTCCAGATCTCTCCATTACCCCTGAGTCGCTTTCTCTCTCTTTCACCTAGCATGAAGCACGAATCTTGTGTCACTGAAAGGCCATTGTTCCAGGCAGACATGTGACTTTTATTACTGCGAGTGATCAAAATCAGTTATTCAGCGTTGGGCGGGTTGAGGGGGAGCGAGCACAGAGGGAAGTTGTCAGTCAGAAGCTGAAAGAGGTCACAATGCAAGCGGGGCGGTACATGATAATGAGGAGCTCTTTCCGATGCATGACTGATTAACGGACCACGTAAAAATGCGTTGAACTTCAAATGCACGGATAAAACCCAGTCATTCCAGTTAATCCACAGAAGAAAGATCCGAAGCACAGAAACAACACAAGTACTGCCAACTCTCTTTAGCTCCTCTTTTCACATCTCTGTGGTTCCCAGACATTTTTAGTGATTACAGTAGTGTTTAACCCATTGTCTAAAGGAGAGTAATTATGGAGCGTGTATCCAGAGAACTTTACCCAGGGTGAAGTTTACCCTGGCAGTCCGCTGCTATCATCCACTCGCCACATGAGAGTCCACCGCAGCCAATGCAACGGTCTAAAGCCAACTCTGAGGTTCAGCACTGGGTCATGAGCGTTGTGACAGGTTCTTCCTCCAGTCCACAAACAAGAAGGGCAATGCTGAGATTTTAGAAGATTATGTTTTATTATTATAACTAATGTGGGAGTTTATGACTGATGCAGCATTATTTGCATGTTTGTGGCATTATAACTCATGCCTCGAGCTTGCATTGCCTGTAGGGCACAACCCTTCAAAGCATACTTCAGAGAAGCATGTGACCATAAATCCAAGAATATATCTCTAAGCTTGCTGAATATAATGGTGTGCTGTTTAAAGCATGCAAATACTTTGTAATACATACACTAACCCTGATTTTCATAAGTCTCAACTGAGAGCAAACTGTGCAGATGGAACCATTCGACTCAGACTGATATATAAACATACAAACATGCATTTGTACCAATTTAAATACTAAAGTTAAAGGCATAATGTCTACATCTTATACACTCACATATATTTTAAAGGCAATTTTGAAACTCTAATAAGGCTAAATGCCCAGAAGATGATTTAAGTGACACAGCTGACTTTATTACTGTAAAATAGGTACAAGCTGAGACATGAAGAGGCAGATTAGAGCTGAGCTTGAAAAGCATGAAACTCTACCAGTATTTCATCTTCTGCAAAATCCCTTTCATTAAAGGCAACCGCTTTTACGTTCACTTTAAAGTTGCCTAATTTGTTCAATATAGTATAATATGTTTTATTATTTAAGTAAGCATTTAAAAAAGACATACTGTAAATGTGTAATTATACAAAACTACATATAATAGTATAATTAGAAATTAATTATCATATTTTGCTGTATTTTGTGATATTTTTATTTGTATGCACTGCTAATATATAATTTGTAAATACACAAATAAATTTAGTTTTTTTATATTCATCAATGAATCCTAAATATATTGTTATGATTACTGATAATAATAATAATAATAATAATAATGAATATAAGATGAAAATTCAGCTTAGCCAATAGAATAAATTAAATATAAAATTTTTAAAAATATATTAAATAGACAAGTGTAATAATATTTCACAATATTACCGTTTTACTGCATTTTTTATCAAACAAATGCAGCCTTGGTGAGCATAAGAGACTTCTTTCATAAACATTAAAAAAATCGAACCAATCTCAAACTTGTGAACGGTGGTGTTTCAGTGATCTTGTAGAAGTGCTTATCTTCACTGCTTTATTGGTGTTTAGATGAAACCTCATTCCAAAGAAAATTCTGAGGTACAGCCAAAGCAAGTTTGGATGTTCCAAAAGGCACTATTGGCTCAATTATCAACAACAGAAAGCTACATAAATCACCCAGACAATGACTGAATGGTTGTGCCTCACACTCTCAGTGTGAATAAGTGAATAAGCAGATCTGTGAGAGAAGCACAGCGAGGCCAAGATCTTTTTGTGGGATATACAAAGTGCAGTAGTGGGGAATGTAGTAAAGGTGCAGCAGTCAACCATATCAAGAGCTCTGCATAACACTGGCCTTTAAAAGAGTGTGGCACAATAGATGCCATCACTCAAATAAGTGAAATAGACTGTGGCATTCAAGAGAACCATAAACTATAACAGAGCTCACAATGAAAGATTTTATGGTTAAATGACACAAAAATCAAATCAATATCTGCTGCACAAATCTAACACAATACAGCACCAAGAAGTGTGGCTAATCCTTCTCTACTAAACCAACCAGAAGAACAGCAAATCTGCCAGGATAAATGGGTCAAATTCACACCTGTCAGTTATGCAATGATTTATATGCTTATCCCAACATACTTACCCTATAAGCATAATGCATCATATTTGATTTATAAATGTATAATGCATCTAAATTACCAACATGATCAAAACTTTGCTGAAGACTCTGATTGATACAGTAGTGTATACCTTATTAGCAAGTAAAAGGTCTTTTAATATAATTCTAAAAAGTCCCCCTTCAGGTTGTGGTGCACATGTCTTTTTGCTGTGAAGTCTTTGCTGATTTTTATAAAGTAAACATAAGAATAACTTTTACATTGTTAGTAATATTTGATGATGAACAGTTAGTGGACTAAAGCAACTTAGGTTTATTTGATTATCTATACATTATTTTTTAGAGAAATCATGTTACAATTTGATTATCAAATATGATACAACAGGCTTTTGAGAACATTTATTTATACATCTCTGCATTGCATTATATGTTTTGAGCCCCACAGTAAAAACTACCAAGCTGATCATAAAAATAAGCATTTAAATATCATCGTATTACAAAATATAATTAGATATAGAGTGACAACTGATATTTTTATGTATTTTATAAGAAGTTTTCTAAATACAGACCTCATTAATTTACATGACAAGGTATCAGAATCTCATCTTACTTTTTGCATATAAATATAACAACTACACCAAATTGCATATTTTGCTCAATTTGGGCCTCTGAATAAAATTGAAGTGTTTTTTCCTCCTCGAGTATGAGTTTCATATTTTCTTATATCATATTATTATGAGCTATATGAGCTGACGTATCAAATATAATACTCAACAAAAAACACATATGCAGACTTTTTTTTTGTCTTAAAGTTCAATAAACTGTTCCATTAAAAAAATCTGACATCTAATATCAAAATGTGAGGACTAAATACTTAGACTAGCAGCATATTTTAGAGTTTCTTTTAAATAATAACTCTGGAGAGGATTAAGGGTCTTAATAATTTTTCACGTGACTCTAAACAAGGTTTCCTTATGCTATTATTATGATGCAAGATGCCTGTAATCCAGTTTGAATTCACCCAAAGCTATTTGAATGGCTAGAATAATTATACGCATCAAGTTCTGTCTTATTCTGCCTTGCATAACTTCAGAAAAGAAGTGAACATATAAATGTCAATCATAATAACACTTCTGCTGGATGGTTTAACCTGAGCTCTGACCTCAACATAAATCATAGTTCAGACTTAAAATGATCATTACTGCCTATAAAATCTTGTCAATGCAAATCCTAACAAGCACCTGCAAACAAACATTCACAATGACTGTACGAACCTCCTATTAATATATAACTCCTACTGAATGAAAAATATTATGCAATAACATTAGGTAACATTTCAATAAAACAAGAAAGGAAGTGAACAAATTGTACGACAGGAATCAACAACTACTGCTGTAGGGAGGAGTGGTAAACTATCAGGACTAATCATTCTATTAAATAAGAGGCAACACTGCCTAAAGCCAACATCATTTTCTGGCCTGTTCATACCCGATCAGAGCAACACAACACACTGCAAACCTTCCGTTCATGGTGTCAGGAAAGTGCACCAACCATCTGCAGACACTAGACTTCAATGCATTGCACAACTCCTTAGAAACATCCGACAAGTTAAGGCACAGCCTCTACAGGAGTGAAGGCAGATAAGCTGTTGGCAGCATGTGAAGAGAAGTACATTATGTCCTGATGTGCACGCTTGCTCCTCAATGATGATTACATCAAACCCTTTGGCTGAAAGACGCTTCGTGGGATTAAATTCAAATGAATGAATCCTTGCATTAAATGGAAAATGACAGATCTAAGAGTATTAGATAATAAGCTCTCACTGCATCAGTGGTTAAATAATCTAAATGAACTGAATGAGAATTATGGTAACAGTGTGAATTATGTGTGTTTTTCTGTTGGTATGAGATTTGAAGAGTACAATCAGGTTCATTAAACTCAAAAGGAAGACTGAGCTTACCTGGGGAAGAACTGGTGATGGTCTTAATCTCTGGAGACAAACAAAAAGGAAACATATACAAGACCGTTTCAAGGTGTGTCATGAATTAAACTACCAACAATTCTGTACAAAACAGAAGCAATGCAGGCATTAGCCTTACAGCAAACTGTTGACATTAATGCAAACCACAGGGAACTGGTACAGTATTATGCTGCGTTCAAGTCCTCCTGGGACGTTCGTACTTATGAGTTGACAAGTCGTTATTACGACGTCGGGTGCGTTCAAGTCACTTTGGTCGGAACAAGATGGCGATTTAACTTTTCTACATAAAATTAAATGATTTTTTTAACTCTACATCTACAAAATGATGAATGAAGAATGTGCATCATTGTGTTTTTTCTTTTTTCTGTTTTTATTTAATTTATGAAGGTGATGTAAAATGAATAGTTATATATTCTATTATAATTATACAATAATATAATATTTTGTATGTGTAACTTTTATAGTTTTATTGTAAATAAAAAAATAAAAAAACATTTTATTCATTTCAACAACTTTACCGACGCTGCATATCTTTAGTCTTTGGCTGCGTCCATTGCATCCGACACGTTTTTTCACTGACACGCCCCCAACTCAGAAACTCGGGGCTTAACGAAAATTTTGAGTTTCCCACTCGTAATAACGACTTTGTGGTGGCGTTCATGTGCGTTCAACTCGTAAATACGATGTATCCGACATGACTTGAACGCACCATTACTGGAACAATCGTAAGATATTTAGTGTTTAATTAGGGTGAGGTAAACAAGATTTTCTTAGCGCATACACCTTTAATATTACGACTTCTTTTGAGGTTAAACAGGTATCTTAGTGTTAAAAGTCTACTGTAGTTAAAAGCAATGCTACCAAATAAACATGAAAGAGAAAAATCTAACCCATGGTGCTTGTTAAAAGCTACTGTTTCTTGTGCAATTTTTGTTCGGTCATAAATGTCTTAATAAATACATGCCATTGTTTGATCTACTAGCCGTCCATATGGTTCTCTGCCATGTAAAAGAAACTCCTGCTGAGGTTTAATGTCAGTGTTCATTCTTTAACCAATCAAAACAATTAAAACCAGTTCAAGGTTGTGCTGTGACCTCCGACCTAAGACAGCCGGCTTGGTTTCATTACAAGGTACACTATTTATATAATCTTTTATTAAACCAGATTAAGTTGTCAGATTTTATCCATTTGAAACCATTAATACATTAGGAAGCCACATATGAATAGGATCACTGAAGGTCTTTGAAATGATAGCGCCTACCAAAAAATACTAATAATACAAACTCCAGTCTTTTATTCCATAAATAGTCCAACAAACTACTTTGTTGCTGATGTTTGGGCATGCAGATGGTTCTAGCTACGCCTTGCTTAGAATAAAAGATGCTAAACCCCAGATAAACCCCTAATAGGACATAAAGCTTGAGAAGTTGCTGTGATTTACAGCTGCTATATTCATGGAAAAGTTCAAATGGCAGCATTTCAAAGGCTGGTAGAGGGATAGTGCATGGACGCAGTCAGCCAGCCATTACAGATGTTTCAGTGCCCCGAGAAACACTTCACTGTTGGAACAGGTTCAAGGATTTGGCCGCATTTTAACATGCAAATATGGAGACAATACAAGAAATGGGTCTTATCGAACTGAAAAGCGAGTGTTACTTAATTGGAAATTGCTTGTTTTTAGTTCTATAAACAGGCTGAGGGAGATCAGAGAAGTTATGATTTAATCAAGGACAGTAATCAGTACAATTACATTCGCCCCTTACAATTTTGGGGAGATAATCCTTACATTTCACAGACCCCCAACAACCATTTAATGGATTTACAATGGCCAGTGTGAAGATGATTTCACACCTTTCAACTGCATCATACCATAATATGATTGGGGTATAAAAAGGGTGAGATTGAGGGAAGGGTTGGGCAGTTAAATACTGATGAGCTTAACAGACCCCCTGGGTTAGAGCAGGTGGAGGGTCTGACTCCACTCAAAGCAATTTAAACTTTCTGACTGCGAGAGAATCTACTGTGAAACAAACCTTCACCATCTGTTATGAACAAGACTATCCTCTACATCAGTCATTCTCAACCAGGGCCTGGGTCTCACTAGGGGGTCTCTGCAAACTTCCAGGGGGGCCTCAGTATATCATAAGTTAGATTAATTGAAATGCTTAGATATCTGTAAAGACTGAAAACCCATGTCTTATATAATAATTATACCTACACTTTTTATGACCACATATTATTTGATTTCTACTTTTAACATTCGTACTTTTAAAATGTAATGTGTCATTCTACACAGCAATATTTATGTGAACTGCCAAGATATATTTTACTTAAAAGCAAAATGACTTAATGACTTGACAAATGTTTAGAAACTGTATACTTAATAATACAAAAATAAATGAATAAACAAATAAACAAACAAACAAAATGATATAAAAAAAACTTGATTTAAAAAAAAATCAAAAAGTCGCTTCATTTTTTATTATTTTTCGGAAAACAAGACTTAACATTCTATGTAAGTAAATGTATCTTGATTTAAGAATGTTCAGATATTTGTATTGGAAAACAATGTAAAATGTATATATTTTGAAGCTCATTATTTCACTTTGTACTTTGAAATGCAACATGCCTTACCTGACACAACTTCACTACTGTCCAACAAAATATGTACGCGGAGAGGGAGAACTTCGCTCTCATGTACCGCTCCGGTAAGCAGGCGAGATGCATCTGCACCTCATCCAGTCCTCCGTCTCCAGAACGCTCCAGTTCACAGCCCTGCGTCCCGGTACCGTTCCCAGCGCCAGCCTCTTCCATGTTTACAACGATTTCAACAAGTTTAAAAGTCCTTTAGAACAGGCAAAGCGTTCTAACTGTACCCGTCTGCTTCATGTTGGTTGTTATAAAGTCCGCTGAATGTCACAGAATGCAAAGGCTCTTGAACAGTGCATGACATTTGTGAGTACTCAACCGCGGGTGATAGTGCACAGTTTATTTTAAACTGTCAGTAGTTTACACATATTTTCCAGCTCCGCGAAACGCGAGATTTACTTGTGACGCGGCGGTGTATAAAAAGCAGTGCAAAAGTCTCTGTGGTGTGGTATAACAAATTCCAGCGTCCCACGTTGTTTGTCGGTGACAGTCGGGGGGAGAGAAGTGAGAGTTTCACATCCAAGACCACCTCCTCCGTCTACAGTAGCGACGCGACGCGACGCGACAAACCTGAACGCGCGCACTAAGCAGCGAATACACTGCGAGCTATCGGAGTTGTGGATGGAATTCTGACGTCAACGCCCAGTGTACCAATCAAAGAGTTTGTTTACGCGAGCAGCGCGACGCGACAAACTTGAACACTTACATTAAAATCAATGAAATCATCTACGTATGTTCATTTCAACTGTAAACAACTTAAGTGTAGATACAGATGTCAATTATATGAGGTCAGTTGCATATTTTAAGCATTTTCTTTTAATAATAGATCATTTATTACTCTCCAAGAAATGCAGTATCAGCTTTACATACCCAAGGACCCTCATCCAGACAGGGACCAGCAATATAAAATAGATTATAAAACAATAAATATTATTATTATATTACTTAATAAGATCACAATCAGTGTCTTAAATAGTTCACATGAATATGAAAATTTGCTGAAAATGCAGGCTACTCACCCTCAGGGTGTACGACATGTTGATATGAATGTTTCTTCATCTAAACAGTTTTGGAGATTTTTAGCATTACATTACTCACTAATGGAAGCTCTGCAGTGAATGGGTGCCGTCAGAATGAGAGCCCAAACAGCTGATAAAAACATCACAATAATCCTCAAGTAATTCACACAACTAGTTGATCAGTTAATGTCTTCTGAAGCGCAAAGCTGCGTGTTCATAAATAAATTCAGCATTTTAACTTTTTAACTTTAGACCTGGCCAAAAAAAACCAGACCAGTCAATAATAATGCTTCCTCTAGTGAAAATGTCCTCTAACATCAAAATACACCAAAATATTTGTTTAGGACTGTTTTGGATTGTTTTTGCTTGTAAACAGCACTTGATCTGTGCATATTTCTCTCCTGATTCAGATGAGATGACTTTTTCACTGGAGAAAGCAATATTATAAATAGAGGACTCATTTTAGCGAGAATGGTTTGACGTTAAAAACATCTTGATGGTTTTGCTTGCTACAAACATGCATCTTTATTCTCTTCATAAGATGTTAATTGATGGACTGGAGTGGTGTGGATTATTGTGATGTTTTCATCAGCTGTTTGAACTTTCTTTCTGACGGCACCCATTCACTGCAGAGGATCCATTGGTAATGTAATGCCAAATCTCGCCAAATCTGTTCCCGTGAAGAAACAAACTCAATTTTCAGCAAATTTTCATTTTTGGGTGAACTATTCCTTTATCTTACATGTCATACCGACCCCTGCTGTATCTTCACAGACCCCTGGTAGAAAACCCTGGCCCTAAAAATATTAAGCTCTTTATTGTATTATATTGACATTATTGTAATCCATTCAGAGAAAAAGCATTAAATCAATGGCTCTGTGAAGAGAGTCATTTTTACACCCACATTCAACAGACTTGTTGACGTGATTTTGTCTTAAAGCACAGCCGGCGCCAGGCCTGATACAGGGCTCTGTTCAGTCACTCAGTTGTTTGCTTTGCTATTGTTCTGTCTATTAAGCAACGTCTGAGCTATAGTCAATACGTACAGTGCTGACACCTCAGCTCATCTGCTTGGTTTTGAAACAGCCCACATCTGAGTGTGAAATCAACCATTAGTACACCACAAATACACAAAGCTGTAATTTAAATGCACATGGATTCATAAATAGGTTTTTATTAATACTCAGTGACAAAGGCAAGCACATCAATATAAATATTGCACAGAACTATGATAATTGTCAGCTGCCCTGTCTTGAAAAGAATATAATGGCACTAAAAGGTGACAAAATAACCTTCTTACTACTCCATTTCAACAAAATCAGCACTTTACATAGTTTATATAGCCTACAAATTCATGCAACACATTCGTATTACAATATAGTCATTCATATTATTAGGATATTGTCAGTGGTTCAAGTCTTACATGCTATTATCTGTTATCTAATTCTTGGATTTTGACACAGCTTATCCTGAGAAGTAATATAATTACATTTGTACAAGAAATACAGCACAGATAAAACAACTTCCCCAATTTTAAGTATATCAAATAATATGAGAAAAAGTAAGCTATCTGAAAAGCTTCTGTTCAGTGCTTACATTTTTAATTGTCAATGCCAAACTAGAGTGCTTTTATTGAGGATTATCATTGCATTCATTACTGACACCAGCTCTGTGCCAGATGTTGTTTTGACTGATGCTGATCTAATGGAAAACAGGTTGAGGCCCTGAAATATAATACTTTACTAATAGCTGCTATAATGTTATAGCAGAAAGGGCTTCTTCGAAATGACCCTTTGGCTTGCATGTGTTTAGAGCAAGGATTGCGTGCACATATAGGCCACTTCTAAAGGTACCATTTCTTTGGTATCTGACTTTATCTTTTCAAATTTTGGTTTATTCATATTAGGGGTGGGTGATATGACCAAAATCTTATATCAGGATATGAGTCATTTTATTGCACGGTAACAATATATATCACAATATAGTTATTTTTGCTTTAAATAAGGTCTTTAGGATATACATTTTTTATACCATAGAAATGTCATTAATTCTTGTCAAAAATGTCAATATCACAAAAAACTAATACTAGCCTAAATAAAAATAAATAAATCAACCTCAAAGACAAGTAAACAGTGATTAAATAAGAAACTAATTACAAGCAGTAGGACAAAAAAAATAACTACAGTAGAACAAATAAATAAGAAATGCTACATTGTATAATCAAATGAATAAAAACACTGCATATTCTTCACTATGTAAATTCAATATATATTTCTTCTTATTAAAGTTACAAAAGTGATTTAGTTAAGAGCAGTGAGAGATTTTCTCTCTTCTGTTGTTTGATTAGCATGAATGACAGACAGCAGGAATATTAGACTGCTGTCACTTTAAGAGCTGCCCGGATCCAATGCTGTTACACATGTGTTTTCTTTCTCAGCTGTTTGCTTTCACTTAAGACCTAAATTACTGTGTTTATGAGGATACTTGCAAAGATGGCATTTTGATACATATAAGTGTGTATTTTACCATTCAAGACCTATAAAATGGCAAAATAACAATTTAATACTCACTCTATGAGCACCGTCTTCAAGTGTGCCTCTCTGACAGCTCTTAAAATTACTTGTTTTTAAACCGCAATGCTTAAAAACGTGTGCAAATGATAAGTTTCCATGACCACGTAGCACAGCAATGTCACATGAGCGTGTAACCGTGAAAGAAACAACAGTCCAAAATCTCTACCGGTTGACAAATTTCAACTGGTTAATCATGTCTACCGGTATATTGCCCACCCCTAACTCATATACATCCATAACCATTAAGAGTGTATATAAACGGCTCGAAGTTAAGTTCCATGTTAACTGTCCACCAAAATATAGATGTACAGACATCTATTTTTAAGCAGATAACTGTCTGCTCAAAGATAGATGTGAAGACATATATAGATTAATAGTCATACCAGGGGTTGTATTTATGGGAATTCTGTTCAATAACAACCCTAGCTGGACTATTGCAGTCTAGGTAAAGTTGAAGTATTTACCAAGTGAAAAAGGGACAGAATTGGCAGAATTACATTCCAAAATGGACAAAGACAACAAGTAAATGTGCCACCTGCCTGCTTTGTGAAGAGGCCTACTATATGTATGAATGGACCCTTTTTGGGGGGTTCTCATCAATTCTGGTCACATCAGCCAGATCAGAGGCGTTCTTTCAAAGGGCTACTTTACCTCATTTATTCACTGATACACAATTATCCGTCTCTGTTTTGAACTTTAATTGGACAAATGGAAATGCAAAGTTGATTCCATTGCTATGTCTCCAGCTGTCCCAATCCTTTCAAGAAATTGGCTGTTTCTCTTCCAAACTCCAGAACAGAGCTTTTCAAATAGCTTGCCAGATTGTTTCGATATACAAAAACAAGCTAAAGTATAACTTCCCACAATGTAAAATTTCATAACTTTTCTCTTTTAAGACAACAGTTTAAAATGTGTCTCTTGGACATTAATAAAGTGTTATTGTAGTTATTGCACTAGTATGTACTGTCATTGATCCTTGGTTTGAAAACTCCAGCAATAAATTTGCAATAAAAAATAGCAGTGATTGCAGAAACACTATGGAGAGAGAAAAACACTGATACGACAGGTTTCAGACAAATGACATTTTTCAAACAAACAGATCAACAGACCTGTTGTTGCTCCAGGCTGACAGTGTTGCTGAATTGACAGTAAAATGAGCAAATATTTAAGATGTCTTGCGGATGAAAGGTAGAGACTTTGACAGCTGGTAGAGTGGTCAGCTGACCGGAGGGCTGAGGTACTGGGCAGAAGAAACGAGTTTAAGACAGTCAGGATCCACAAAGTCAGAATCTATACAGGAGAAATTAGAAAACAAATCAATGTTTTAATGTGCCAGTAGCTCTAAGGTTGAATCTCACCAAGAAATGTCATGTTTCCCCCACAAAAAAAAGAAAGAATAATACTTAAAATACAAATAAGAAATTATAAATGTATAGATTAAAATGTTATGTATTTTGACATTATTTCTCCAAAAAAAAATGCATTCTCATTAATCTGATATGATATAATGATAAAAAAATAAAATAATCTTCCTGTCCAAAAAAAAAACTTTTTTAATGAGCATAAATTAAACAACAACAAATACTATGATGTACCTGTTCACTTAGAACTTTGTACTTTAAATTTAAATAATATATAATTATGTTCATATTATAATAATGAGAATTAGATTTATTTATTTATTTTTAATTATTTATTGGTTGGACAGTCAACAACAATAATTTTGTTGCTTAATGTTCTTCAATGTCACGATATAATAATAATAACAATAATAATAATGGTCCTAAAAATTTCTTGAATTTTTGTTTATGCAAAATATGATGTTTTGACAGATCTTGTGACATTCACTCATACTGTGATCCTATAATTATTCACAAACTTAGCATCTGAAGTGAGTAAATTTCACTCCTGTCATTGTCATTGACAATTATTTGAAGCAGCTGCACCAGATAAATTACTCTACTTTGAGGCAAATGTTTGTTTCCTTTTAGCATCAACCAACTCAACAAGGGTTTAGCGTTCCAGCAGTGCAGTCTATTCCCTTTCCATCTTAGTGTCCTGCACAAATAGCTAATTCCATCCCTCAATATTGACACAGTCCCCCAGTGTGTCCCACGTCATTGGACTAAATCATCCGTCGAGTCATGAAACCAAACTAACAGCATGAGGCTTATTCCCTAAGCCAGAAAAAAGAACAGAGTCCTGTTCAGCATCACCTCTCTCAATGGGTAGCAGTCAGCTAGCTCTATACATCTGCTCTGTAGTTGCTCCCGGGTTGCTAAGAACAGTCCCAGGAGCACACTGATGGATTATAGACCAGTCAAAGCCAACATGAACCCCTTCCCCTCTGGCTGCAAGCCGAACTGCTGGAGATCAGCATCAGATGAGACAAGCATGCATAGAAAATGTCCTGCTCTGATGAAGGATAATGTATGAGGAAACACAGACAGGCTTAGTTTGATTCTGGTGAAGAAATGCAGGTGGTTTAAACATTCTGTTCAATCTCACACTGGGTTTTCAGCACTCATGCATAGGTTGTGATATGTCTATACTGCCACATAGTGGCCAAACTGTACCTATACGGTGTAAGAAAATAACAGTTTTATCTGTAAACCTCTCATTTAATTAAAAACAAAAATGTCAACATCTATCACTACATAATAAAACATATTTGGCTGAACTGTGCCCCCCACAATGCTGCAAGTCACTGGTGGCTTAGACTGAATACACGCTTTCATATTTTCCAGATGTGCATGCAAACAGCTGTCTGTTGTGTGAAGATCCACTGAGAGCTGAGCAGGAAATAAAAGCATGTCAATAGACCATTTACTGCTCATGTCCAACCCTGTGACCATGATATAACCATCCAAAACAAACCGAGCAATATACCTCAGGCCACATTCAAATACATTTCCTGCGCAAGAAAAACACGCTTCACATTGCATTGTACACTGATTTTGCAATAAGAAGTACAAATACTAAAATAAAGAGAAAGTCCTTTCTCTCACTCTCTTGATGTTGTCCTGGTTTTATTTGCTTATTTATCTTCTAAAGCAGCTTTGTTAAGAACAGGCACATACTGAAGGTGGATAAAAATCCACTTAGTGGAACTAAAAATGAGTTCAGTATCTACGTTCAGCATTTTTTGGTACACAGGCAAAGTAATCTAGTTAAAAGGCTATATCTCTAAAATTCATGAGGTTGATTTGGTTCTTTACCATTTTCCAAAATTCCACATTATCTAACATTGCACCTAGAGTACTGGTTCACTTCCAAGGGGACCAAGGGATGACTTAAAAATATTTAATATAGTAAAATTAAATATATATATACTTGTTTCTCTCAATAACTATTATTTTATTTAAAATACATACATAAACAGAATATTTAATCTTGATTAATTTAATATATCAACAATTCCAGTTTGAAAACAAGCAGAATTGTCATAATTTCTTAGCCATTTCTTCCCCCATTGGGGGGCCTTCAAGTCAAAAAGGTTGAGAACCATTGGGTTCACATGATAATCACACATAAATGTTCCTTAAGAGTAAATAAATATATAGCAACCTGCAATCTAACACAATCAGTGCTATTTTGGGACCCCTTTTATCAGAAGAAATGGGGTAAGCAGATTTGCCAAAAGGCTGTTAAATGCCCATTAAAAGTTTACACAAAGGAAAAAATATATAAGGCATTTTGAATTTGAATCAAATTCTTTGTCAACGGGACCAGACAGCCTTATTCAATTATTAACAAGCTATTCTCCTCAAATTTCATTTACTTTCAGTTTCACCGTTATCATTTTAAATTATTAATTACCACAGGTCAGATGTTTTCTTTTTAGACAAAAAGTCCTAATCACCAAAAAGGATCTAACAAAATAAAAATAATAAAATCATCATCAAAACACAGCCCCATACACCTAAAGAATATAAAACAATTCCATGAAAGAATTACCTGCAGCATCAAATCCTAAATCAGAAGCTTACGACACTAACATCATTTCCACTCTCATGCTGGTATACTGCCACTATACTGAGAGCTTTCCCATCTAAGTGCTGTTGCTATGGTTTCAAGATATCAGCTCAAATATATAACAAGACAGATATGTAGTGAGGATATCTGACCTTGAAGCCCTATCAAAGCAGCTCTGCTATCCTTAGTGCTCATTAATTTACTCCAAACACTCTCGCCTGGAGAACTATAATTCTAAAGCGGCCAAGTAAGTCATTTATAAAGGAACAAATCCAGAGAGACAAAGCTTATTGTAGATTTCAATGTATCCATATAATGTATTTCAGTACAGTGTGTAGCCTTTTCAGATCTTTTTTGTGGAATAGTTTGCATGAGAGTACTAATAATAGACCAAAAGACTAAAACCCTCCCTCCCCCTGAAATCCTAATTACACATTCAGTCCATCAACGCTCAGTGACGCACACACCGAACAACCTATAGATCAGAGTCTTCGAGCACCTCTGCTGACCCAGCTACAGCAGAATCATTCCCAGAAAGCCTTGAAACGATGAGACACAAACACTTCCCCTGACACAAGCACAAAACATTGGCCACTGACTCCCTCATGATGTAATTAAAAAAGAGGTTTTAAAGGCCCTGATCTGCAAAATGTGCTTCTGCACTAATGACTGGCAGTGTAAAAATAAACTACTTTGAAAATGCTTAAAAGAAGACATTAGAATGTATTAAGTATTGTGCTGTTGAACCTTTCCAATTTTCCTATTGTATTTTTTTTAAAACTGCATAATGCTCTCCTTCTGCAACTGACAGCCTGTTACAGTACAGCATGCCAATTTGTTCACCTCTTGCCATTGTTTGTGAGTGAACTAAAGGAGAAGGTGCTTGCTGTGAGTATACCTGCAAGGCATGTGAGAATTTGACAACAGGATGAAGGACTAAGTGACATGTTTCCTCTGAGGCCTCACTAGCACAGGTGCTTCTCAAGCACCCCTACAGTCATTAATAATGAAACTTTTCTTAGCTCTATTTTTCTTGCAATAAGATTACAGTGGTTTGGAAAGCTACAATACAGGCAAATAGTACATAATGTAAACATATATATTTATGCAATGCTTAATGCAAGGCCAATTGTCCTAAACCATAATAAAAGTGTCAACACTTGAAATTTAGAGCCTCGGACATAAAAAAAAATAATGAACTGGATAGTCGACATGACGTGAAATAGTAGCAAGTGTCTAAAAATATTTTAGACTGCATATTGCAATTATTGTATTATATTTAATGTCAAATATTTCATTAAAAATGTGGATGGGTGGATAGGTGGATGGGTGGGTGGATGGATGGATGTGACAGCACTGAAAAGACATAATTGTGCAAATATGTGCTAACTCTTGATTAGATAAATCCAGCACCTGTTTCACTTCTTCATTCGGTGTCTGCGTTCTACTTTCCTATCTGCTGGAAAGACACTGCATGATCCCTCAAGATTCACAGCAGACTTCCTGTGATGCCTTAATCTATGCTTCTTTTGGGATGGATTTCCCTCTTCCACCTTATTATGGTGGTCCTCTCTGCAAAACAAATCTGAAGAGTCAGAGGCCATGAGAGGAAGAGATGTAGGCCTGGTAGCCTGAGATACGTCTGCGTCACCAGATTCAACATCGCGTGGACCATAAGTTTCCAACACCAAATCATCGGAAGCATTGGTAGTGACAAGTCCCTCAGTCTCTAAAAGGGAAGGTTTCATATCTTCAGAAAAGCTGGACCTCCTCAAGCGATGCCTAGCATGCAAGCCTCTCTCAGTAGTTGCCACTGGCCTTTTCTTGTGCTTTGACTTCACGTATTTTTGAGACTGCTCTTTGTTCCTTTTTGCCCCTAGCTCAAGCACAAGGGCATCTCTTATCTCACAGCTTGAGTGAGCTTGAGTTAAGTTGATTTTCAAAGAAGACAACTGAGTAGCACACTGCTCAACAAGGGAAGTTATGCTGATGTCACTTCTTATTCCGCAGGTGCTGGCCGGAGAGAGTAGGTCTCTGGTTATTGGCTGTGGAGTTGGAGTGGATCTGGGAAGACTGGCATGGGCCCAAAGTTCTGAAGTCTTGATGTGCTCAATGAGGGACATACAAGAACAGCACAGGTGCATTTCTTTAGCTCCATTTTTTAGGGAATTCTTGCAGGATTCACAAAGAGAATCCTTGTTTATGGCCAACGCAAACAAAGACCTTGTCCCAGAACCAGGGGAGCTTACCACTGGGGACTGCAAATCTCCACCTGGAGTCGTAGGAGAGTCGATATTGAATATCCTGAAACACACACCACTCATTGGGGTTCTGGGTTGGCTCTCTGGAGAGGCCAAGGTTGACATCACTGTATTTGTATCATATCTTGAGGGCAGAACACCAACACTTTTTTGACTTGACTCTTTGAAATTAACAGTGTCTCCTCTACCGTTAACCGTTCTTGCTCCTTTTGTTGGTTTTCTAACCCTTCCTGACTGGGTTTCGCATCTCAGACATACATCTCTTGTATCTTCACTGCTAATTGTTGAAGATCTCAAATCTGTTGGGTTGCTTTTGTCTGTCCTATGCTTTAGCCAGTTAACTATACCCATAGCCATAGATATCTCAGTGTCACAAAGCTTTAGTAAGCAATCCTTCCCCATCCATTTACTTTGCAGAAGCTCTTGACCAACAAAGTCCTGAGCCAAAGGTGGGGCAAGATTCTCCTCTGCTCCAACATGGAAGCTGTACATGGACAATGGAAGATCACTGGACTGGCCAACAATGCTGTCTGTTAGATCAAGCTCATCATCAAAGATTGGGGTAATCTCTGCCTCGCTGGGGTCACAGAATAGCTCATAAAGAGCATCTCCACTGTACGTGTCCCTTGGGAACATACTGGAATGCACTGGAGTGAGGGAACTTCTGCTGTGGTCCTCAAAACCAGGAGAAACATAATCACAGTAGCCCTCATCACTGGTGTTCCCTTGGTTGTCACTTTTGGGTGTTATCACATCAGTATTAAATTCCCTGATCTCGGACTCTACAGGTCGTGGTGTATTTGCTGTTACATCTTCAGACTTGGTTGTGGAAGGAGATTTTGTGATAGGTGTTGTGGATTTTGTTGCATGTCCTGGTGCTTTTGAACTTTGCCCTAATAGCAAAGTTCTGTTTAGGGTTTCCCACAACCCAAACATGTCCAGGACCTCAGCGTGAGCTGGAGAGGCCAGACATTCCTTACCTCCCTGGAAACCTGCAGTAGTAGGGCTTTGCTTTGGAGGTTCACAAGCAACTTTGTGACGCTCAGGGCTAAGGACCCCCTCAGGTGATACAAGATCATCAGCAAATATCTCACCACAACCAGCCTGAGATCCAAAGCTTTTTAATGAAGCTGCATCCTCACAGACATTAGCACAACATTCACTGGAAGAATCAGAGGGAGTCTCACTGAGTTCGTCATTAAATCTGCTACCTGCAGTGGTACGTTCTCGGTGCCTTACCGTCTTCCTCGTCCGTTTCAATGATGGAACATTTTCACCTACAACACGACATGGTGTACTTGGTGACATAGCTTTCTCATGTTTGTGTCTTTTGTGAACAAACAAGTCCTTAATGGCCTTCCTAGGTTTCCTCAGGGAGATCCTCATTTTAGGAATGGATTTAGCTATGCAGGGCACAAAGGGCACTTGAGGTGTTAGGTTACGGTAATCGATGATTTCATGACTGCTGCCTGATGTTTCCCGATTCTCACGAAGCAACCTTAGAGGTGCCTCGAATCCTGAAAAGCTGACACTGGTCACCAGCTTATGGTGATGGCGCCAGTTGGTCCCATCTTTGTATCCAGGGCTCTCAGCTTGCTGCTGTCCCGTTCCTCTCACACAGTCATGGGTTCTGCTTCTTCTAAAAGAGTCACGGAGCCGTCTGTGACCTTCTGAGTGCGTGGTACTAACCCCTGGAGACAGTATGTCCAAAGTGTCTGGCACAGGCAGTGAGGATGGGCTTTCATCAGCACTGTGTGTATTCACAAATCCATTATTCATGGTGATTTGAGATTTGCGCTCTTCAGGCTCTTTACATCGGCCATGTGCCTTACTTGACCTCTTCCGATCATCTGAAGAATCTTCGCTCTTTGACAGCTCCATGTTTTCATATACATAACTGTAACTAGATATGAGACAAATGCAGGATACAGTAAATACTGGAGGATTATTTGTGACTTTTATTTACCTGTAATGTGGGCCATTTTTCAAATATTTTCAAATATTATATTGTACTTAAATCATAAATGTGTTTACTATCTTGTCCTTTATCACTCAAATTTGAACAAGATTAAGAACATTTCAAAGAAACCTAACAAAAAAAACATTTTTTATGTCTAATGTTTTTAGTTTTTGGTGCTTTTGAATCTACACTTCAAATTGGCTATGAGATCAGTGAGAAATGTATATATGCAACAGAAACTCACAACAAATGAATCTTCAAAACAACTAATGAACATTATTTTAGAAAAAAAACATTAAGATGAAGACTGCTTTTATCAGCAAAACAATATTCATGTTGAAAGGATTTTAAACTCATTCACATAATTGTAATGCAGGTCCCACATACACTATGTGTCTGTTTTTTATTATTCCTGCCAGCTAAAACATTCACTGCCATACATATGTGACCCTGGACCACAAAACCAGTCATAAGTAGCACGGGTATATTTGTAGCAATAGCCAACAATACATTGTATGGGACAAAATTATAGATTTTTCTTTTATGCCAAAACTCATTAGGATATTTAGTAAAGACCATGTTCCATAAAGATATTTAGTAAATTTTCGTACAGTAAATATATAAAAACGTAATTTTTTATTAGTAATATGCATTGCTATAGAACTTCATTTGGACAACTTTAAAGGCGATTTTCTCAATATTTTGATTTTTTTTTTTGCACCCTCAGATTCCAGATATTCAAATAGTTGTATCTCGACCAAATATTGTCCTATCATAACAAACCATACATCAGTGTTACGCTTATTTATTCAGTTTTCAGATGATGTATAAATCTCAATTTCAAAAAATGTACCCTTATGGTTGTGGTCCAGGGTCAAATATATGAAAAAAACTATTCAGCAATATTAAACAGCACAGCGACAATAATATTATTTTGATGTGTGCTATTATTTGTCGTAACAGGGGAAATTGTAATACGTCTAGTATACTACGCATAGCTACAGTATATTTTAAAGCAGATGACGGATTGATTTGTTAAGAAAAAGAGGATGTTATTGTGCACTTCGTTAATACTGATATCATTAAATTGTATCTCAAATTTGATACCACAAGAACAGTCTGTATAGCTTATAAAATAGGTCACACAAGTATATTATGACAAGATTGAGCATTATGTGGCTCTATAATTTCCAATAAACAACGGGTCATACTAACGGTAATGAGCCAATCGTAAATGCCTCACAAAAACAAAATTCCATTGATTTTATATTTAGGAATACCTCCTGTTTGTAACGTACTCTGCCCTAATGGCTTGCAGTTCGTCGTTCGATTTCATTTGAGCAACGCCTCAATACACACGTTTTTGCCTAAAACAAAGTCCACTGAATTCCAATATATAAACGAATTCGAATGGCACGTTATTTCAGCTGTCATTTCTATACATACCTGAAGCAGATTGTGACAGAAGGCGTTTGGCGGGAGCTGCTGGTTCACAAGCGCGTGACAAGATGGGATGCTCTGGCTGTCAGCGCGCGTGTGAAGATAATTACGATAGCCAATCAGAAGACAGAATAACGCTCACAACACAGCATCATCACTCACTGATCTTACGCCTAGATACAATGAGCGCGGAACGTTCTCACACTCTGTGGACACTGAAATATCACTGACGGGCTTTCATAACATTTCTGGTTGAGAAACATAAAGCCAGGCTCAGCTCAAACGGAGAGAGGAATATTAACAATATATTCCCCTAAAAAATAAAAGAAAACCGGTGTATCACAACCCACTAATTCCACTCCAGCCACTCGTTATATTCTAAAAATAAATTTGAATCCACAAAATCATTTTAAATGGTAAAAGCTAAAAAGCTAATGCTTAATATTTGCTTGTACTATTACAATAATGCTAATATTTTACTTGTAAATTCCTTCAAAACAAAACACAAAAGAATGAAGATTCTTGAAATGTGAACAAAATTTAATTAACCTTTTGAGGAACACTGAAAACAATGACAAACATAACCGTTTTTGAAAAAAAGTACAGAACTAAACAGAAATAGTATGTTCTCCAACTCTGAAGTGCAAATGTTGATCACAGATAAGGACCCCATCCAAGGTACATGAGGCTCAGGAGGTTATCATCCGTGGCTTCCTGAATGAGGTAGTGTACATGGCCCTCGATGGACAGAGGCAGGCCCATCACTTTATTCCTGTTCTTGATCACTCCCTGAAGACGCTGCTCTATGTCCAGAACATGAGTCTTAGCCTAGAGTGGAACAAAGTCAAATTATGGCTATTTACAACTATTACTTGAGCCCATTACTTAATCTATAGTTAAAATGCAGCAGCTCAAATTGCATGTAAAGAAGAGGCACTTAAAGTACTCAAAGCAAGTTTTTCTAATTTCTAACCATAATGCCTTATGTGTATACATAATTCAAGCCTGCTTAGCTGAATATAAAAGAACATATGATAGACGTCATAGATAAGGATCTTCATTCAGGCTGAAGTAACTAATGGATGAAGTACCTTCTCATTGAGGATCTCTCCAGATTCATTGACTTGTGTCTTAGAGGAACCCTTGACAGGTTTACTCCACTCCACCAAAGGATCATGCAGGAATGTTTTTAAAACACTGGTGAAATGGAATAAAAAGACAATGAAATTTTAAGTATTATACAAATACTGTATGAAATGTTAAACTCATTACGCAAATCAAACACACTCAACATAGAAGTTAGAACAGAGATTTGGTTTGAGAGATTTTTCATGTCTACCAATAAATAAGTGCTGCTATTTTGTGGGTATTTAAGGAATATCATTCAAAACAACTGTGCATTTAACAAGAACATAACAGTGTTCACCGGTAAAGTAGCTTACTTATTTAATGCACTAATTTACAAGTGAGAAACGCATTGCATTTTAAGCTCAAAAGTGATTATTTAGATGATTTATTATTTAGAAAAAAATCATAAACAGTGCTACAAATTACTTAAGAATAATGAAAATATTCATATTGTATATTTTGTTTTGGTTTTTGTAGTCCAATGATTATTTATTACAATAACAGAAAGAAAATTGATTAAAATACAGTTCTGCATAATAGGTTGAACATTTAACCATAAACATAATCTTAATCTGTAACATCTGTCATAAAATATAATACTGGTCAATCTTTAACCCTTGATAAATAATATAACAAAAAATAAAAAATAAAAATAAACAAACATTGAGTAGTAGTGAGTGAGAGCAATTGAGGTGATATGGATATGTATGTTTCAGCATGTATAATACTACCGTTCAAAAGTTAGGGGCCAGTATGTTTTTATTTTGAAAGAAATTAATACTTATTTCATTAACATTAAATTTGATCAAAAGTGACAGTAAAGACATCTGTAAGGTTACGAAGGTTTCTATTTCAAATAAAGGCTGTTCTTTTAAACCTTCTATTTATGAAAAAAAAATGCATCATAGTTTCCACAAAAAATATTACACAGCACAACCATTTTTAACATTGATAATATTTGATTATCAAATTGATTAGAATGATTTCTGAAGGAACATGAAGACTGGAGTAATGGCTGCTGAAAATTCAGCTTTGCCGAATAAGTTAAACTTTTAAAATACATTAAAACAGAAACAGCTATTTTGAATTTTAATATTTCTCCATATTACTGTTAGTACTGTATTTTTAATCAAATAAATGCAGGCTTGGCGAGAATAAGAGACGCATTTCAAAAATATTTAAAAAAAATCTTGTTAACCCCAAACTTCTGAACTGTAGTGTAAGTTTGTCTGCCTGTGTAAGTTCAGAGATGTTCACCTCATGAGTGGCTCTATCTGGTCCCTCATAAGTCTGAGTGTGACTTCACAGGCCTGTCTGAACAGACCCTCTGTGCCCATCGGCCCCATCGCATGAACCATGTTCTGAGTGAGCCGGAAGGGAACCACCTCAGGAACATCAAATGTCTCTCCCTTAAGCACCAAAAACACATTTATTCTTCAGTTACCCATAGATATCAAATATAGGGAGTAATAAAATTGTCACATTCCTCATTCATCTCACCTTGTTGAAGAGGCAGTTGAAGTCCACATGGACACACTCGCCAGTTAGGGAGTCAAACAAAATGTTCTCTCCATGGCGATCGCCAAGGCCAAGAATATAGCCCACCATAGACATGACCGCAGTAGAGCGACAGTAAGCAGACCTGCTGTTGTACCTGTGAAATGACACATTTGCCCCGTGTGCGAAGACATTCAAGTAAGTGCTTTTCTAATGAATTACTCAAAACTCACTTTAATAGCTAATACTAAGAAACATTTAGCATATTACTGTGCAAAGATACCATGAATATGAATAAAACACTGAAAGCCTGTAATATATACCAAGAGGTGGGATCAGGAAATGTCCGTAAGAACCACTCATGAAAAACTGGTGGGTGTCTGGCACACAGCACATCTTTGTGCAGCTTCAGCTTCTCCTGAAAAGATGCTGTTTTTGGCAAAATCAGCTTTCGCAGCTCTGTCCCACTGACATAGATCCCTGTTCAAAAAACAAATACACCACTTTAACTCAATTTAGACCACTTTCGCTAAAAAAATGGAAGACAATGACAGCCTTAAAAACTCAAATTTTTAAAACAGCATGTTTAACACTCTCTGGAATTGATTCTGATTGGCTAGTCAATATTTTATGTCTATGTAACAGTACACTACCATTCAGAAGTTTGGGGTAGATCATTTATTTATTAATGCAATATTAAATCAGAAATCATTCTAATATGCTAATTTGCTGCTCAAGAAACATTTCTTATTATTATCATTGTTGAAAACAGTGCTGCTTAATATTTTTGTGGAAATATTTTTTTCCAGGATTCTTTGATGAATTTAAAGTTTAAGAAACTCAATTTATGTGAAACAGAAACCTTTTATAACATTATAAATGTCTTTACTCCCTTTTTTATCAATTTAATGCATCTTGCCAAATATATATATATATATATATTATTTATTTATTATGGACCCAAACTTTTGAAGGGCAGTAGGCCTGTTTATTTATTTGGTGATAAAAACTGTAAGCTGATTATATAAAAAAATAAACCACTTCAGAGTGATACAAGCTTTTATTCTACGATCTGTTTCAGGATATATAATGCGACACATAACATTACTCCATTATGACATATACTTTCTACCCTTAAAAAGAGAACTAGAGGCTATGAAATCAGCACACCTTTCTCTTTATACAGCTTCGTGAGGATGTGGCGTAAACCCGCCGTGTTGTTGACCCACTCTATTATGCCACACTCTTCATTCAGAGGGATGACTGCGTATGTCCGAATGTGCAAATCCCTCCGTCTAGACTCTACATCTTTCCTCAAAGACTAAACAAAGGCACATTTTTATTAGGAAAGTTTTCAGGAAAATGCAGTTCAATATTCAAGTATATCGTGAACAGCACAACTCTTAGTACCTTATTAATGAGACAGTTGAACTCCATCAGACGGCAATCTTTCCTCAGGTCATCTTTAGGTTTGCACATCATGGTGTAGAACTTTCCATCAGAGCCCTTGAGCGAGATCTTTTTTGGCTTCTGCAAGGATGCCAAGATCTCCACCTTCATGAAATGAAATGTATAACATCATGAATAAAGTATCATCTAAACTGAGAGTGATGCTCAAAAACTGGAGTATGTTGAAACAAGTGGGCCTGACTGTGTCATCGAAGCCAGCGAGGTAGACCCAGTGTCCCGGAAAAGGGTCATGTTTGGGGTTGGCTCCTCCAGTGGAAGGCAGGGTGGGTATAAGGACAGACTGCAGCGGGATGAGGATCTGACTGAAGGTGGGCTCTTCCACCAGTTTCTTCAGCATTTTGAAGTGTACACTCATGCTGAGGGTGCTGCTGTTCCCATCCACCTACACAATTAAACAAAACACAGTCTAACTGCATCCAAACGCAAGAGTAATTTTAGAACCAACTGATTTAAAAACGAATGCCTAAGGGGAAAGTTGAGGAATACTAAAGATTAATAATAAATGCATAAAAGCTGTTTCCTTGGAAATCTAAATATTATGTTCTTGCTAGCGGTACAGTCTGTCCTACTGGTTTATTGCCGAGCTCCACCAGCTTGTCAGTCAGTCTGTTGGCATCTCCTATAAATTTCCCAAATGACTCTTTCAAACTGACAGCCTTCTTCAGGATCTCCTTACATCTGTTCATTCGAGTTGGATAGGAGGACTAAAAAAAATGAAAGAAGCATATACATTACACAGTTTATATCCGTGAAAAGACATTATTTATGGTTGTAGATGTGGCTGAGGTGTCTGACCTTTGACACAGCCGTCATCATCCACATAGCTTGTTGAGGGTAAGCTAAGAAAACTTTGGCCACAATCTCCATCAGCACAGCAAAGACCTCGTTGTTGGAGTGGCAGATTCGGGAGATGAGCTGTGAAAAGGCCGTGAGGAACTGGTAGGGCGAGAGGTTGCTGGTGTGTTCGCTGATGACAGAATTGATCTTAGTGAGTTCAGCACGCATCTGGGCTCGGTCAGAGCGGCCAGCTGAAAAAGATGGAGGAAGCTGGTGTATCACGGTGGTCTGTTTTAACTAGGTTAGTCCAATCTTTGGGTTGATAGTAAATAGATTTTAATCACTAGGCTACTGCATTGCAAATTCAGCTACATTAGGCAACAAAAAAAAAAACTTCATAATATTAAGATTAATAATAACACTAGTAATAATTACATCTAGTATCACTAATACTATTAATATTTTCACTTTTTTGAAATATTGCACTTTTTTAGCAAATTCTTCCATTTTTATCATTAGAAATAAATTACTGGTCAACAAATGATTTATGATTTAAAAGGTTAAAATATTTCAATAATGCATACGAATCTGCTCGATTCATAATCAATGCATTGATAAAATAAGTAAATCTTTTAACTGTTTATTTTAAGACTATAGTTAATCGATTTGATTAATTATTTTGACTTGTTGATTGTCAATTACAGGCCAATAAAAGGATTTAAATATTTCAAAATCAATGCATATGATTCTGCAAGATTTGTAATCGATGTTTTTGTAATACAATAAGTTAATTGTTTATATGCTTAGTTTTAACACTACAGATTATCGCAGGTAATTTTGTGTTTTACCTTTTTCAAACTCATAAACTTTGGCTCCGAAGTCCAGCCATAAGGTTAGCATTCTGGGCATGGCTTGATAGATGTACTGATTGCCAAACTGCAGGGCTCTATGAAGAGAGCAAAGCATTACAGTATCCACCTACTGCACATTGAAACATTTAATTCATAACTGCTCCTACAGGATGATAACCAATAGAAAACATCTTACTTTCCAAAATATGTGACGATATAACGGATGAGGTTGCCCTGTCTTTCCAGTTTGTTGTCAGTGACCATGGGCATCACCTTGTCGTAGTATTTGGCCAGGTAGAAGTTACCATCCTCCCATTCTGGTAATAGATGTGTGACATCCTGTATTTATGAAAGAAAAAATATTGTCTGATCTATGGCTGAATAGAGTTAATTGTGAAGAACATTTTAATAATCTAAAGAACCATTTTTCACTATAAACAACCTTTTGTCCAATAGAAAAGTTTCATTTAACAAGTGAATTTATTTTACATTTACACTATATTGACCACTTCATGCGTTTAATAAAGAGAATGTTACAGTACTTGAATCTTGTTGTAATTAAATTTTTAAGTTGCGTAGTTAAACATAAAAAAGCCCTAATCTAATCAATCTGATTCCTGTTGCATTTGTCCTCATAAGTAAGTGACTGAAATACCTTATAGGTTTTCATTATAGCATTGCTCTCAAAGTTGGCCGTATCTTCCATGTATCTGCCCACCAGCAGCATGGCATTCCCTTTTATCTGGATTCTCTTTGGGTCCATGAGTGGCTGGTCATCAGGAAAACACTGCTGCACACCTTTCTGCAGGACTATCAAAGCCTGATGTACATCACCCTATAAAAACAAATTATTTTCTTATAACAATTTAAATGATGGAGAAGACCTCCATCAAAGATATCTGCATTGGTATAAACAACATTTAGCTCATCGGCACCAATAGCTTCGTGGTCAGCATGCTGACATATAGCGCTGTTGAGCTTCGGGCGTCCCGAGTTCGAGTCCTAGACCTTTACCGATCCTGTCTCACTCTCCCACTTTGCTTCCTGTCTACATACTGTCCTATCCTAATAAAGGCAAAAAACGCCAAAAAAAAAATCTTAAACATTTAGCTCAATTGTTATACCTTAGACCAGAGCCATTTGGCTTTCTCAATGAAGAGCTCAGAGAGGTGGGAGTTCTCAGCATTGAGCAGGGCATTGAAAGCTGTTTGGTGATGACCAGCTCTTCTGGCCACACGAGCGCTCTGCAGCCAGCACTCACCGACCTGCTCCTCACATGAAGAACTGCAAAGAAGTCTTCATTAGCATAACAAACGCACTCTCAAATCTAATTATTTCACCACTCAAACAGAATAGTTACAGAATACCTAACCCTAATGAATTAAGAATGATTTATAAAGAGAAAAGACAATATAATACCAAGTATCTTTAAAAGCATATTCAACAATGAACTCATTACTTGGATTTTTGACATGGAAGTAAAACATTTTGTATTTTGAACTGAAAGTAGCATGTGCTCATACCCCTTGCTGAGATTGAGAAGAGCTCTCCGCAGGGCCAGGATGGGTTCCTTGGCTCTGAACGAGTTTTGGGTCATAAGTTGGCGGGCGTCCCAGTTGAGTTTGGGCTCAGGCTTTTTTTCTGTGCTTTCCTTCTGCAGCTCAGTGAAGGCATGCTCCAACTCACACAGCATGTGCAGCCTAAGACCCAACACGAAAGTTGAGCATACTGTAGGAGTTGTTTTTATTTTTCCAAAATGGTCAACCACAAGATTACCTGACAATGTACTCGTATCCTCTCTGATAGGTGCCACACTCAAAACTGGCTGCTGATAAAGGGACAACTTGTTCTTTCCTGGCTATTTTAAGTTTCTCATAGAATGCCTCGGAATCTTGCTTCTTGGCAGCCAGCAACATTTGTCCAAGTCTGACACCCCATGTGCTGGACTTACAATCTATAAAACAGATGTGACAAACATTAATGCTTCTTCAATCTGAAAAACATTTCTATGTTTCTAGAAACAGCAAAAATCCTTTACCAGAGGCAAGATAGTCCTCAACTAAGTCCCACTTTGACAGCTTCCATGCTGCCTCGACCCGGTACGCATTCAGATCGGACTTCCATCGTGGCCTTTGAAAAGGAAATAACGTCAGTTTAAAAACACAAAACCTGGGGATGCATGAAACAGTGTCCGAGGACTGCGTCTACAACAGTATGCCTACCTGCTTGCCAGAACTCCATTGACCTGGGTTATTACTGTAGAGAGTTGGCCAAGACCCAACATAGAGTTCATAACACCATGATAATGGACAATCTGCATGCAAAGATAAGAAAGTGAGAGGGAAAAGTAGTAGTTACCATAATAGCCTACTAAAAATTTGAAAATACATGAATGGTTAACCATGCAAATGTCAGTGACAGAATACTCTCAAGTTAAACTGAATCAAATCATGTTTCCGATATGATCTTACTTAAAAGGTATGAACTACACTTGAAAAAATATGAACTGAAATTACTGCATAGGATTTTACAGGATATAACAAAAAAATGTCACATCGGATCTACTGAAATGTGCTACGTGAATTTTCAGTCATGAAAAGCATATCAAATATTCAAGCAACCCCATATAAACTGCATCATTCAATAATTAAATAAAATTAAATGATTTGACTCTTATGGAGCCCCAAATCTGCATTCATATATACATACAGTGTCCTCCACTAATATTGGCACCCTTGGTAAATATGACCAAAGGCGGCTGTGAAAATAAATCTACATTGTTTATCCTTTTTATCTTTCATTCAAAAAATTCACAAAATTCCAACCTATCATTGAAGAAAACAATTGAAAGTGGGGAGAAAATCTCATTGTGAAATAAATGCTTTCTCTATCATGTTGGCCAAATTATTGGCACCCAATATTGCAACGTCATTTTCAGCACAACAGCTTGAGTTTTCTCCTATAATGCCTAAGAGTTTGGAGAACATGTAGAGATCAGAGACCATTTTCTTCAAATGTATCCAGATCCTTTAGATTACAGCTCCATGTTAATACTTTTTCTTCAGTTCACCTATCATTTTCTAAGGGTTAGGTCAGGGAACTGAAATGGCCATAGCAGAAGCTGTTTTGTGCCCATGACCCATTTTTGTGTTGTTTTTGAGGTTTGTATTTGGATTATTGTACGGTTGGAAGATCCAAACATGGCCCATAAAGATTTCTAACAGAGTCAGTACTTATTGATTTTTTTATCTGTTTGTATTTGATAGAATCCATGTCCATGTGTCTAAACCAATTCCAGGACGTCCAGCAGAAATATGGCCCACAACATAAAAAATACAGATATATTTCTGTACACATGGGGTATTTTTATCCCTGTGTGCACCAAACCCATCTTGGGTTTGCTGCTAAAAAGCTCATTTTTTATTCATCTGACCATAGAAGCCAGTCCCATTTGAAGTTCCAGTCGTGTCTGATATCTGAATATGCTGGAGATTATTTTTGGATGAGTAGGAGAATTTTTCAAACCCTAAACAACATTGGTGATGTAGGTGCGTTTGTCAATTTTTTTTTTGGTTTTCTGCCCCCGACAATTTTCCAATTCTCCAGCTGTGTTCCTTGGAACTACACTCAAACTCTCCTTCTCACCGTATAAATATAGACACACGTCCTCTTCCAGACAGATTCGTAACATTTTATGTTGATTGGAAATTCTTAAATTGCCTTTATGGGAATTTTCATTTATTTTTCTTAAAACCACTTCACTAATTTGTAAGCTCAGTTTTTTTGCTGCACATAGAAATATATTTTTTGTTTTTTCTCATTGTGATGGATGATTAAGGGAATTTGGGCTTTGTTTTCTCATTTTATAATCCTGTGGACAGAAAGTCTGGCTGGACAATCATGCTCCTAGTCACCCTGGTGTGCAAAAAAATGTAAATATGAATGGGAATATACTTCAGAGATTTTTACTCATAAGAATTTCTAGGGGTGCCAATAATGTGGCCAACATGAATTGGAAAAAACATTTATTTCATCATGAGATTTTCTCCCCACTTTCAATTGTTTTACTTCAATGAAGGTTAGAATTTTGTGTTTTTTTCGAGTTAAAGATCAAAAGGATAAACAATGCAAATTTATTTTCACAGACACCTTTTCTCACATTTATCAAGGGTGCCAATATTAGTGGAGGGCACTGTACATACATACAGTACATAAATAAATAAATAAAGGAATACATTACTTTATCAAACAAATACAATTCATTTTTATTTACATGCAGTCCTAAATGTATTTTTATTACTACTTTTTCCTTTATTAATTATTTTCTGTATTTCTTTTTAACTTTACACACTGTCCAAATTTCTATGGGATACTGCAGATCAATGGGAGAATTCCAAGTTATTTTTACCAAGTTATTTTTCATATTATGTCGAATTACAATTATCCAGAACTACATTATAAACAGTTGTATAAACAAACCTTTATTTATTTATTTGTATTTTTTATAGGTTTCACCCTTTATAGACACTGTATCATTTTGCACCTTTTTTTTTTGTTTGTTTAATGTGCAAAATTATATAGAGCTGAAATATTTCACACGTCACTGGTGTTACTATGGCATTGGGTCTGTTTGGACACTGGAAGTGCACACTGACCTGAATTTGGCAGGTACCCATAAGAATAAGAGTGTGTGGTTCTCACCTGGTCTGGCTCGAGTTGGATGGCTCTGTCGTAGCAGGCAGTGGATTCACGCAGCAGTCCAATGCTCTCATGCTCCAGGATCTGCTCTCTCAATGACGGCTCCTCTTTTCTCAGAGCATTCACACCCCTCACGCCATCTGGCTCGTGCATGGCTGCATACATAGTCTAGAAGAGGGCCAGCAAAACAGACACGTTACAACAGAACTTAAGAGTACATCTGATTTCTAGACAAATAACAACAATATTAATGTGCATTAAAGGATTAGTTCACTTTCAAATTAAAATTTCCTGATAATTTGCTCACCCCCATGTCATCCAAGATGTTTATGTATTTCTTTCTTCAGTCGAAAATAAATTAAGGTGTTTGATGAAAACATTCCAGGATTTTTCTCCATATATTGAACTTCAATGGACTCCAAACGGTTGAAGACTCCAAAATTACAGTTTCAGTGCAGCTTCAAAGGGCTATAAACGATACCAGACGATGAATAAGGGTCTTATTTAGCGAAGCGATCGGTCATTAAAAAAAAAAAAAAAAAAAAAAAGTATATGCTTTATAAACACAAATGCTCGCCATGCTCTGTTCTGCGATGACTTCACGTAATAAGTAATTACGTTGAAAAGGTCACGCTTGAGAGGTTTGTGTCGCCACAGCAGTGTCCTCCATCTGCCACATTTCTTCCTCTGTATATTCCGGTTCAAAAAGGAAGGGCAGGGCAAAACACTCCATCGCATCTTCTCCTCCAAGTTCAAAATCGTCCGACATCGTTGTTTTACCTTTTAACTCCCTTTTTTTGTAAACGCCGTTTGATTTAGTATTTGCACGTTCAACTTGTAAACACTGACTCTGTACTTCTGCCTACATCAAGCGTGACCTTTTCAACGTAATTACGTATTACGTGAAGTCATCGCAGAACAGAGCAAGGTGAGCATTTGTGTTTATAAAGCATATACATTTTTTTTTTTTTTTTAAATGACCGATCGTTTCGCTAGATAAGACCCTTATTCATCGTCTGGTATCGTTTATAGCCCTTTGAAGCTGCACTGAAACTGTAATTTTGACCTTCAACCGTTTGGAGTCCATTGAAGTTCAGTATATGGAGAACAATCCTGGAATGTTTTGATCAAAAACCTTAATTTCTTTTCGACTGAAGAAAGAAATGCATAAACATCTTGGATGACATGGGGGTGAGTAAATTATCAGGAAATTTTAATTTGAAAGTGAACTAATCCTTTAATGTGTGAATATTTTCAAACTCCAAGCATATTTGATCGATAAGATTGTATTTTATTTTATTTTATTACATGACTCTCTGGAATACATGCTTCTGATTGATAAACTAGTACATAACAGCAGTTTTCGCAGGCAACCGATTTTCTATATATACTACAGTTCAAAAGTTTGGGGTCAGTAAGTGTTTTCTTTTTTTTTTGGATCAAAAGTGCCTTTGAAAATTTCAAACAGATGCTGTTCTTTTGCACTTTCTATTTATCAAAGAATCCTGAAAAAAGTTGTCATGGTTTCAATAAAAATATTAAACATCACAGCTGTGTTCAACATTGATAATAATAAGAAATGTTGTATGAGCACTAAATTAACATATTAGAATGATTTCTGAAGGATCATGTGACACTAAAGACTGGAATAATGGCTGCTAAAAATTCAGATTTATCATCACAGGAATAAATTAAATTTTAAAATATATTAAAATACAAAACAGTTATTTTAAATTGTAATAATATTTATTACGATTTAACACAATGTTACTGTTCTTACTGTATTCTTGATTAAATAAATAGTGAGCATAAAAGCATAAGAGTGAGCCTTGGTGAGCATGAGAGATATTTTTCAAAAACATAAAAAAATTAATGACCCCAAACTTTTGAACAGAAGTGTGGCTGTGTTAGTTTCATGTATTTCATATCATTCCTCTATCAATTTCTTACATAAATGTAATTGCTTTATGTCATTTTTTCTCTTTTTCTTATTGACTCAAGTCAGTATTTCATGTTCATTTATTTATTTAGTCAGTAGCCATAACCAGTAACCATAAAAACACATGCAAAAAAAATAGAGATTTTTAAGACCTGGAGGAATGAAAGATGGTCCTGAATGTTCTGCTTCTTCTCACGGATAAAGGACTCAAAGTGCATGACAGCACGTGTGTAGGCTCTGGAGCGGAAGGATGCCTTGGCCAGCACATCCTGAGGAATGCTGTTTAGAAAGGCCACTACACTTTGATACTCACTGCTCTCTGGGCCTAAGAAGATGAAGAAAGAGTCAGAAATACTTTAATTTCACTTGACTTACACACACGATACAGAGCTGAAAAATATAACTTACATGTTATTTCTGTTGCATTGTTTAAAATAAAATATTTTTATAGAAAAAAAATTTTTTTTTATGGCATAATGAATTGAGGTACATCAGTAGTGTGTTACTAATGGAATTTAAAAATGTGACCCTGGACCACAAAACCAGTCATAAGGGTCAATTTTTTTGAAATTGAGATTTATACATCTTAAATCTGATTTTGTTTTGTTTTGTTAGGATAGGACAATATTTGGCCGAGATACAACTATTTGAAAATCTGAGGGTGCAAAAAACTCATATTGAGAAATATTGAGAAAATCGCCTTTAAAGTTGTCCAAATTAAGTTCTTAGCCATGCATATTACTAATATAAAATTAAGTTTTGATATATTTATGGTAGGAAATTTACAAAATATCTTCATGAAACATGATCTTCACTTAATATCCTAATGATTTTTGGCACAAAAGAAAAATCTATAATTTTGACCCATACAATGTATTGTTGGCTATTGCTACAAATATACCTGTGCTACTTATGACTGGTTTTGTGGTCCAGGGTCACATATAATAATATTTAAAGGGAATTGGTGAAGTAAAATTCAATAAAGAACAATAGACATGTTGCTTATTATCATTCCCAATAATGTCAAGACATGAATAAATAATAACCATCAGCTTTTAGGGAAGAAAACAGCACTGAATTAAATGGAAATGTAATCTTGTAAGTGACCTGTGGCCTGTGGCTGCGGCTGCTCTCTGGCATGTTTGCCTGGCCTCTTGTTGGTACTCAGACTCTGCAGCTTGTGGCGGGACCACTGAGTGAGGTGGTCCAGCATGGAGAAGACAGTTTGTGTGCTGAGCTGACTCAGACTGGAGGCGTTCTCCTGCAGTCGCAATAACCGCGGGTCACCCTCCTTTAGGACTGCCATCATCTCTTCATTCACCTACAGGACCCAAACAGAAACACTATTTTGAGCAATCGCACTGTTTCCGTTACTAAAGAAAAATTCACTGAGAAAAATTACATGAACAGTTTCCTATGAACAATGAATAGCGGGTCCTTTCCACAGAGCTTGAATTTGTACCTCTCGCTGCTCCTCCTGAGTGCATCCAATCAGCACATAGACCAAAATATGGGGCAGCAGATAGATGGTCACTTTGTAATCATGCTTTATGATGAAACTACAGGAGTTGAACACTTTGCCAGCAAGTTCATGTCTAACCTGAAACACATTAAAAAATGAGGTTAAATTAGCCTTTTAGGCATATTTGAGGCTGGAAAACAAGTGGATGTGGACTTACTTTACTGATGAGATATCCTGCCCACGTTGCAGACCAGTCAGAGAATTTGCTTCCACGGCTGGTAAGATATATAGGCTTTTTCAACTTAGACCAGTTCACCACCTTCTGTGAGCTCTTATACCTTTAGATGATTAAAACAAGTCAGTTGTATGAACACTGGATATACAATAAGCAGCAGAAAACAAGCCATGCAAAAGGATCATGCCCAACCTAGTATTGAGATGCGGCTCCAGGATTTCCTGAACCTGCTCTGGGAATCTTCTCCATAGACGGCGACCGGGCGAGTCAGTCCTGCCCTCCCTACATTCAAATAATGACAGCAGCTCCTGAAACAGAAGGTTACAGAGTTTAACTACCCTAAAACCTACAAAATATTGGTTATTGGTACCATAACGTTTACCTGCTGATAGTGTTGCTTTCGTCAACGAAAATTATGACGAAATATCGTCGTCAACGAACCTCACAGTTTTTTTTTTTTTTTTTTATCACGTGCCGAAAACGAGACGAGACGTTTCAACGTAAATGCTGGTCATCTTTTGTGACGATGACGATAATTAAATGTATAATGCAATATCGTTGACGAATAAAAACGAGACTAAATATATATAGTGGTTTACATCTGGTCAATGCGTTTTGTATAAAAACTATGCTAAAATGGAGGAGGTCTCTTCAGACGAACTGGACATTTAAATGAATCGTTGACCAAAACGAGACATATGAATTTTACTCCTCCCAAATGTAAAAATATAACGTTATTTCGTCTCGTTTAGTCGCGTTATTATTTTGCAGTATTTCTGTTTCATGTGACTTAACGTTACTTCAGGGGACGTCAGGGTTGCCAGGTTTTCGCAACAAAACCCGCCCAATTGCTATTCAAAACTAGAAAGACCCGCTCAACACATCGCATTTCATTAAAAGAGGGGGGTTCCCCGGTAAAGTTCCAGGGTCTAAATATTTGGGGACTTGGCAACACTCTGCGCATAATTAATAAATGCAGGCTTTTGACGTCACTTCCTCAAGCTCCACTTTATATACACGGCATTATCGGATTATATCCGTTTTGTGAAGATTTATGTGGCGAAATGTAAACGTTTTAACAAACAAAGTTAAGTCTGACAGAGAAAGGGACCGATGGCCGGCTTCATCTGACTTCAGTTTACAATCAATACAAGTAACAGACACACATTTTATTTACACTTTTTAGTATGTTATTGTAGCTCGAGCATTCAAGCACCTTGTTTCTCTTTGTTAAACTTGAATGTAACGTTATATATTTTTTTCTGGCATTGTCATGTGATGCTATTTTATTTTATTTATTGTTTTTATTTATTTAAATTTATGTGTGTGTACTTCTAATATGTTTGCTCTTTGTTGGTAAAATAAATGTTGTAAATTCAAATCAGAGTAAATGTCTTTGGATGTATTCTTAAGTCTATAAGGTAACAATAATATAATAAGATAACCTTGTTTGAAATGGGTTTGGCACAGTAAAAGAAACATATCATAGGGTTCGTCTGTACTGCTAGGTACTTATACTATATTGACTGGGTACAAGAAACGCTAAATAGAATTGCATTACTAAAAAGAGACTAAAATACAATTTTCATTGACTAAAACTAGACTAAAGCACGGATGTCACAGCACGCAGCTCAGTTTTCGTTGACTAAAACTAGACGAAAATAGTCATCAGTTTTCATCGACTAAAACTAGACGAAAATAGTCATGGATAATTCTGACTAAAATAAGACTAAAATGCTCAGACTTTTAGTTGACTAAAACGAACGCAACACGCAGTTGACTAGACTAAAAGCCGCAGAGAGAGAAGAGTATGAACGTGACTAAAACTAATAAATCTGTAACTACCTCAAAAACTGACAGCTTCACACAAAGACTAGACTATGGTGCTTTAAACTAAAATAACACAGAATAAAACACAATATCGGATTTGGATCGGTCTCATCTCTCCGCCATCCGCAAAAATGACATCGGACACTCCTGAGTATCGGATCTGCTCCCTAGATATCTTTACCTGCGATTTTTGCGATTTTTTTAATTGATCAATATCAGTCGATATCTAGAACTTTAAATATGCATGTTCGTTTCCCCAATTTTTACATTTAAAGGGGTCATATGATGCAATTTCATGTTTTCCCTTCTCTTTGGAGTGTTACAAGCTGTTCATGCATAGATAAGATCCCTGAAGTTGCAAAGATTAAAGTCTCAAACCCAAAGATATATTCTTTCTAAAAGTTTAGACTCAACCACACATTCCTAAAATGCCTCATTCAAACACGCCCCCTACAAATCTATGTCACTGTGTTGGATGATTTGCATAACACCGCCCAAATGTTTACGCAAAATAAGAATACATAACTCTTATTCTCGCTGTAGTATTATTGCCGCCACCATGTCGAGGAGACGCTGTGTGTTTCCAAATATGGTAAGGGGTGTAACATTTCCGTCACACACTTGAGGTATTAGCCCAATCACAACGCACTGGACAGTTGGCCAATCAGAGCACATCGTACTTTTCAGAACAATGAGCTTTGTAAAAAATCAACACATTTAAGAAAGGCAGGGCAGAGAGGAGCAACAATAATGTACGGTATGTGGAGAATAATGTTTTTTTTTACCTTAAACCATGTAAACATTGCATTACACTAAATGCACAAAATAATGTTATTTTTAAGATTGTCATAAGACCCCTTTAAATTTTCTTTGCCATTATCTAACACTCACCTAAAGTAAATTTTTAAAAACACTATAGATTTAATAACACCGCTTGAATGGAGTACTTAAAATGGTTATTTTTCATACTGTACATTATAAAGCTGTGATGTCTAAATTCCCTTGAAGCATTTTAAACAACTGATTTTAGTTTTTAATATTTTATTTTTAATTTAATAAGACAACATTGTATAAAATTTAAATACCAGCCATTTGTCAGGCCAAAATTTTTTATAATTTAAACCATAGTTTCTACCCATTTCAAGCTAATATTTTAAAAACCAACTTAATATCTCCTAAATACTTCTAAAATCTCAGAGCAAGTCTAAAAGTGAGTCACAAAGGACATTATCTTTAGCACAGTGCATACCTGCATGGCATACGCCGCTGCATCTTGAGCTCTCACATCATCTGCATAGGCCAGAAAGGCTCTGGTCAGCTCTGTCAGTAGTTCATAGGAAAAGTTTGGATCATCGATCCCACTCTAAAAGCATAAAGACATTCTCTTTATTCTGTGCCTAACACTCAGAATACATAAAATGCAAAGCTACACACTTAAAACACAATCTTCAAGACTCTGCTTGACACATACAGGAACAAAACTGTCTGAGGAATGTCTTACCACAAATGTCGAGCCAGTTCCCTGAGTGTCAGCGGGTGACAAATCAAGTCGACCAGGATCAATGGCTCCCAACTGCCCCAGGCATTCCCCACACAAAAGCCTGGCTTCAGGATTGACATCCTGGCAGCCCCGGAGCAACACCGTCACTAACTGAGAGATCACTGGCTCCACCATCTCACTGTCCAAGACATGCTTTAACAGAGCATCCTGTAGAACAAACCAATATACTGTAGATCAACCTTTCAGGCCCTTGATGTGTTTCATTTTAAGCCTCCTTAAAATAAAGATTCCTATACGTGTATTTGCATCCAAGCTGGTAATGCTTTCTTATTAAGTGTGAGTCTGACCTGGTTCTTGTATATCATCTCCTTCAGGCTGGTGAGCGCATGGATGCGTACGTCCACATTCTCATGCTGGATGGCCCGCATGGAGAGCTGCAGCGCTGCCTGCATGTCAGTGCTCTTTGAGGTTTGCTGTAGTTGAAGAATTGTGTATCACAAGCGTAATTATTGTAATAGTTTCATTGTGTTGAACTCATGTCACAATATCTAGCACAACTGACTTTTACATTGTTTTTTGCACTTATTGATGAGATGAGATGATTGGTTTGTTTAGATTGTACCTTACGGTTATCTTGAAGGACCTTGTGAATGTTTTTCAGTTCTGGGTGGTCAGGAAGGAAGTAGATTTCATGAAGAAAGTCTTGCACTTCCTCCCTGAGATAAGAAGATCATGAAATAAAGATTTTACCAAGGAAAAAAACAAATACATTACAAATTACATTTTTGCATAATTTATTAGTGTTATAGTGTAAACGTTACAGGGATAGAAAATTCTGTCATTAATTACTCAACCTCGTTCCAAACCCGTAACACCCTCATTCCTCCTCGGAACACAAATTAAGATATTTTTGATGAAATTCAAGAGCTTTCTCATCAAAAATATCTTAATTTGTGTTCTGAAGATGAATGAAGGTCTTCCGGGTTTGGAACGACATGAGGGTGAGTAATAAATGACAGAATTTTAATTTTTCAAAGGAACTATCCCTTTAAAATAATTTCTCCTTTAATATGCAGAGACTACCAAACCAAAGGTGGTGGAGAGTGTTTCATGGTAGGGCAGGTTTCAAAGGGCCAAAAACGATTATTTTGTAATCGATTAATCTAACGTTATTAGGGTTAGACTAATCGTGTTTCCTCTGGTTATCAGTAGACTTTGAGATTATTCAGTTTTTGCAATTAGTTAGTTTAAGTTATACATATTCTAACATAAATAAAGGTACTTCAGATTTAGAAAAGCATATTCTGAATTACAATTATTACACAATTAATTGACTACATTAAGGTTCATTAGTTACATGACAAAGGTGGTGGATTATTATTTTTTTAATTCCTTGTTTTTATTGTGTTTATTATTTTTTAATGTCATTTCACTTCCTTTTATGAAAGCACTTTTGTGTTTTTGAATTTTTTTTGTGTATGAAATGTGCAATAAATAAACTTGCCTTGCCTAACTGAATTGTAATGAACAATACTTCTATAGATTTGTTAATCTTAATGTTAATTTCCATTTACAGCATTATTAAAATCACAAGTTGTTTTTTTTAATATAAATGCTTGTGAACTAACATGAACAACTGTATTTTTATTAACCAACATTAACAAAGTTAATACAAATGTAATAAATGTATTGTTCATTCATGTTAATTAATACATTAACTAATGTTAACAAATGATACCTTATTGTAATGTTACCTCATTATAAAAATAGATGGCACACAAAATGGAACAGACAGAGACACTCTCTCCATTATCTACATGAAAAAGTAACTGAATGGCACATTTTGCCATTCTGCCTAACATTCTTTTGTATCTATAGATAAGAAACAAAATAAAGGTAAGTGATAAGATGCTTTGGATAAACTATTTTATTCACAACATAATGTCTTAAAATACCTTATAGGAGTTCAAAACCCCTGAGCGATCAAGCTTTGATCGCAAACCAAACTACTTTAATGAAATTATTATTTTTTCCCACTAATAAAAATATTTTATCATTAGTTCACACTACTGCTTTATAACAGAAAATCAAGTTGTAATTCACTGAAAGCACAGACCTTCATGTTTTTCAGAATACCGTACGCTTCAATTAAGCTTCTATTGCATAAAGCTTATAAATAAACATAATGGACCGAACTCCAAATGTTACTCTGAACACTCATGAAACATCCACATCGTTGTAATCAGATCATTTTTAACTGCTTTCACACTGGCTTTTTTGTTGTTTATTTCATTGAGAGGAAAGCGCGCAATATATATTTACAAACAAAAGCCCTGTTTGGACATTTGCTGAAGTGCTGTGTGTGTTCTCTATCATCGGAGGGCAGGTCTTGGACAGCGCCACACTTCAAACCGCAGTATTGCACAAAGCGTATGAGATCAACCTCACAACAAAAATATTTGGAAATTTTTTATTGGACGTCATGCCTAATCGTTGCAGCCCTACTTGGTAGCAGAGACACCAAACCAAAGGTGGTGGAGTGTGTTTCAGATTAACAAGAAATGTACCCCAGGAATCCTTCTGTCCGTTCCTGCTCGCCTCATCTGGACTCTCTCCATTATCTGCCGCCCATTCTATCTGCCCCGACCGAATCGCTACTGCCGTTTACTTCCACCACAGGAGACGCGAGCTCTTTGTCCATCCACGATGCAGCGGCTACACAACAAACACCCTGATGCTGCCTCTATCATCGCAGGGGACTTTAACAAAGAATGGAAGGTCCCGAACTACAAATCCTGCTAGAGGACGTACACTGGATCCCTGTTTAAGAATGACCGGCTGCCGGCTTTGGTAAATCGGACCATGCCGCCATTTTCCTCACACCGGAATATAAACAAAGGATCGTTCAGGAATCCCTGGGGGAGAGGGAAGTGACGCGCTGGTCCTCCCACTCTGAAGCTATGCTACAGGCGTCTCTTGATGACGTCGACTGGGACATGTTCCGGGCGAGTTCAGCTGACGTCAGCGAGTTCACGGATGTAGCATTAAGCTTTGTTAACATGCTAACCGACCAAGCCACTGAAACGGTAACAATAAGGACATTCTCTAATCAGAAACCGTGGGTGGACAGAACAATCCGTGCTGCGGTTAACCAACGCACTGCCGCATACAACGCCGGTCTTTTGTCAGGAAACATGAGCGAGTACAAAGCATCGTGCTATGCTCTCCGACGGGCAGTTAGAGCTGCTAAACTCCGATACAGGGAGAGAATTGAGTCACATTTTCAGCTCAATGACTCTCGACGCATGTGGCAGGGACTGAAGACCATCTGTTCCTCCAGAAATAACTCCTCCGCCGAGGTGAGAGCAGATCCATTGTTGGCCGAAGAGTTAAACACCTTCTACGGCCGCTTTGAATGTAATGGCGGCGCGACTCTGCCGATCAGCGCGTCAGGAAGCAGTAGACAGAGCAGCGATGAGGATCATGTTATCACCGTGTCGGAGGACGAGGTTCGGAGGGAACTAAGGAGAGTGAACGTCAGGAAAGCCGCCGGACCTGATGGGATTACTGGCCGCGTTCTGAGCTCTTGTGCCGATCAGCTTGCTGGTTTGTTTACTTCCATCTTTAATGAATCCCTTGCTACCTCTGTGATTCCCACCTCATTTAAGAAATCTGTCATCATCCCTGTGCCTAAGAACAGTAAACCCTCTTGCCTGAATGACTATCGTCCAGTTGCTCTCACATCAACAGTCATGAAGGTTTTTGAGAGACTTCAGACTTCAAACTTCAGTTTGCCTATCGCCCAAATAGGTCTATTGATGATGCCATCTCTCAGGTACTGCACTCTTCCCTCACACATATTGAAAGCAAAAATGGCAACTATGTCAGACTGCTATTCATTGACTATAGCTCAGCTTTCAACACTATAGTCCCCACCAAGCTAGCTGTCAAACTCTCAGACCTCGGCCTAAACACTTCACTCTGTGACTGGATTCAAGACTTCCTCACCGGCAGAACACAAGTGGTGAAAATGGGCCAGTTCACCTCCAACTCCATCACCCTGAACGTAGGAGCCCCGCAGGGCTGTGTCCTGAGTCCCCTGCTCTACTCTCTCTACACACACGACTGTGTGTCCTCTCACAGCTCCACTTCTATTGCTAAATTTGCTGATGATACTGTGGTTCTGGGCCTCATTTCCAACAATGATGAGACCGCATACTTGGGTGAGGTAGAGAGACTTACATCATGGTGCCAGGACAACTGTCTCTAAAACTAAAACTAAAGAGCTGATTGTAGACTTCAGGAAGAGACAGCAGCGGCCCTACACTCCTCTTATGATCAGCGGGACCCCTGTGGAGAGGGTGAGCAGCTTCAAGTACCTCGGTGTAAACATCTCCGAGGACCTGACTTGGACTGCACACATTCAAACACAGGTCAAGAAAGCCAGGCAAAGACTGTACCATCTGCGACAGCTGAGGAAATTCAGGGTCTCACCAGCAATCCTGAAAACTTTCTATTCAGGGGCCATAGAAAGTGTATTGACTCAGTGCATCTCAGTGTGGTATAGTAACGCCACAAATCAGGACTGCAAAACTCTGCAGAGTCGTGCGCTTAGCTGAGCGCATCTCAGGGTCTGCCCTCCTCTCTCTGCAGGTCATCTACTTCAAACGCTGAAAAAGCAGAGCTGCAAAAATAATCAAGGACTCAAATCACCCCAGTAACCGTCTTTTCATCACACTGCCATCTGGCAAGCGCTTCAGGAGCATGATGGCAAAAACTGAGAGACTGAGGAGGAGCTTCTTCCCTCAGGCCATCAGGCTCCTAAACTCAGTATCATAACATCTACAGGACTCAATTTAATAAACTGTAAGAACATTCATTATTCTCCATCATCCGCATTGCTGCTATGTGTACATACCCGGTACAACCTGTTTGCACATTCCTCTTGCACATCCCTGTTTATATTAATATTTATTAAATCCACAGTAGACTGTATTGCACATTTTATTTCATTGCACATTTTACTCCTTATTTTATTTTTTTCTTATTTTTTTATCTTATTCTTACCTATATTTATATATATTCTCTTGTGTTATGTTTCATTTTTTATTTTATTTTTTTGCACTGTCCATTGAGCGGACCTGTCTTGACCTACATTTCACTAATGATTATACCCTGTATGATTGTGCATGTGACGAATAATAAAGAACCTTGAGAACCTTGAGAGACTACTATAAATAAACAAAATTGGCTCAGCCAACAGCATGAATTTGGGGCGGGACTATCTGTTTGTCCATCCAATGGAGCGTTCAAACGTAATTGAAAATTATTTTTGCAACTCCATTTGGTGACACTAGTGGTGCAAAAATTACACACTTTACACAACATACTTTATGAGTATGTTGTCGACACGTTAATTATTAGCATCTATAAAAATATCTAAAAATCATCAAAAACCTTTAGAGAACTAAAGCCATATCTAGCCTACAACATAAAAGAGAAAGGAGGAATGACACACACCTGTTCTCCACTATGAGGTAGTGCATGATCACCGCCGTCTCTTTAGGCTGGATGGAGATGAGAGGTAATAGAGCAACGATTACATGACTCAGGAGCGGACCCAGATAAGACGGGTCAAGACAGCGCACGAAACAGTCCCACGTCCTGTAAACCAACAAAATAACAATAAAACTCATATCCTTGTCATTGTGTGGGTAAAGTGCAATTACAATTTCATCCTCTGATCTGACTGCATATTAGATACAGATGGCTCTTGCTGAGCTTAAACGTTAAAATATAAATACAAATCTGGTGTCCTGCTGAGCTCACTGCAGTAATTAAAGAACAATCTGGATCTTGTTGGCAGCACTCTCATGCAGATGGTGCTTCTGATACTCTTCATAATCTATGTGCACAGCTTTATCAATGCATTCAGACCAATCCAACGAGAAACATACCTGCAGCAGAGCTCTGGGAAGTCGTCCTTGTACCTCAGGCCAGTTCTGAGTGTGGTCATCATCTTCACTCGGACTGAGCTGATGTGCTTTGGACCCATTAGCTTCATCAGAGCCATTAAACTGTTCAGAGCCTGAGTGGAGAAAAAAAGGTAATACATTTCTTGACAATGTTGATAGAACAATCTTGCTACGTCAAGTACTAAGTTTTCTCAAGAGCTCCTACAGCTCTGGATTCTTTGTACTATATAACCCACACACTGATAAAGATTGCATACTTAAAATCCCGAGTTTATGGAGATCTTTACTTGTCTTGTGACATGACAAAGTGATTAAAGTAAAAAAAAAAAAAGAAAAAAAAGCCATTTCTTCAATTTTCTTTAATAAATGGATTCATGTTATTTTTCTCTGAGAACAAAAAACGAGAATTTGTAAAGAATGTTTGCTTTAGTTCACAAGTAGGACTAAACATTTAATTTGTAACTGATTTGTTGATAAATCTAACACTTTTTTGGTGTTCGACTTTTTTTCTGTAATTTTTTATGCATAACAGCCTGCTGCTGTATTGATTCGGTCAATTCAAAACATTTATTTTTTGTTTCATATAAGAGAGAAAGTCATCACGTGGATTTGGAACAACATGACAGAAAGTAAATAATGAAATCATTTTCATTTTTGGCTGAACTATCCCTTATGACAAGCAATGAAGAACAGAACATATTGCCCCACCCCCAGAAAAATCTCATTGGTTCAAAATCCAGCTGCATATAACAGTATATTAAACGTTAAATATATTCTGACAGGTGGATTTGTCATTTTCTGCAGCATTTTGCTTTCAGTGAGGACAGAAAAAAAACGATTACAGTATGCTGTGCCTAGAACGTGGTGTATGATCAGTTTATAATGCAGTAAAACAGATCATAGCTACTGAAAGCTAATGTTTCACATTAAAACCAGACAAATTGTATTCAACGCCTACCATTTTCTTTTTCTCTTTCTCTCCAGCACTAGAGCTCAATAGCTGCATGTTGAAGAAAGCCAGAATACCCAGGAGCTTGGGCTGCAGATAATCTGCCTGCACAGACATACAGTACAGTGACAGAAGGCATTATTTCCAGAACAATGACTACAATAGACAACTGAAAACAGACACCAATGCATTCAAATGTGTAGAACAAATGTGCTAGATACTCAAGGGCCTTAATCTGATGATTATTATTAGAGCAGCTGTACCATGCGTCCTGGGGTAGTGATTTCTTTCGGGCCCTGGTAGGGGTCATCACTGGAGGCGAAAGAAGCTAAAATAGCAAGTCCATTAAAGACCTGCTGGTAATGTTCTCCTAGACGCAAGAGCAACTCATTATGAAGACCCTGGAAATCCTGTCTCAACAGACTGCCCAATTCAATTTCTGTCTCATTCTGTGAAAAAATAAAATAATAATAATATAAAAAATATATATTTTCCTCACTTTCCTCACTACTCTCCTGATTTCATAATATGAAAATCCCACCTTAAGGTAGTGGAAGGCTCTTTCCAGCTCCTCCTTGGTACAGGAACACACAAGATGGGAGAATATATATTTGAAGTTATTGATGAGCATTTCTCTGCGGTTGACATTCAGTTGCTTTGCAATAGTGCGGATCAGGGCAGAAGCTGTAGAACTGGCCTTGGCTGCCAAAAAGGGAAGAAGGACCTGTAGTGTCCGCTGTGAACAAAGAGACAGAAAAAGCTCATTACTTCAGTCAAATTAGTGATTAATAGTCACAGTTTAGTTTATAGGAGCAATTTATCATTGCTATCAAGACTACTCACATTTTATTGTACTATATTTGACCAAATCTAAAGGGATAGTCTATCTAAAAATCTAAATTCTGTCATCCTTTACTCCCCCTCAGGTCATTCCCAACCTGTATACTATTTTCTGTGGAACACAAAAGTTTTGCGTCCCATTGCCATTGTATTTTTATTAAATTTTTTTGTCCATACTATGGAAGTCAGTGGGACTTGAAACCATTTGGTTACCAACATTTTTTTAAATATCTTCTTTTGTGTTCCACATAGGAAAGAAAGTCATACAGGTTTGGAACAACATGAGAGTGAATAAATGCTGACAGAATTTTCATTTTTGGGTGGACTATCCTTTTAAGGCTGTTCTGTTACGTGAGAGGCTGATCTTGTTGAATCTGATATTGAGATGTTGGACTTACATTCAGAAAACGATTAAGGTCAGGAAAATCAAAGACATGTGCCACATGAGACAGAATGTCCAATGCCAGCTCTCTCTGATTGGCCGCTTCCTCCTGCAGAGCCTCGCTGCTCTGATCTGGTGTGCAGCGCAGAGCCGTCACATGTCGTGAATGCAAAGACTCCACCAAGAACTGCAGTAAACGAAAAGGTAGAGCCATTACATAATATTACATGGACTAAGGTTTGACTGACCACAAAGCTTAGTTTGTTTTAACCTAAACAAACACTGTTCTCCATTTCTAACTCTGAGTTTTTAAAGGGCACCTATTATGCTTCTTTTTACAAGATGTAATATTGGTCTTGGGTGTCCCCAGAATGTGTCTGTGAAGTTTCTCCCCAAAATACCCAACAGATCATTTATTATAACAGCTGGAAAACAGCTGGAATGTGTCTAAAAAAGAGCTGATTTGGAGTGAATCGCTTTAAATGCAAATGAGCTGCATATTCCCGCCCCGTCTCCAGAAGAGGGTGTCGCGTATACATCTTTCTGCATTGCATATCTAACTTACAGCAAGAAACAGCCGGTAGAAGCAACATAACAGAGCGAGAGAACCGGTGTTAAGCTGTACATATGGGAAGCCAAATGCACTGAAAGTGGGACGAAACAGCGCAATGTTACAGAGCTCACACCACGCTGACCTGTCATCGGCGTGGATCAATTGACCGAGCCGAACGAATCTCGCGCTACGAACGGCGTGAACTAATCTCACAAGCGCAGCGCTGATCAGTTAAAAATACTTAATGTGTGCTCACAAATCTGGTTAAAACACTAAGCACAATAAAGACATGACATTTACAAAGGAGTCTGGAGTGATCCACGTATTTAGGTAGATTTTGAGGCGCATTGTTGGGAGAAAATGAAGACTCTTATGTTCATTCTTACATCCAAACACAGAGCACCGGGATTGCTTGCAAAAAATTGTTGACGTTACAGCTGCTCGAGCGTGGAGAACATGGAGGACAGCTTACAACTGCTGAGGGCAGAAACTATAGCAATGCAGGGCTGTCAATCATCCCCCGTGGCCCGGCCCTACACAATGTGACGTCACACTACGTGAGAATCAAAACGGCAGGCCTAGTGAGACTGACTTGGTTTAAAGGGGATTAAAAAATGATAAGTGGGTGGATTTTTATCATTGTAGGGTGGTTGTGTTCACACACTGCCATCACACATTTATGTCCAAACACCATGTAAAAGTGGATTTTGCATAATAGGTGCCCTTTAAGCTTTTTGAAGGTGATGAACAGCTTATGTTGGTACTCACATTGATACATATAGCACCACATAAAAGCACAGCATTATTAATAATGAAATTACCATCACATTATCAGAAGTGCACACTGACCTGGCAAATTGGGTTCCTGTACTGATTGAAGAAGGACTGCAGTTTGAGGTCTCTACAGGTGGCCAAAGCCTGGATCTCTGTGTAGGCTGCTACCGACACAGGATTAGACTTGGACAGCAGGCAGTGCAAAAGACGAAGCAGAGCAAAAGACACCAGGTTCCCTTCAGCAGCTCTGAGAACCACCATAAGCAAGAAAAGCAATGTTGATACATGATTTGAAAACTGTTAACAGCAGGAAGGATCAATAGATACTAAAAGTGTCACACTACCTCCCAATTTCTCCAGTGGTTAATATGAGTGTGTTTTTGAGTTCATTGTTTCTGGAGGTCTTTGCATTTGTATAAGCTTCTTTTAGCCTGGACACAAGAAGCTGTGAAAATCATAATACATCCATTAGTTAGTTTGAATAAAAGCATCTGCTAAATGACTTAATGAATGACGTTAAGTGCCAAAAAAGTGGCGATGGTTACAGCATGTTAATATAATTTGAACTTTAAAATCTGTACCTCCTTCAGGAAGCCATTTCCATTCCAAAACTCCAGAAGATTCTTGATATTTTGGCCAAACTTTATGCGGACTTCCTGGTCAGGGTCTTCAATGAGGTTGACTAATGTGCTAACCAGAGATTTTGTGTCAGGGTCACTGTTACCCAGATCCACATGCTTGAACAAGTGCCGTATATTCCTGATAAAAGCTGCCGTTTCAAAAGACAAAAGTCGAGACTCATATGGTGAGCAAAAAATATTTTCACAGTACATTATATACACTGTAAAGGCTGCAAAACATAAGTTACATACAACCAAAGCACAAAAAAAGTAAATAATATTTAACAAATTAATTGATTCGCATTTAGTTATTTACATTCTTCAGACTAAGCACTTAATCCTCAAAACAGATTACGCCTCCCATGCTGAAAACTGTTGGGATAGTGTCTTGCATTTTATTAATTACAGTTCTACTGTTCTGAAGACAGTGAATTTTCTTAATGGGTTTTTGGTGAAATCCCTGTAATAAGGTCTGTGGTTCACACAACCACAGAACCTGTGGTTCACTCATTTTCATGTTTTATTTTACAACATAAAACACATCAGTAATAAACCTTTGTGATTTTTTTAAAGCAATTCTATCTCAAGCTTTCAGATTTTTTTTTTTTTAAATAAAGAGTAAAAACGTTGTCAGTAGCCTCATGGTGGTGAAGCTGAAGTCATGCAACTAGTTCATTTATAGCCAAATGCAGCAAAGTTCATTGACACGGGAAGAAGGCGGGAACTGGTTCAAAATAAAAGTACACTTTAAGAACCAATGAAAAATAAACAAACGCAACAAACGGCAGCCGCCTCATGACCGACAAAACATAAAATGACTCAGGCCTGGTCCTCTCTCCCTCCATTGTCGTCATTTATAGGCTTCAAAATTCAAAATAGTTGTGTTCATTTAAAAAAATAAAAAAATTATCATCAGGAACAAAATGCGTAACAATCACAAACCAGAGCTTTTTTCTGCAATAATCCTAAATCCTAAAAAAAAAATCCTAGATGGGTTTTTGTCAAGGGAACCAGTGTGATTCTCATTTACAGGCTGGCCTACAAAAACAGATCATCAGTGATGCTGATGGAACTAACCTTGCTTGACCTTCTTGTCCTCCACAGGTTTGAGCAGCAGAAGGAATGGGGTGAGGATGGAGGCTCCGATGGAGGAGGTCTGGCTGGGGTGGGAGTCTGAAATGCTGAGACCAGCACAGAGCAGCTCATGGGATGGCATCGTCTCCTGAGGGACCTGCAGTTGTGAGCTCTCAGACAAACAGCAGGCCAGCTGCCCCGTAATACCAGCCAGCTCGATCTTCACTTGTGTTGAGCTGTCCTGGAGTCTGTTCCTAAAAGCATTATTGAATTAAAATGTTTACAAAAGTGCAAAAAGGTCCACTTTTTAACAGTTTTTCGGTTATACATACACTACCAGTCAAATGTTTTTGAACAGTAAGACAATATGCAAATTCACATATTAGAATGATTTCTGAAGGATCATGTGACACTTAAGACTGGAATAATGATGCTGAAAATTTAGCTTTCATCACATGAATAAATTACATTTTAAAATATATTCAAAGAGAAAACATATTTTAAATAGTAAAAATATTTCAAAATTTTACTGTTTTTGCTGTACTTTGGATCAAATAAATGCAGGCTCGGTGAGCAGAAGAGACTTCTTTAAAAAACATTAAAAATCTTACTGTTCAACAACTTGACTGGTAGTTATAATGCATATGGATTATTTTTTTTAATTAATTTAAAATGTAAAAATAGAATACATATTCTCAATAGAAACTTCCATTTCAAATCACAAATTTAAAATTCCCTGACATTTCCAGGTCTGCCATGACCATAAGAATCATGAATTCTTGGAAATCTGGTATGATTTTTTTTTACTCAAAGTGTGTGACTGTTAGATGACGTACAGAAGGACCTCGTGGATGAGGCTGTATGATTTGACTCCTAGGTGGTGCAGCAGAAGTGGGAAGCCTCTGACAGCACTGGCCCGCTCGGCTTCACAGTTACTTTGCAGGGCCCAGCGGTAAACCGACGACCGCCAGTCACCACACACACTCTTCGACAGCAAGGCAAGCAGAAACACACAGTGTGCTCGAGTTTGTGTAGCTATAATCAAAAGTACAAAACAACAAACATTGAAATGTAAGTACTGTAAAAAAAAAAAAAAAAAAAAAAATTAAACTTATTTAGGAACTATAAACAATAAATAAACAGTAAACAGTTGCAATAAACAGTTATCCATTAACATTATGAGATACTATAAGATACTTACAGTAGACAGGAGCAAGTTTCTGGGAGAGAGCAATCAGACTTGCAGGAAAAGAGGCCGTCTGATAAACCGATTGTGAAGAATGCTCAAGCACCCATGGGATCGAGAGCAGAGCACAAATATCTCTGTAAAAACCTGTGTCACCCTGACTATTGGCTGTAAACAGACAATACAAATCAAATTAATTCAAATGAACTGATATAATTCCATTAAATACATCTACAAGCTGCTCTTGAGTGAAAATTCTGAAAAATTGTGCAATATCTCAACAAATCAGCAAAATGTATTTTAAATATAATGTTTAGCAAATCTCAAAATGAATATCCATTTTCCATTTTGTGCATTACAGTGTTGTGGTGCCTAAATTAAGTTGTGATATTAGGTTTTGTGTTGTATTATTACAAGAAATACTATTTTATATCAGCTATTTAAAGGTTATCTCACTTTAACTTAAAAATAATAATTAACAGCTTTTTGGTTTTGGCCAAATATTTTATATTAGTGCATCCCGAAAAAATAACCAAGATGCAGTTAAATAAAACGGTCCTTTGAGTCAAACGTAGGTTTTAATAAGGATCTTGCAAAAAATAAACTCACTGTTAAGATAAAGGACAGCATCAAGGATCCTGACGGTACCCTCCACCAGCGGCTCCAGCTCTTCCTCATTAGAGGTGTTTGCCATCACTGTGCGGCAGCTCTCGACTACCTGAGCCAACATCTGAGGCTTTAACCAAATGAGCTGAGCTGCATCTGAGGTCTCTGATGTCTTCTCTCCTCTGCCACTGAAGAGGTATTTAAGAATGAGAACCAATAACCATGCAACACAACAAAGGTCTTAAATAAATCCATACCTCTGTGGTCCATTCAGACAGTGCTTTGAGCAAAGTGCAGCCAGATGGAAGATGACCGCCAGTCCCTGCATGGTGCTCACGCACTGGCTCGCTCTGTGGTCCCTCATCTGGGTCAGTAACTCATCTAGTCTGCTGTCTACAGCTGCCCACACCTCACTTCTGCTCTTCATGTCCACCTGCCTAATTGTGGACAAGATGAATACACATGGTAAGAGACTGAAGTAATGTCTATCTGGAGAGTGGGGACAGAGAATTGCATACATCGGCTGAGTCTTTTCCCCGGTCCTTAGCTGGGTTGGAAGAGAGAGATTTGGGCGTTTGGCTGGAACTTCCTCTTCATACATACTAGGATCAGCAGGGTCAGAAACACCGGCCTGCATATCCTGCACTGCAGCAATGGCTTCTGTCTTGAGGGCAGCGTACAGGTAGCCTTCCACGCTTTGCTAGTTTTCATACAACAAAGAATAAGTTACTTTCTACAATATATCACCACTTCACGACTTGAGATTGGAGAGATAATACATGGCAAGACTGTCAGCGAATAACGATTTGAAGGGTTAGTTCACCAAAAAAAAATAATTCTGTCATCATTTACTCACACTCATAGCATTCCAAACTTATAACCCAAACCCTTAAGACTTTTGTTCATCTTCAAACCACAAATAAGGATTTCTGTCCTTTAACTGAATTGAATTTTCAGAGAGATTTCCCTTAATTGAAAGTCCAGGTGACCGAAACTATGGAAAAGTTCACAAAGAGATTGTAAAAGAAAAATCATATGAATTAAGTAGTTTAATCCAAGTCTTCTTTTGATCAACACACATCCATAGAGCTTAGAGTTTCCTTGCTGGATGCACAAGATCCAATTAGGTTTGTTCTCATGTTTCAAGCAAGAACGGTTGAGTATCTGTGATTACTGTACCAAATTGTTTTATTTACCAAAGTATTATGGGTTTGGCACAACATGAAGGTAGGTAACTGATTACAGAATTTTCCTTTTTGGGTGAACATCCCTTTAAATGTAAGTTTTTTTCCCAATATATTGTATGACTTAACACTTTGAATGTACAGTAGCACAAAGATGTCTGAACCAATTTTATGCTGTTTTTATCTTGTTTTTTAAGCTCAACATGTTGTGTCCCATTCATTTTCATTGTATGGTAAAGAACAGCCTGGACTTATTACTAGACTTAAAAGAAAAGGGGAAAACATAGGTCTTTTTTGATAAACTTCTCCTGTAACCCTTTACCTCCTGCTGGTCCTGGGTTCCAATGGTCTTAATCAGAGCTTTGCAAATGGCTGCAACTCTCTCCTTCCGGATCTGCACTGCACACTCGTATCCGAGAGGAACAAACTCAAGGACAAAGCAGAAGACTTCACAAAGTGTAGCTTTCACCTCCATTACCTTCAACTGCTCTAGTGCCCCACCAACCACCAGTTTCTCAAGCCTCTCCATCAGCATATTGACATGAACTCTTTCAAACCTGCCGTGAGTGCCTTCCTCAGGATGGAAAACACATTGAGAGAGCTTCTGGAATTCCTTGCCAAAGACACTGAGCTCTGACTCCTCCAAAGTAGGCAATGAGTCCAGAAGATGCACATAAGCAGAGAAAAATGGCTGTGAATGGTCTTCAGGGAAACATCCCAGAGTCACAATGCGAGTTAAAAGCACCATGGATGCTGCCTTGAGTCTTGGGCTCCCATGAGACATTATAAGGCAAGTAGAGTCCCATATGATGGCCACTTCTCTTGGGAAGAAAAGGCCTTGCAAAATATCTGTCAGCACCGTTAATGAAGTTACTAACAACGCCTGAGCTGAGGCATATGAGGACAGATTAAGGATGGTGGGGGTCAGGTAAATGGCAGAATCTCCAGACCTGATGGAGAAGCGTTCCACCACCACTGGCCACTGTGGTGATGGTCTGACCATGAGATTCATATGCACTAGATCTTGCATTAAACATATTAGCTCTGTGGAAAAAAGGCCAAATAGGACCGGACCCTTGGCTCTGAAAAGATGAAGCAAGGAACAGATGACTGACGAGATCTTAACGTGAAGATCTTCACATTCTGGGCAAGCAGCAATTCGCAAGAGGCAGTTGATGATCCATTTACTGAAATCTGTGAAGGGAGAATGGAGGCAGACAATCTAAGCTGGATATATTTGAGCAGAACTTTGGTATCTAATGTAAACCAAATGAACTTACCAGAGCAGTTGTTCTCTGAGTCTTTGAAGTGATCTGAAAGACATGCTGGGTTTATGAACATTAATGAAGAGGATTTAATAATGTGCTGCACAAAGTCCAGCAGCATCACACACGCTGGCTCAGAACTGGTCTTCTTACATAACTCCAGAGCAACTAAAATGTGAGAAAGATAAAACTGAGTAAAAATAAACATGACACTAAACATGGACTAAATGCAGTAAAATTACACTAGAAAGAGATTCATTTACATGAGAAGGATGAAGAGAAATTTCCAATAGATTTAAATATTCTATTAATTTATTTTAAACGGGACAGATCAGAAAAATATCCAAAAAATATATAAAAAAATATCAAAATCAGTCATAATTTCATCATCCACATGTTGTTAAAAACCATGAAGACTTCCTTTCTTCTGTTGAACAAAGATATTTTGAGAAATATCTCAGTGTTTTTTGTTCCTCCATACAATGGCAGTCAATGGTCCCCAAAACTGTTTGTTAATCATCATTTTTTCAAAATATCTTCTTTTGTGTTATGCAGAACATCATACAATGATATGATAGTAAGTAAATAATGACAGAATTTATATTTAGGGGTGAATTTTCTTTTTAATATCACATTGCACCCCAAATGACACATAACTATGAACTAAATATTTAAACTTTAAACTATGCATCATGTTCTCTACCATCTAGTGTATTAATTTTGTGTGTGTGTGTGTGTGTGTGTGTTTGTGTTTTGCTGTTCAGAATTCAGATCATAAAAATTAGATATGCAGCCATTGTAAACAAAGGCAAACATTTATGTGAAAAGAACCCAGAACTTTCATGTAAAAACAAATGTCTTATATTAAGTTATTGTAATATTCGTATTAAAACATGTGTAATATGTGTTTAATATAATATACAGTTTACAGCACATAATCTATTCTAGAGGGTTTCACGTTAACATTTTTCATGATAATTCTTTAACCATTGCTTGTACTGTACACACAGGTGATTGTTCCGTGGAAGTTGTTTTAATGTGAAGTCAACAACTACCTAACTGCATTATATTTGTTTAGCATGGTTGAAACAGCATGAGGGGGAGAAAATAATGACAGAATGTGAGATGTTCTCCTAAAAACACTAATATCCTCAATAAACTCCAAGATACAATGCATTGTTTCTTACCGACATCAACATCTGTCAGTATCCTGTCAATGAACTGACACAGTATCTGACGAGGTTTCTGCACAGCCTGGTTGTACTCAACCGAACTAGCACTGGAAAAGACATGAGAGCCCTTGTGTGAGCTTTATTTTAACATATTTATGTTGAGGACACTTTACAAGAGAATTTAACAAGAGAACTGATCGTTATTAGCAGCCATTTGTGTTACCTGGCTAGTTCTTGCAATGCAGGAATCATTGCTGACATCTCTAGTCCTCCTTCCTCCATTTTTACTAGGTAAATGAGCGTTTACTATATACAAACTAAATGTTTAGGCCGAGCTGACCTAAAAAAAAAACATTTAGACAAACATTCAGACTCAAAGTCTGTCCATACTTTGCTTCCACGCGCGCATCACTTTCAAAAGTATGTTTCGCACTAAAGCTTTGTCTACGGCAAGCGAGTTGTGTCAGTCTGTTTGCAGTGGCGAAACGAGTTGGTGACGTAAAGTCGCGGTGGCCTATCAGCGCTCTGTTACCTCGGCAACCGCTCGAGAGCGATAGCACCATGCGGAAATGAAGCTGTGTGATGAATGACAATAACAACTCACTGTCCTACATGCGCGATTTAAAGTCAGAAACGGTATTAATGTAATATGGGGATTACAAAGTTAGCGAATCTAATTCATTTTGACGCGCCAGAGTCCATGCGCAACAAAGAGATCGGCGATTATTCTGGTAAGATCAATGTATCACTGGTAAAAATGTAAGAGAACAGCTAATTGGTCTTAAGCAAAGGAAATTAATTAATCCAATAATCTGTTAAACCGCACCGAAAGAAGAGAAAACAGTAAGAAAAACCACTGACAGGTGGAAAATGTATCTCGAATCTACTCTTCAGAGTTAGATTGTTATTAGTGGTCATCTACTCAGAAGTAGATGAAAAAAAGGCCTCTAACTCTAGCTTTCTTTAAATGCTTTTTCTATTCTATCTAACGTTACTTGCTTTCTTTTTGTTGTGTGTGTATATATATACTGTGTGTGTGTGTGTGTGTGTGGACTTGTCATAGTACTTGCATATTATTGCTCTTTTGTTAGTTTTGATTGCTTCTATTGTCCTCATTTGTAAGTCGCTTTGGATAAAAGTGTCTGCTAAATGACTAAATGTAAATATAAGTCTTTTTGTTCTTTTTTATTTGCATAAAACTGTACTAATGGTCATGTATCTGTGATTTAGGGAAGATAATTGCACTGGATACATCTATTGTGGTGAATCAGTTTCGCTCAGCTCTCCCCAGTCATCTGAAGCTAAGGTCAGTTCAGCATAAAGTGTTATTCAGTCACTGAGTTTGTTAAAATACATTAAAATCAGTGTATTTTCTCTTTTGTAAATATTATGAGTTTTTAGGTATAGTTGTGTTATCTTATAATATGAATGTGATGTTGCAGCCCTCTCACAGGCTTGTTTTACCGGACTCTCACTTTCCTGGAGCATGACATCAAGCCTGTCTTTGTACTTGATGGCAGACCACCCAATCAAAAGAGAGCTGTGGTGAGATGTGTACTAATACAATTATTTAGTAATTATATACATATAATAATTTTGTAATTATTTTGTATGTAATAATATATAATATATTTTCATTGTAATCCCTCTAGCTGGAGAAAAGAGCTCAAAGCACAGGCTGGAACAGCTTACAGAGCTCCAGCACAGGTGTGTGCACTGCAGTTGTATTGTAAATATGTGGCGGAAAAAAAATCCAGTAAAACAGTAATATTGTGAAATATTTTACTTTTTTATTTTAAAAGGTTTTTAAATGTAATTTATTCCTTTGATTGTAAAGCTTAATTTTCAGCAGCTATTACTCCAATCGTCAGCGTCACATGATCCTTCAGAAATCATTCTAATATGCTGCTCATGAAACATCTTATTATTACCAGTGTCGAAAACAGTTGGGCTGCTTAATATTTTTGTGAAAAGTGATACTTTTTCATGAATCTTGAATAGAAAGAATAGCATTTATTTGAAGTAGAAATCTTTTGCGGCATTATAAATGCCTTTTCTGTCATTAAAAGATTATTTCTTCCAAAATATTATTATAACTGTGTTGTATTGTTTCACACTGTTTCAGCTAATCATTATAGTGTTATCATTATTATCATTATTTGTGTGCTGGTGAATATGACATTTATGTGCACTGTTTTGCACCTTAGTGTCCAACTTTAAACAGGACTGCCTGCGTCTCCTGCAGCTCATGGGAGTGCCATGCATCACGGTATTTTAATTTAGTTAGATTTATACAAATAAATCCTCTCTCATGTTAATTTGAGAGGTTCTTGTTTGATTTATTTTGACTTTCTCATCACTATGAATATCAGGCTCCAGGTGAAGCAGAGGCGCTGTGTGCCCACCTGGTCAAAAGTGGCACAGTTAATGCTGTAGCTTCAGAGGACATGGACACTCTGGCGTTTGGAGGGACTGTTATGCTCCGCCAGCTCAATGCAAAGAAAGACAGGTGAAAAAGTAGTCTGATAGTAGATCTTGCCAGAGAACATTAGCAATGATATTGTTTTAGTTGTCACATTAAAGTATAAAACATGGTTACTCTTTATTTTAAGGTGTCCTTGTTACAGTGTATTTATACATTTAAGTACTGAGTAATATTAATTAACTACATGCAATTACTACATGGTTAGGGTTAGGATTAGGGTTTGGTTTAGGGTTACTTGCATGTAATAATGCATAATTTATTGTTATTATAATAGGAAGTATATGTAACGTGTAAGGACACCTTAAAATAAAGTGTTACCAGGGGCGTCATGCACTCATTATATTTGAGGGGGCACGAGTTGGGGGGGGGGGGGGGGGTTGTCATGTGGCACACAGCAGCCACAACAGCTCTTATGTTTTATTTTTATTTTTTTCCTTTTTATTTGAAACATTCCCAAACGCATTAAATATATCATGAAATATCTTGATTCTCCTTTATAGATTATGTTAATACGACTGACTTTATATTTAATGTGAATTTAACATTGAAAGTCAATGTGAATAAAAACATTGTAAGTTAGGCTACTAATCATAACACTTTCATTGAGAGCAAAGAACATTTACATTATCAAAGAACATTTTCACTGACAGTCTAGATTTCAAGCACTCTCAAAAACTCCCATTAAAACCACTGAAGCTGTTTACACTGTGAAATTAATATCTTACTTACAGATTCATACACACATCTGCACTTTGTTGTTTTTGATGGGAGCATTCGCCAGAAAGATATATTCAGTCAGCGATTGAGTGAATAAAACACCGGCATTTTAGCGAATACTCATCTGAACGCCTCTGATTGGTCACTGCATTCATAAGGTCAACAGAATCGTGTGTGATTGGTTATAATGTGCAGTGCTGTAAAAACGCGTCTGTCTCTGGCTCAGTGCCAGCCAGCGAACGCAGATTTGAATTTAGCAGCTGATGATATGACGCACTGAACGTTCTAATCACGCGGTGTGATTGTATTAAATATAGAAAATATTAATCGGCTATTTTTTGTCTATTGGAAGCTGCATTCAAAATCCACTTGGCTCAAAAATCTGAGGGGGCACATGCCCCCTCACTTTGAATGGGCATGGCGCCTCTGAGTGTTACCCATGCTTTTTTTATGCAGCTACAAATTACAGATATTTGCTATGACTTTATCTTACAAGCATACCCAAATAGTACATGAAAGTTTGATGAATATATACAAAAATAATATAGATGAATAAATGTACAAAGATTTAAAGGAACACTCCACTTTTTTGGAAATAGGCTCATTTTCCAACTCCCCAAGAGTTAAAAAGTTGAGTTTTACCGTTTTTGAATCCATTCAGCCGATCTCCGGGTCTGGCGGTTTAGCTTAGCTTAGCATAGATCATTGAATCGGATTAGACCATTAGCATCTCGCTCAAAAATGACCAAAGAGTTTCGATATTTTTCCTATTTAAAACTTGACATTTCTGTAGTTACATCGTGTACTAAGACCGACGGAAAATTAAAAGTTGCGATTTTCTAGGCCGATATGTCTAGGAACTATACTCTCATTCCGGCGTAATAATCAAGGAACTTTGCTGCCGTACCATGGGTGCAGCAGGTGCAGTGATATGACGCAGCGCCTGAAAGTAGTCCGCAGCTATATCATAGGCTACTGAGCTGGGGACTACTTTCAGGCGCTGCGTCATATCACTGCACCTGCTGCACAGATAGTACAGCAGCAAAGTTCCTTGATTATTACGCCGGAATGAGAGTATAGTTCCTAGACATATCAGTCTTAGTACACGATGTAACTACAGAAGAGTCAAGCTTTAAATAGGAAAAATATCAAAACTCTTTGGTCATTTTTGAGCGAGATGCTAATGGTCTAATCCGATTCAATGATCTATGCTAAGCTAAGCTAAACCGCCAGACCCGGAGATCGGCTGAATGGATTCAAAAACGGTAAAACTCAACTTTTTAACTCTTGGGGACTTGGAAAATGAGCCTATTTCCAAAAAAAGTGGAGTGTTCCTTTAATAGTAAATTCTACACATATTTGGAAAGGCATGTTTCCTGACATGTTAAATTGACATAGAGATAAAGGACCTCTTTATTAATGACCTTCTGTTTAATTGTGTATTACAGCAATATTTACAGCAATAACTATCATGTTTATGTCTTTAAATCATATCTTTCATAGTGAGGTCACAGAGTACTCCTTACCAAAGCTATTGGAAGCTCTACAGCTGACATATATAGAGGTATTTTCAATGTCTTGCTTTCTTTTTACTAGTTTGCTGACACTTGTTCTGTATTTTTGAAACAAATCCCATTGCCTGAATGTCAATACCTGCTAATATACATATCTAAAATGTCTTGATGTAATTGGCATAACCTCTGAACATAGTGGTTGTAATTTAATTTTGATTTTGAGTACCATTAGAATTAGATGGTTATTGTTATAGCCAAAAAAATCAAAAGAACAGGAGTTTTAATAATGTGTCTTGATTTGCTTAATTTTCTTCCTGTGTCTCTTTCACAGTTTGTTGACCTGTGTATCTTGCTGGGCTGTGACTACTGCGAAAAGATTGGGGGTCTTGGGCCGAGTCGAGCACTGAAGCTTATTAAACAACATCATACAATAGAGGGTGTGATGGAACATGTCAACAGAAAGGTGCTTGTTCAGAAAGCCAAAGAAATCAAGCACTGCTATAGTTGGCAGGAATTGTCTTTGTCTTTTGTATTCTATTGTGATGTATATCCGAATATCTGAATTATCCATTTTGATTTCATCGTGACTTTAGAAGGCAACATTCTGATAGTTTTGACATAATTTGTTCACCCTCAAGTGCTTTTAAAACCATATTTTCTTTCTTCTGTGGAACACAAAAATAGATGTTCAGAAGAATGTTCAGGTAGCTGTTGTTCATACTTCAAAATAAAAGGCAACTTTGGCTGTCAATTCTTCCAGACACACCCCATTCCTCCAAACTGGCAGTACAAGGATGCCCGTAAGCTGTTTTTTGAAACCCCAAAAGTTGACGACCCTGTCCTGGCCTGGAGTGAGCCTGATGAAGAGGGCCTGGTGCAGTTCCTGTGCAAAGAGAGGCCTTTGAAGTACATATCTGTGTTTTAGTATTTACTAGTATCTGACATTATTTGATCAAGAGTGAGATATTAACTGACATTATTTAATATTAGTTCTTTTGTTGTGCATTTAACCTTTCTTTGGGTATGTGACCTCATTCGCTGTTTTAAGGGAAGAAAAGGTACGAGGACGCATGAAGAAGTTTCGTGAGTCTCGCTTAAAGAGAAGAAAGCAGAGGGAGGTGGATGAGAAAATGGGCCAAACTAGACAGTCACGTCTTAAAGATTTTTTTCCTGCGACACGGAAGAGAAAGGTCAGATATTAATTAAGAAGTATTGTAAATTGATTGCTTGCTTGAACATTGTAACAAAAAATCTTGTATTCTTTATCTAGGCTGAGTCTGCAGCTGTGGAAGCATCCAGTGGGAGAAAGCGATCAAAAGTGAAATAAGAAGGACCCTTTTGAATCATGAATCTTAAAGTATTGATCAAACCATTATGTGGACCGAAGAGTCAAAAGTATAACGGCATGGATCTGTTTTAGATGCTTATTTTACCGAGTTTTTATTTTGTTCAAAGGCAACATTATGTAAAACCAGTGCCAAGAAAAAATATATATATTTTTAATGTTTTTGTATCATGTAGCCTACAAAAAATGTTCGGAAGCCTGTATTAAATTACAGTAAACTTATTTTTATTTCTAAAAGTATACTGTGTTTCATTGTTGCGGTATAGTGTGGTTTGTGTTGAAACCAATAGTTCAGCCAAACATGAAAATTAGCTGAAAGTTTCCTCACCCACAGGCTATCTAAGATGTAGATTAGTTTGTTTCCTTGTCAGAACTGAAATTTACAGTAGCATTACATCACTCACCAGTGGATCCTCTGCGGTGAATGGGTGCCGTCAGAATGAGAGTCCAAACAGCTGATAAATACATCACAATAATCTACAAGTAATCAACACCAGTCAGTCAATCAATCTTTTGAAGTGAAAAGCTGCATGTTTACAAGTAACTAATCCATCATTAAAGCATTTTAACTTTAAACCATTGCTTCTGGCCAAAATACGAGTCCATAACCCATAAACAGTAACACTTATTATTAGACAGTATAGTAACACTTGTAGACAGAGTACAATTGGAACAATTTTTCACAAAAGCTATTACAAACACACAATTTTCATGTGATATTTCTTTTATTTATCAAATCAAGAAATTATGATCAATAACATTTAAATAGTTAATATCTTTTTAGCTCATAAATACTTTGTTCCAATTGTACCATTGTTGAGTACAGTTGAAACATCTTTAATGCTCTAAACTAATTTGATACCATTCTACAAAATATTTCAGTTCTGCATTTTATTTCTGTTCTTCGTAATATACAACCTATAATTTGCTATTTACTAGCAGAACATTAAATCACTGAACAATTAGGATTTCAAGCCCCAAAGCCATCTGGGGGCCCCTGTCTTATTTAGTCACATCACTGCACCAGAATTTCATGAAGACACTGACATTGAGGGTGGCTTTTTTTGTCTTAGGACCCTAGATTGGGGCGCTATGTGGAGCCCCCAAGAAGATAACAGTTGTCCCCTGTTGTATCTCAGCACCAAAATGGCTCTTCTGACTGGCTAGTGAACTAAGAGCCCATGTGCACTGACAGGGGCCCCAAACTCAGCACCACAATATCATACAGACATTTTCACACGTGGCACTGTCTGTAAGTTCAAAACCACTCACATTTTCTGACACTGACAAGGAATTGTCGTGTTTTTTAGACATGATACCATGATTCTGCTCTCTTATAGTTGAATTGTGTTCAAAGTATATTTGAGAGTACCATGTACATAACATGGCAATCATTTAATACCAAACTATTACCACTCTACCATCGCTGTAACAATTTCCTAAGAGTCTCAAGTTTATGATCCTAAATTAATTAATTAATTAAGGAGCTTTCTACGGTGTTTTTTGAACATTTGCCAGCAGAGGCGTTTCTCTCCGGTGCAGTAGGTGGCAGTATTGACATGCACAGCCTCTCTAGCGCTCCACATCAGTCCAGTGAAGAACCAGACGTTTATGGCTATTCCTGGCTCTCCTATGTGGAACGATTTTCCAGCGCTGCCGGGCGTGTTTATGCACTAGATTTACCAATAACTCACAGCTCCACCTGCCCTAGACTCGACAGCTTTATTATTTCGTGATGGCGGCGAGTGCCAAACGAAAACAGGAGGAGAAACACTTGAAGATGCTTCGGGAGATGACCAGCCTGCCTCCCAATAGGAAATGCTTTGATTGCGATCAGCGCGGCCCGACCTACGCCAACATGACAGTGGGCTCGTTTGTGTGCACCACCTGTTCCGGAATACTGTAAGTTTTTAACGAGGCCCCTCATATTCACACAGATGGTGTATGAACTTGTTGTTTTTCCCCAAGAGTCTGTACAGGCAGACGCCTAACAACCTCTCCCATCTGAGAGATCATCTGAAGAATGTGTCCCAGCTGCCTTTCTAACATCATCATAACATCAGCTTTCACAAAAATAGCACGAGATTCAGGGCCAGAGTAGTCGAACTATTCAAATAAGACAGGCTCCTATTCAAATATGACGTTGGTGCTAGTTGTGAGTGTGTGTTCAGAAAGTATTGTAGCAACGTGTGACACACCCATGTTTAAACACTACAGCTGCTTATTCATAGATGATGTTGATAACTGGATGAACTGAAGAAAATGTGAGTGGTTTTGAACTTACAGAGAGTGACACATGTGAAAATGTCTATGATATTGTGGTGCTGAGTTTGGGGCCCCTGTCAGTGCACATGGGCTCTTAGTTCACTAGCCAGTCAGAAGAGCCATTTTGGTGCTGAGATACAACAGTGGACAACTATTCTTCTTGGGGGCTCCACATAGCACCCCAATCTAGGGTCCTAAGACAAAAAAGCCACCCTCAATGTCAGTGTCTTCATGAAATTCTGGTGCAGTGATGTGACTAAATAAGACAGGGGCCCCCAGATGGCTTTAGGGCTCCACGCAGAGTGTCAGTTTAGGGTCCTAAGTTAAAAGAGCCCACCCCCCGATGTCACTGTCTTTATGACATTCTGGTGCCAAGATATGACTAAATATGAAAGGGGCTCACAAGGGTCTCCATGGGCCCCCAGAGGGCTTTGGGGCTCCACACAGGGCCTCAATCTAGGGTCCTAAGACAAAAAAGCCACCCTCAATGTCAGCGTCTTTATGAAATTCTGGTGCAGTGATGTGAGTAAGTAAGACAGGGGCCCCCAGAGGGCTTTTGGGCTCCACGCAGGGCCTCAGTTTAGTGTCCTAAGTCAAAAGAGCCACCATTGTGCACAGTGTCTTTATGACATTCTGGTGCAGGGATATGACTAAATATGACAGGGACCCACAAGAGCCTCCGAGGGCCCCCAAAGGGCTTTGGGGCTCCGCACTGAGCCTCAATTTACAATTCTAAGTCAAATAAGTCGCCCCTGATTTAAGTGTCTTTATGATATTCTGGTGCTGAGATACAACTAAATGGGACAGGGTCCCCCAGAGACCCCAAACAAAGCCTTAGGGGTCTTAACAGTGCTTCAGTACACCACTCGTGTCAAAAGAGCCCACCTTCATGGTTCATTTATACAGCCTTGCCCTTGGCTGTATAAATGAACTGATTGGCTGATTGGTTGGCTTTCAATGCAAGTGTATAGGATTTTTTTTTTCTCCCATTTTTGTAAGAAATAATTTATTCATAATTAAAATTATTTCAAATGTATTTTACATGTTAATATCATGTATAATTTAGTTATTAACTAACAATGCCAAAAATCAACAAATAATAATGCTAGACTTACAACAAAAATCCTAAGTCTGATCATTTAGAAACATCATAGAAAATCTCTCTTGAAAAAAAAGAATGTTTTGAGGGATCATTTGTGCTTAAAGTGCAAAGAAAGTTTGTCTAGAAGAATAACAAATATAAGCACCACTAATAATGTATGAGTGGTAGAAGTAGGGCTCTCGAAGTTTAGTATTGTCTGTGCCGTGACCAATCTGTGATGTTTATGTCATTTGATTTGTACCCCAGACGAGGCCTCAACCCTCCACACAGAGTGAAGTCCATCTCTATGACAACTTTCACCCAACAGGAAATCGAGTTCTTACAAAAACACAACAATGAGGTACTACACGCTTTTAGACAAAGGGCCCATTAAAATATACACATACTGAGGTTCCTCTGAGTAGTCTCTCTGTTTTTTTGTGCTCAGGTCTGCAAGCACATCTGGCTGGGGTTGTATGATGACAAGACCTCCGTGATCCCAGATTTCCGTGAACCTCAGAAAGTCAAAGAGTTTCTTCAGGAGAAATATGAGAAGAAAAGATGGTAAGGAGTCTCTGGTCAGATCCATCCTTCTTTTGTGTTATGTGTTTTTGTGTAGCATGTTGCTTTTTCTAAAAATGAATTCTAAAATAAAGGTTTTCAAGAGGTTATCAAATTAATTCTTCAGTAAATTCTGATGGAAACCCCAACATCCCCTGTGGAATCAGGAAACTACACTAAATTAACAAGGCTGTACTCTCTTGTCCCAATAAAGGAAAAAAATGCCAAAAAGAACTCTAAATCCACATTTTAGCAGGAACATTGTCTGCCATCCGACAGACCTGAAGAGCCATGGAGCAATTTAGACAAAAAAATTATAATAGAAAAATTGACTCCTAACCCATTTGCTGATTTACTGTTTATGAATTTAGAGTCAAATATTCCATGGAGACAAGCTGTAAATAGAAAAACTCCCATCCATAGCATGTTCACTACCATTCAAATGTTGGGTTGGTAGTAAATTAGCAAGTTACTTTTATTCTGCAATGATGCATTAAATTGATCAAACCTGAGAGTAAGGATATTTATAATATTACAAAATATTTGTTTCAAATTAATTCTGTACTCTTTTGTACTTTTTAATTCATAATTGTTTGCAAAAATATAAAATGGTACAACTGTTTACAGAAGTTTCCAAATCAGCATATGTGTCATAAATCAGTCATAAGTGTCAATTTTTCGAAATTGAGATTTATACATCATCTGAAAGTTGAATAAATAAGCTTTCCATCGATGTATGGTTTGTTACGATAGGACAATATTTGGCCAAGATACAACTATTTGAAAATCTGGAATCTGAGGGTGCAAAAAATCGAAATATTGAGAAAATCGCCTTTAAAGTTGTACAAATGAAGTTCTTAGCAATGCATATTACTAATCAAAAATTAAGTTTTAATATATTTACGGTAGGAAATTTACAAAATATCTTCATGGAACATGATCTTTACCTAATATCCTAATGATTTTTGGCATAAAAGAAAAATGGATAATTTTGACCCAAACAATGTATTTTTGGCTATTGCTACAAAGCGATTTAAGACTGGTTTTGTGGTCCAGGGTCACATATTAGAATGATTTTTAGAATGAGTATTAACTGCTGAAAATTCAGCATTGATATCTCAGGAATAAATAAAATGTTAAAATTATTTAAAAAAAAAACAGTAATTAAATTATAACAATATTGCACAATGGTAATGTTTTACTGTATTTATAACAGTTAAATGCAACCTTGATGGGCATAAGAGAAAACATTAAAAAACTAAATCTTACTGACTCCAAACTTTTGAATGGTAGTGTATGACTTTCTGCAAATGATGTTATGGAACAAAGCTCTTTAAGTCATGTTAACCAGTCTCAGACCTTATTTTACTCATAAATCAAAAACCTCTATTAAAAAAAAATCCCCAGGGTGCCCGTGGCAAATTAGCCTTCCAGGTTGGCCTACAAATTGACAGCTCTATTATTGTGCCACCATCATTTGCAGGTATGTTCCCCCAGAACAAGCCAAGGTGATTGCCTCTGTGCAGGCCTCAATATCTGGTTCATCTGCTAGCAGTACCAGTAGCACCCCAGAGGTTCTTCCCCAACCCCTCAAAACCCTGCATCTCACCAAGACTCCATCCAACCAGGTAACGACAAACAAGCACCTTTACCTTTGTACCTTCATTTGGAACCACAAAACGGTCAGTTCTTCTTCGCAAAACCTTATGCCCTGTTTTCCTCTTCATGACTTCCCCGCGTTTCTCTCTCAGTCCCCAGTGACCAGTCGGGTTCAGGCCCAGTCTGCAGGCCAGGAGAAGAAGTTTGACCTCCTCTCTGACTTGGGTGGAGATATTTTTGCTGCCCCTCAAGCTCAAACTGCCAGCTCCTCAAACTTTGCTAATTTTGCACATTTTAACAGGCCCTCAGGTAACCATTTTTAATAGATTGACAGCTCTAATTTATGTATGAGGTGAAGAGCTTATTAGATGCTGTGGCTGGTCACAAGTTCCTTTCACCACTATTAATAATTTTGTAGCTTTCTGTCATTAATTTAAAGGTCAAGTTCATCCAAAAATGAAAATTGTCTTCATTTGCTCACCCTCATGTTGTTCCAATCCTGTATGGCTTGCTTTCTTCTAAGTAACACAAAATATAATGTGGGGAAAATGATTTTCATTATAGGTATAAAAGAAGTTCATATGTGACATGAGGGTGGGTAAATGAAGACAGAATTTTCATTTTTGGATGAACAATCCCTTTAAATGTCACTGTTTGACATGTCGTGATGTCAACTATCCTACTCTACAACCATTTGTATATGATGTCAGTCAGCTCACTGTTTTGCTTTTGGTTACCTTAAGTTATGTCAGAACCATGATTTCACACTGTCACTTAATTTTCCTCATCAGTTCTGTTCATTAATGTATTTGTTCACCCTGTGCCGTCTGTAGCACAAAATAGTTCCACCACAGACTTTGCCAACTTTGATTCCTTTGGAAGCGCCAGTGTACCGTCACATTTTGGCACATCACCCCCTTCAAAGCCTTCCCTTCAACAACCCCACACAGGTACCACACCCTGCCCTATCCATTGTGTGTTATGCTCACGGGTCATTTCCTGTCATGGCTGTTACAGAATGTAATCAACTAAAAGTCACATCTGTGCTGTTGTTGCTGTTGGCTTACTTTAACAGTAACGTGCCAGTCATTTACGGAAGATGATTGGTCAATGAATTGATTTTTTTTTTTGTCTTCATCTATTGATTTATTTAAAATTACATTCAAAATGCAGTTCATACATAGAATGACTTCAGACACCTCTTCTCTAATGAGCATGTATTTTTTTTTTTTCATTTCTGAATTAAAATTCATTCTGGGGGCATAAAGTCAGAAATGTCAGGGTGATACAACTGTCCTGATATCATAATGAAGAAAAATAGTTTTTTTTAAAAATCAGTAAAAGAATTAAGTCTTGAAAAGAAAACATTATTAAGTAGTTTGACATAATTTTAACATACAATTTCCTAGGGGGGAAAAATACTGTGTATTAATAATTGAAAAACTTTTGTTAGAACCAAAAGTCATGTGGTGCAACCAAAGTACAGGGGTAAAAAATTAATTAATTAACATAAATTAAGCATAAAATAGTCAAATATATCCTACCTAGAGAGAACCCCTGCAGAACTGTGTGACAAGACAAGGTTAATTCAGGTTGTAAATGTCATGTGGAGCAACTCGCTTTAAAAGGTAATTTGTGTTGTTTAAAAATTATTTATATACTATTACAGTATTTATTAACATATTGAATGACCTTTTTTCAGTCTTCATTTTAATTTGAGTAATTTTCGTTATGTGCTTTCCTTTTTATTATTTTGTTTTTATATTTCAATGTAACTTTGTGTTTAAGTTATTTTAGTATATTAGTTAATTGCCAAGGCAACAAGTTTTTTAAGTTTTTGGTACAATATTTAATAGATATTAGATATTATAATTTTTTTAGTAAATAATATGTATTAATTTTTAATTGATGGTAATACCACATGTCATTATCTTGAAAATGGTATAAAAGCCATGATAACAAACCAACATGAATACAAAGAGTACATCCTTTAATCAATATATCTTGTTTTTTTTTATGGTAAAAACTGTTTTGTTGTTGACCCTTATGTGTTTATTAAACCAATAAGTCTTAAAGATCATTTTTGCCATTCAGGTGGAGGCATGTCGATTCCTCCTCTACCCAGTATGGCTCCTGCCCCGCCTCAAATCAGTTTATCAGCAAAGGACCGTTACGCTGCCCTGGCTGAGCTTGACAGTGCCCTCAGTTTTCCCACTACAAGTGGAAGCGTACAAGCGTGAGAGATTACTGTATTACTTGCTGCACAATCCACCTTACTTTTTAGGCTTTAATCTTTTTTGTGTGCTCATGTATATCTTGTTGTGTGTGCATGTGCTACAAAAGTGTGTTTGGAGGCGTCCCAGGAGCTGCTGCACCTCCAGCTCAGCCAGGACTAGCTAACATGCAACAGGGTTTTGCAGGTGGAGCTTTTAAGATTCTTTTAAGTAAGTTAGTTTTAACATTTAATTTTTTTAATTGACTCGACTCTTTTTATTGTGTAGCTGCCCCCTCCACAAACCCATTTGTGGCTGCTGGGATGGTTCAGGAGCCCATGTCCACAAATCCATTCCAAACCAATGGAAGAGCAGCTGCCTCAGGTAAAACCTAGCTTTGGTCGAGATCAGCATGCCCGTTACGTGTATGTCCATTTAAGGAATGAGCAGATGAAACATGCTACTCCTCCTCTGGTCTCCTTTTATTTACTTTAGCCTCATTTGGCACTGGCTCCATGAGCATGCCAGCTGGCTTTGGGAACACAACCAGTTACTGTCTGCCAACCAGTTTTAGTGGGACCTTCCAGCAGCAATTCCCTGGCCAAGGTCCCTTTCCCCCACCTGCAGCCTACCACCAACAGCCCAATGGTATGTGAGACTATATCTGTGTTTATGTGAGTGTGAGGTGGCCCAATCCCCCAGTGGCTTATGCCTTTCTTTTATGCATACTCTTATAAGTCATGAGAAAGGCTTGGTTTGTAGCTTGGTTTGTATTTTATTAAGCATCAGCTCTTTTTGCTTTTCGTGCTTTGATGTGAGTTTTGGTGTTGCATGTGATGGAGTAGCAGGTTCAGTGCTTTAGCATTGTCTGTCAGTGTAATACATTAGCTCCATAGCCGTTCTTCTTTTATGGTCCTCCTCAGGGGGCTTTCCAGCCTATGGACAGGCCAAACCTATGGGCAACTATGGGCAGGCGGTCACAGGACCTGGCATCTCCAGCAACCCATTCATGGTAAGCAAGCCAGTGGCTAGGATGTAAATACAAAGTATGATAGACATTCTTTATTCATTGCTCTAAAATGGTGGTTCTCAACCTTTTGGACTCAACATCCCCCATAATCCAACACAATATTCAAAGGTCCCTCATAGTCCAACAAAATATTTAAAGGCCCCCATAATCCAACATAATATTTAAAGGGGTCATGAACTGCCTTTGTTTTTTATTGTGTACTGTGTACTCTGATGTCCGCTTATAATGTTGTCAAGATTTTTACATTAAAAATATCATATTTTAGAAGTAATGGGCTATTTCCTGTCCTGATTTGACCCCCCTCATCTGAACGCTCTATTTGAATAGGCGGTGTGGATTATAGACTCGGAAGTAAACGCCCACTGCTATGATTGGCTAACAGTTGTGAATATTTGACAGCCTACATCCTTCATAGATGGACGCTGCTGTGATTTAGGTTAAGAACGCATAAATACATAATACATATCAAACAATCTGTAAGAGGAGACAAAGCAATAGTAACCACATAATAAAAACACTTACTCACACTTGTGTTGCGACATTACTGTTGGATCATTACTGACACAGCATCGTATTTTAGTTTCAGACTTTTTGAAAATCCTGCGTCGAATTGTGCCTTGTTTGTAAATGAATCCATGGTAAAATGAAGTGAACAAAGGACCAAGTTCTTACTGACGTGGTCTGGATCTTCATTAAAAGTAAAGTTCATCCACTCTTTCCTAACGTTGGGATCAGAAGGAACGCAATGCAAAAACTGTTTTTCCACAACTTGGCACTGCACAGCATCTTGTCTACAGAACATCTTTAGCATTTGGTTTCTGCGTAAACCTGCGTTTGCCTCTCGTTATTTACCCATTATGTGCATGAACCGGTGGGCGGGGCTAAACAGGCAGTGATATAGAAGCAGGCGTTGATCATCTTCTGCGGAGGCGGGGTTTAGCCACACTATTACATGATAGACTGGCACGTTTCAAAAGCTGTTGTTTTTGTCAGACTGCCTTCAGTATAAGCTGTTTTTAGACTAACAACAAAGTTTTGATTTCTGAAACTTGCAGAATGTTTTTATAGCACAATGACCCTTATATGTCAAAAGATCAAGGGAATTTTGATTTCTCAGTTCATGACCCCTTTAAAGGCCTCCCAATATAAAGTAACGTTTCCTGTGCTACTTCAGCTGTAATTTTAAAAGCTGCTTGTTAACTTTTTTGTTTAGAGAGCCGGGAGTTGTTGTAATGTAGTCTGAGCACATTACGTAGTCTGTAATGTGTTAAAAGGTATACTTACTAACCTAAAATTAAAGAATAAAGAAATTAATTGGAAAAATAAGAAAACTCTATTTTTGTTTAAAACTGAAATGTAGAAATAATGGTGATTAACCGAAAGAAGACACAAGTCATCTTGAAATCCAAAAATGCTTCTATGAACTAAACTCTGGAACACAGTGCATGCATATTAGGTTAGTTTTTCAATTTTGCCTTATAAATGCAACATTGTAACAATGTTGTCCCAAAAGTAACTGCAAAGTAAACAAACTACAGGTCTGAAAACACTTTAATCTTCACTGCACTTTTTAGATGTCATTTTGTTGCCTCTGTTTTAAGTGAATTACCATTTGTGTTGCTGAAAACCTTAGTCAAGTTCTTGAGTCCCACATTCCACAAAAATTAAAGTTGCATTCAGTAGTAGTAGCGATTCTAGCTAGCAATTATTATTATATGAATACACAATAATTAATTATCTTACTTGATGAACAAAAGGGAAGTGACTTGGGAAGCGACATACCCATATTTACACTCGTGTTTTGTCTTTGTCTGCCTGTTTAGTTTTAGAACGTAATGTTTATATTTTAACCCTTTTTTCACATAATGTATGGTGTAGATTAAACAGATCCATTCACTATATTTATTTTCATTTGTCCATCAATTTGCACATTGCACAGGACAACATTGGGCAGGCAGTAGAATAATTTACTGTTTAAATGCCAAAAATAAAGAGCCTTTTTTTTTCCGATTAATTGAAGACATAATAAAACCGATTTACATAATCAACAGATCAAAATCATTAGTGGCAGCCCTATAACATAATTAAAATAATTGTAGAAAACTATTAGAGTACAACAAAAAAATTTTTTACAAATTGTCAATTGACACTTCACAAAAACACAATTTATTTATTAATGTTTGAAACGTTTTAAATTAGCCCCAAACTACTGAGTGCACTTTTAATGCGTTAATGGCTGACTCTTTTCTGATATTAGGCTGCATTGAAGATGTTTAATGCAGTGGTTCCCAATTCCAATCCTGGCGAAGTCGAATTACCTTTGAAAAGTTACAGTACTTTTAATGTGCTCATTTGTTTTTGCTGAAGGACTGAAGCTATGAATTACACCTTCAGAACAATGTTTCTTCATCAACTCTGATGGTTACATTGTCTTGTCTTCTTCTCTTCAGGGCGGAGGTCCGGCGGGACCGTACCCTACAGGAGGTTCCTCCACAAACCCCTTTCTTTAAAGTGCTTTTTAGGCCACATCTCAGCAGCGTCATGCACACATTCCACATCACCAATGCTCTAAAACATTGTCTTCAAGAATCTGAAAGTATTCAGATTTTGTATTTACTGCACTGAGCTGTGGATACACAGGTGATGGTCTTCCCCACCCATCTGTGTATTCTGGACAAAACTCCACGATTGTCCCTCCTCATTTATGCCTTCGACTCAATAAGTAATGTTTTATGCCTAGAAAGTAAGCTCCTTGTGCATATCAGCATTTGTAATCCTTTTAAAAACATGTTATTCACAAAGAGAAACTGTGACAGGACAGCAGAACACAATGGTGTCTAGGGATGCTGTGATTAGCTGTACAAACAACTTCAGTTTGTCCTTAGCACCTGCTCTAGCAGAAATGTTTCGTTCTGTTGAAGCCAAAACACATTGTGAGGAATAGATGCCACTAATCGCCTCAAGGAGGTAAGAAAACATGGTTTGGATTAAAACCTGACACCTACTGTAAGGGCAGAGGAGCTCAGCACAAGCTGCTATGTAGATAAAGCAGGTGTCTACAGCACAAAAGGACTGAAGTAGATGTACGTGGTAGATTTCGCTTTTCTATGATCTCCCCTCTGGGTCTCTATAGCTGCACCTTGGGAAATTGGCAGGTCTGACCTGCGGTGATCTCCGTCGATGGACTTTTGACAACATCAAAAGTTACCATTACAGGTATACAAGTTAATGTGTACATATATAAATATATGTATAAAATATTAAATGATTTTTAACTACTGTTACATGCATCTGTTTGTGTGTTTTTTCTCTCTTTTTTTTGTATTTCATTGAACATTGCTTGAGATTTTAGTTTGTTCTAAATTATATGCATGCATGGTTACAATGTTAATATCTCCCACCCTACACTGCTGGACAAACATTTGGAATATTTAAGTTTTTTTTTATTGTTTTGAACGAAAGGGATTTTACAAAACTATTTGGCAGCCCCACTGTTTTTAACATTTATAATAATATGAAATGTTTCTTGAGCACCCAATCAGCATATTAGAATGATCATGTCACACTGAAGACTGGAGTAATGGCTGTTGAAAATTCAGCTTTGCCAAACAGGAATAAATTACGTCTTAAAATAGAATAGAAAATTGAATTTTTAATTGTAACAAGATTTCACAATATTACTGTTTTTATATAAGTAAATGCAGAGGGGAGCATTAGTGACATTAAAAAAAAATTGTTCTAAACTTTTAGCTGGCAGTGTAATTTCACATAGGAAAGTAAATGATAGCAAAGAAGAGAAAAAGATGTAATGCTGAAAAATCAGATTCATCTTAGGCTGCGTTTACACATCAAAATTAAAACTACTGGAGCAAATAAAAAGCATATGGAACTAATGAAACAAGTTGACACCCACAGACTGAGTGACACCTGTTTTTTTTTTTTTCATCAATTACTTCAACCCTTCTGTTGTTGCATGAACAGTCATCAAATGTTCTTTAGAACATTTTAATTAACGCATTTACCTATGATCAAAGGTGCATGATTTCTACATTTATTCTGTTAAAGCTGCCAAATGAAATCATCCATTTTATTTTTTGTCAACAAAGATGAATATTTATTTTTTATGGTTTAAACAGTAGAATCATTAATTCAAATTCATTATATTCAATATAAATTCGATAAATTTAAACTTATTTTTTTCACATTTTAATTGTTCACATCTACACTAAAATACAGTGACAAAGCCATAAAAAAAGAATTTCGCAATTATAGAAAAGAGAAAAAAAGCCTTGAAAAAATTGCATTTATGTAACGTTAGTCTAAGTAGCCTATTCAGATACGCTTTGCTATGACAAATCAAGGTAGTCTGTAGGGAGTATGACCGATGAGCAGAACCCATTAGCTAACTACAACATAATGTATAATACAGTGTAATGTTTCAGATGGACAGATAACCATTGCCTGACATAAGCGACGCCAAAACCGTGCTCCCGATGGCGGGCGAACATTTAACACATTCAGCTTTCGTGAAGACACGACTATTCGTCTAATAAAGAGAAAAGCGTCCGTCCAAACAATAAATAAGAACAGGCTGCATCCAGCCAACGACAGAATGCGATATCTAAATATGTCGAGGATGAGTGTGAAATCACGCTAATAATTCCCTCTGGAGATGACGCACGCTCTCTGACTGTTGTCCTGGTAACGCGTCAACGGTATCCGGGAATGGCGAGCTTACTGGGAGAAACTCTGTTTGAGATCAGTGGACAAGGTCCTGCGCCTATGAAGGACTATTTCCACTTTGCAATAACAAAATCTCAGGTTTGTCGAGTTGTTTATATAATTAACACAAGCTAGCGGCAGCTACATGACCAAAAGTTTGCTGTTTGTTTATCTCTTCTCCTCTAGACCTTCCAAACGCAATGCTAAATTGCACGTTAGTCACAAATGTTACCAAATTGTTTGGTAGAGAACGAGATTAATACATGTGTGTCCTCTTCATCAGGTCTGGGATTGTAGACTTAAGCTTTAATGATCACACTGAAATGTAAAAGTTGAAATGGTAGAGATATTTTACATAAAGACACTATCGGTTTCTACTGAAGATCCTACAGTCTGAAAAAAGAACTTTCAGATCTTTATTGTTAGATATTATTTATCATAATTACAAACATCCTTCACTGCAGGTAATTTGGAGCTGGTGGAAGATATCTTTGAGATCAGACTGCAGGAACACACCACCAGGACAACTGAGAGAATCACATGAAGACTTTTTAGATGACAATCGTCTGCAAAGTGAGTTATTCAGTCAAACTTGTATACACTTCATATATTTAAGCTAAATTTCAAATGAAGTGTGTAAAGTCTCGTAATGGAAACTGTGGCTCATTCAATGAACAATCTGATCTGTCTCATCCAGATCAAGTGGGCATGGTATTTGGTCCTCACATCTTGCAATACTCCCAAAATTTATGCCAGGGCCACTATGATTACATTGTCCGTCTCCCCAATGCTTTACTGTTCAACATCATGGAACATCTGGACCTTGAAGACATTTCAGTCGTTTCACGCACCTGCCGTAGGTTTAAAGAGGTCAGGCCTATTGTAATCCCTTTGCTGTTAAAAGTGTCATTTAACAAATCAAAATGGCTTTTATTTTAAATAAAATAGCTTAAGCACACATTTCAAGCAAAACATTTCACATGAAATGTTAGCATTTTTACATCATTCCATTTTTTTAATTACTTTTTGAGGTTGCTGTGTGTTAATGGTTACATGTAAAGTGTCTACGTTGTCTGTTAACTCAGTTGTGGGTTTTTCTCTCCAGCTTTGTAACTCTGAGGAGTTCTGGGAGCAGACAGTGAGGAAGAATTGTGACACTGTGACACCAACAGTGGAGGCTTTAGCTGAGGAGGTTGGCTGGAGGACAATTTTCTTCACCAACAAGCTGCAGCTGCAGATGCAGATTAGTCGCCGGAAGCAGAAGGAGAATCAGCCCTGCGAGGATAAAAACGAGCCAAGTCCCTCTTCAGCACCTTTGGAGTAAACGATTGAAGACTGTTTACAAAGCCTTTTTTAAGTCTGATTAAGACTTTATTTCTCGAAACACCATTTTTGCTTGCATTGAAGATTCATTCTTGCAAATAGTGTGCACACACTGACTTTGTTGTACATCTGACAGACCGTTACATTTTCTCAAATCTAAAATGTTTTTGAGCCAAAGAACCAGTTTTAAGTGAAATATATATTTACGCTGCATTTCACAACTTGTAAAACAAACTCATAATAGCTCATTTTCTGGCATAATTATTGCAGACTTTGGGGTTATTATAATACATATCCAAAGACTGAGATTATGCCAGCATGTGTTTTCTCTACTTTACCAAACATAACTTCCACAGTTCCAACAGTATTGTCCTGTCAGATGCCAATTTTTGTGAATAGAAACCTAAAATGTAGAAAAAAATTGAATGTTATGTTGTTGCTAAAACAGACCTGTTTTGTTCATTAAAATAAATAGCACATTTCAATAATATATTCTACAGTATGTTCAAATATTTCAATTATTAGTAAAAACACTGGAATAAAAATAACTATTTATCCAAGTTTCCAAAAAAAATAAAACAATTTCCAATCCAATTATTTCACAGCTCATCTGTTGCTGGATTCCTTTGAACCATAACCAGATAACCATGGAAATCCAGAATTAGCTTTAGCAGTCATTAAACCTGTGAACACCAATCATATCTCAGATATTCTCAGCCATTGGAGAAGTGCCAATTTATCACCTCAGCTGTCCTTGATAATTTTAAATAACGGTATGCTTGAGATAATAAGCGTTATTTACGAGCATGTTGTTAAAAACACCCCTCATACGCTCAGTAGATTACTGTTGCGTAGCATTGTGTCACAACACAGGAAAAGACCATGCGGTGGGGGATGTTGGGAACCTGAGATGCTGTGAATAAACCGCTGGCTGCAGGTGAGAATCACTCAGATGATCTGCATCTGTGAATAAGCATGACAAAGACCACAGGGAAGGACACTGAAAGGCAACGTTGTTAATTTTGGCTCCAAACAAGCTGAGGAAGAAGGTGATTCTGAGATTGAACAATTTATTAATCAAGCTCCAGTAACAAGTGACAGATCAAAAATGAGCAACACCAGTGACCGGATGGATTTGGCTTTTGTGCTTCAAACAGGTGAGTGGATTTCTAGTTTTCTCAAACTTAACTGTAAAATGTTGTCCAAAAAGTTGAATTGGTAAGATTTCTAGTGTTTTCTTGAACATGATCATCTGCTCCTGTAGTGCTGTCAAATTTGTCAGATTTTATTTCTATTATGTAACTCAATAATTTTTTTGTGACTTTGTATTCTCAATCTCTATGTAGCTAACATTGTTTTTGACTTTTTCATTTTCTCAAGTGACCAGCTCCAATCAAGCTAACAGCAATAGGCTTTTGGAGACCATAAAAGCATTTGTCCACTTTGGAGCTTTCATTGTCACTGGTCTCTTTACCTGCCTCATCATAGTAACAGTGCGGCACAACCAGGAGCTGCATCAGAACCTTCGCTACGTACTATTGTGTCAGCACTGCATCTGTGTGACTGGCTTCAACATTATGGGCACAGTTGTACACGCTCTTCGCAGCCTACGTTGGCCAGTCTCTCGAATCACCTGTTGGATCCTCTTCGACCTGCAGGTGGTGATGGCACGAGGTTTGATGATCACCCTCACACTGATGTCCATCAGCACTTGTCTGTCCATTTGCATGCCACTTCACTACCCCATTCTGGTCCAGCGCTTGTACCGCTGGGTCGCATTGGTGGCTTGCATTCTTGCCCTACTCAACCCCGTAGTGTTCACCGTCCTAGCCTGCATGCGCTTTCCGTGGGACTACATGGTTGGGCTGGACACAGAGTGCTCTACAGCATTGGACGGCACCGCATGCATCGCCAGCGCTTTAGCATTGCTGTTATTGCTGGTGCTGCTTATTATCATAAGCTACGTGGCGATTTACCTGGAAGGCAGACGTGCTGGCCATTTCACGCAATCCAACAGTAAAGGCCGGCGCACCATTCTCATCCACAGCCTACAGATGAGCCTGCACATTCTTCCCTCTGTCATCATCATCTCCCGGCATCAGGAGGCGCTCCCCGTAGCAGTGTCGATTTTTATCCTCTTCAGTTTTGCGCAGTCCCTGAGCCCCGTGGTGTTCGGCCTGCGCTGCAAAGAGCTCTACAAGGATATGCCACAATTTCTGCCATGCTTCTGGGGAAACTGTGGCAGCTGTGGTCTGTGGTCACATTGGGAGCATGGAGAGCACCAGCACTGGGACAGTCACCAGTGCGGAGACTTCCGCCAGTATAGAGACTACCGCCTCCACCTGTATGGCCACCAGCACCCCATCTGCCATTACCACAGAGCATGAGAGCGAGACTGAGGGGTCAGACTTTGCTGAGTTAACCGTATAAGTTAGAAACAAGTGGGACGAGATGGACAACAGTGTCTCAACAGTGTTAACAAATAGACAGTGGCCTCTTTATTAAAAACACAGAATAGAGAGGTCAACAAAAGTGACAAAACTGAGTTTAACTTTTTTTGTTTAATCTAAACATCAAAAGTTTGGGGTCAGGAAGATTTAAAAAAAAAAACTTTTATTCAGCTATTTATGTAAAAATTGATCAAAAAGTGACAGTAAATAATTACTGTTACAAAAGAATATGGCTGTGTCCGAAATCTCTATAAGCAGCGTTCCAAAGCGGGAAGGCATCAAAGCACGTCCAAATCCAAATTCTGCTTTACTTCCTGTCTCCGGAGGTACCTTCTTCTGATCGAATTTTGAAGGCAGCATAGATGTATCCTTCACTGCCTTTGATATCCCACAATCCTGTGCGTTCCATTCCATGATGGTTGAGCAAAAAAAATAAAAGATGACATCTGAAAGTTGCATTTGGTGGTCAGTTTGTAAATGTATATTTCTGACTAACTTTTTGCACTTTTGATGTTATTTCTAGTGAGAAATCAGTATTATAGTACAACCCCAAATCAGAAAAAGTTGGGACAGTATGGAAAACGCAAATAAAAAAAGAAAGCAGTGATTTCTAAATTTACTTTGACTTGTATTTCATTGCAGACAATATGAACACAAAATATTTCATGTTTTGTCTGGTCAACTTCATGTCATTTGTAAATATACATCCTTTCCTGTCATTCAGACCTGCAACACATTCCAAAAAAAGTTGGGACAGGAGCAATTTAGGGCTAGTAATGAGGTAAATTGGTTAAATAATGATGTGATTTGAAACAGTTGATGACAACAGGTGATTGTAATTATGATTTGGTACAAAAGCAGCATCCAAGAAAGGTCTAGTCCTTTAGGAGCAAAGATGGGCCGAGGATCGCCAGTTTGCCAACAAATACGTGAGAAAATTATTGAAATGTTTAAAAACAATGTTCCTCAAAGAAAGATAGGAAGAGATTTGGATATTTCACCTTCAACAGTGCATAACATAATTAAAAGATTCAAGGAATCTGGAGGAATTTCAGTGCGTAAAGGACAAGGGCGCAAGCCTAAGCTGAACAACCGTGATCTCCGATCCCTCAGAATCTGGGGAAGAATCGTCATCAAGAATCGTCATTCATCTATAAGCGATATCACCACATGGGCTCAGGACTACTTTGGCAAACCTTTGTCAAGTACCACAATACGTAGTTACATCCACAAATGCCAGTTAAAACTGTACTGTGCCAAAAGGAAGCCCTATGTTAACAGTGTCCAGAAGCGCCGTCGACTTCTCTGGGCTCGGAGGCATCTGGGATGGACCATCACACAGTGGAAACGTGTACTGTGGTCAGATGAATCAGTATTTCAGGTATTTTTTGGGAGGAATGGACGCCGTGTGCTCCGGACCAAAGAAGAAAAGGATCATCCAGACTGTTACCAGCAACAAGTCCAAAAGCCAGGGTCTGTCATGGTATGGGGTTGTGTCAGTGCCCTTGGCAAAGGTAACTTGCACTTCTGTGATGGCACCATTAATGCTGAAAAGTACATAGAGATTTTGGAGCACAATATGCTGCCTTCAAGAAGACATCTTTTCCAGGGACGTCCATGCATATTTCAACAAGACAATGCAAAACCACATTCTGCACACATTACTAAGTCCTGGCTGCGGAGGAAGAGGGTACGGGTACTTGACTGGCCTGCCTGCAGTCCCGACCTGTCTCCAATAGAGAATGTGTGGCGCATTTTGAAGCGCAAAATGCGACAACGAAGACCCCGTACTGTTGCCCACCTTAAGACTTGTTTGCAGGAAGAATGGGACAAAATTACACCTGAAACACTTCATCACTTGGTGTCTTCAGTCCCTAAACGTCTTTTAAGTGTTGTGAAAAGGAATGGCAACATTACAAAGTGGTAAATGCTTTACTGTCCCAACTTTTTTTGGAATGTGTTGCAGGTCTGAATGACAGGAAAGGATGTATATTTACAAATGACATGAAGTTGACCAGACAAAAAACATGAAATATTTTGTGTTCATATTGTCTGCAATGAAATACAAGTCAAAGTAAATTTAGAAATCACTACTTTCTTTTTTTATTTGCGTTTTCCATACTGTCCCAACTTTTTCTGATTTGGGGTTGTAATTAAATATTCGTTTAGTTATCACCAAAACTCATTCTATATTGTTCTAGATCATTAAACCGTTGCACTGCCTGCAAAATCATTGACTGATAAGGCAGCAAGTCAGCTTTCAGACGCAGCCTATAACAAAAAGTTTTTCCTGAGCAAAAACATTTTAAAAAATCATATTGACCCCTAACTTTTGAATGGTGGTTTACATGTTGACACTATGAAGGTTTTTTATTCATTATGAAGTCTTTAAATGACTAAATTTAGGTGCTTATGCATTAAATTGTACACTCTCAGAAATAAAGGTACAAAAGCTGTCACTGGGGCGTTACCTTTTCAAAAGGTATACTTTTGTACCTATTAGGTTCAAATATGTACAATTTAAGTACTAATATGTACCTTTAAGGTACCAAAATGGACCCTTTAGGCACAAACATGTACCTTTTGAAAAGGTACTGCCCCAGTGACAGCTGTTGTACCTTTATTTCTGAGAGTGTATCTGTTTTGGCCACAATATATTATTTTATCTAAATTATGAGTAAAATCATGTTGTTTCTCTTTATATACTGAATCATCTGAATCTAAATGTTTTGACTGATTCATTTAAGGCTATTTTGGTGCCAACAAGCCTTCTATCTCTTTAGGTAAGTTAGCAGTCATTGTACTGTCAAATGCACATCTACAGAATAATTGACACACAGCAGCCTCACTGAGGAGTTTAATCCACTTAAATCATACTGCTAGATCATACTACATACAAAGAGATCTGAAACTGGTAGTCAAATTTCACAGCTCATTTCTGTTAGTTGGTGAAAATGTTAACGACTGAATTTCTGCAGAACAAGTAATGCTGAAGGTTTGCATAGAATTGTGATGCACAATTGTGTTTGAACAGGACGCTGCTAAGCTAGTACAGTATATATAAGCTTTAAAAACTGGAGTTTGATTCTCTAGGTCTGTGTTAATATTTGATACACATTTCAGAAAATATTTTCATTCAAAATATTTTATTATTTTGAAAGGTTATTCTCTGTGGTGTAATACCAGGTTACTAACAATGGTACTATATATTTACAGTATGCTGGTATTATATGTATTACCATTGTTCGTTTATGTTTGTTCATAATAAACGGATGTTACGGTTAAATAAAAAAAAATGCAATAACTGTAAATAAGATGTCTGTTTATTGTAAAGTGTTAATGCATGTTTTGATGTTATGATATTTTATATAGTGTATTCTGAAATATGCATAATGGTTCTAAGTGATATAATTTTATGTAATTATTTTGTAGTCGTTATGGGCACGTTTAATTCTTTTGTTGTTTATTCCAGTTTATTCCTGTACAGGTGTGTGGTCGATGGCTAATTTCGCTGGTACTTGTGACTAGTGACAATAAAGGGCTACTACTACTACTACTTTATTCTGTTGTGTAACACTCATAACATGACAAGACGTCTCTAATATAAAGACATTCAGACAAAAAAATTCATAACTAATGGCCCAATTGTGTCTAATTGAATAATGGACACAGAACTATTAAATCAGTTTCTGTCTGTGAGAGTAACTGGACGCTGTTGAGGTTTTTTTTTTTTTTTTTTTTTTTTTTATGTACATAAAAACAGGAGCATTCAAGGTGGACTTATTTACCTTTGCATCTGTAATCCTCCCGTTTCAGTATTGTGTGTATTATGTATTAATAAGTGCTTTGACTTTTCCATTGTCTCCCTTGTCCTGTTCGCTTTGTCACTGAAAGTAAACAACACATTGATTCAATCACAATTCAGTTCTCTTGCTGTATTCCAGTTCCAGAAAATGGCTGCGTTCAGATCTAATTTCTGTCACAGAGCTATAAATCTTAACATTAAACAATACTGTTTTCAGCTTTATTCTGTTTTGAACTTGCACTTAAACATTATTTATTTGTGACAGCTTGTGACATACTTTTGATCATGGTGTTTGATTTTATTGTATATTGTATTTAAGTTGTATGATCCCTATTTAATAGTATTACATGTGCTACATTTTAAGTGCAGGGTTACATGATTGTGACTGATGTCAGATGAAGAAATGTTCTGCAGTATTTTAAATGTTCTCTCTGATCTAACCTTATTTGTAAAACTTTATAACCACAAACCCTTCAAACACTGCACAGTGTAAACGTTGATATTTGATTACTTAGAACTGTCATAGAGCCAAGACTTTGCCATGAACAAGATTTTAAAACAATGTGGCCATAATAACTCATAGGCATTGTGACGATGCATGTGATATGAGTTTTAGCAATAACCGGTAGGTTTTGTAGGTGTTAATTATCATTTTCAAGTGTCATTGTCTATAATTGTCTCATCAGCTGAACATGACAAACTAACAATTTGTACAAACACCTCTTTTTTACATTATAGGTCTACTACAGGATGCATCATTAAAAAAAAACATTGGATGAATGGGTGCCGTCAGAATGAGAGTCCAAATAGCTGATAAAAACTAATATAAATTAATCACAAGTAATCCACACAACTTCATGTCCACCAATTAACATCTTGTGAAGCAAAAAGCTGCATGTTTGTAATAAACAAATCCATCATTAATTTTTTTTTTTTCTTTTACTTTAAACTGTCACTTCTGGCCAAAATGCATAATCCATGCATAACCTCTGTCCATTCACATCCAAATCCATCAACATATTTGTTTAGAACTGTTTTGAACCGTGCTTGATCCGTGCCTATGTCTCTCCTGATTCACATGACGTGAATATAAAGCAATATTATGGATAGAGGATGTATTTTAACCAGAAGCAACAGTTTGAAGTTTAAAACGTCTTAATTATGGACTTGTTTATGACAAACATGCAGCTTTTCACTTCACAAGATGTTAAATGATGGACTGGAGTCATATTGTGGATGTTTGACACCTGTACAGGTGTGTGGTTTCAGGTTGAATGCTTAGTACAGATGCTCTAAATGCTCTGTCTGTAACTGATCCATAGTTGACTGTTGCATCTCCATAAGTGGTTACTTGACCCAGAAACAAAACAAAGACACCTGTGTGTGTTTATTCTTTAAGTGTGTGTGTCTATTCCTCACCATGCCTCCCTTCATATTTAACACCAGGTGCATCACATCGGACTAAGCTTTGTAGCCGTCAATAGAACAGCATTAGCATTTCATGGCTCAAATGCAGTGCACCTAAGAAACATGATAGGTGATGGGAAGCCAATGTATGAATATAATCAGTTATTTTCATATAATGAAAAATACATTCAAACATTTTTTGTTGCTTCATCTATACTGAGCAAGAGAAAATTCTAATTTCTAATTAAACAATTCTAATTAATGATTATAAAAATAAACAACATGTAATAATAATAATTAGTGATTTGTAACTACACTCAAAAAATGCTGGGTTAAATACAACCCAGCGCTGGGTAAAATATGGACAAACCCATCAATTGGGTTGTTTTTAGACTCAGCGGTTGGGTTACTGCCCAGAAGGTTGGGTTAAACATTTAACCCAACTGTTGGTTGAAACCAACCCAGCATGTGTTCTGTCCAATATTTACCCAGCATTAAATGAAACAATATTTACAAACACATTATTCCTTATTTAGCATGGGCTTTTATTCAAAGTGAATAAAACACCATAAAATATAGTGGTACCATATCACATTTAAGATAAAATACATTGGGATTACACAGTAATAACTGTAATGAGATATCACGATCACTGTGACAGTAATTGATTATGCATTTAAAAACTTCAACTTGGAGAAATAAATGTGTTTAACGAAACCCGACCTGATACTCTAAAGCAGCAGTGAAGAAATCAATAGAAAACAGTGCACAATTGTCCATGAGTCATGACATATTTTTCATTTACATATATACAGTATATGTATTTTTATTTTTTTCCTAATATGTCTGCCTGCATCTTCTAATCATGTAACTAACCTCTAGGCTGGATTAATTTCCCTTATTGACACTAAAGGTGCCTTTCTGGTCATCAAAAAAATAAATAGGCCTATTTATTTGGGGAAGAAAATTACCCTTGGTTTTGCTTATTTCATAGCTGGCTTTAATGTCCTAAATACACAACTAAATAACATTTTAACACATATCGATGACTACAAATCTTATGTTCACAAGTGCTATGTACTTAGATTTGTTTTTGTTTTCTTCACACATGACATCTCATATCTCAAGCACTAACACTGTTAGATGCAAACAAGAGCGCTTTTCATCTCTGGAGAAGGCCGAGAGCTTCAATGCACTTAAAAACAGATGCTGATTGCGTTGCTTCTGCACTATGTAAAATGGCTTGGTGGCAATGTCTGTAAATTCTAGAATGGCTGATATCACTTAAAGAATAAGTGTGGACTCCTAATCTGGCATAAAAGCAAAATATGGCAAATGAATGTGTTCTAAAACAAACAGATAATTAAGTACTTCCAGTGTGCGGTATCCTATGTTATATAGGTCGTACAAAGGTCACTTCCCCCAGGGTTTGACGAGATCCTATTCAGAGGAACAGAATGACAGAATATGATACAGAGGAACACAAATCAAGAAAGATATCTTATCCTACTACTCTGAGAAACTGCCTTTAAAATGAGAATGTTCTGAATTAATATAAATGAATTATATTCATTATATAATTATAGAATATAAATGAATTATATTCTTCCCATATTTGACCCAGTCAAAGGTGGCTTTCACCTGGTAAAATCAGAACGCAGGCCGCAAACTAGACCTTGATTGATGCAAACACAGGAGGACGCTGTAATTTCATTATTCCTATTATTATACGAATATATAATCCCCCCCCCCCCCCAACACACACTCACTCACGCACAAAAACAAAAAAACAGGAGGTGGGAGGGATATATGGCTTTTAACCAGGGCTGCCAACTTTTGAGGTTAGTTGTCACATTTTTACCTTTTAATATTTCTCAGGGACAATTCATGGCTACTTATAGCTACAAAAAAAAAGCTATTACACATTTTCCACTGTTATCACACAGGAATAGGATACTTAATCAATTACTTACCAGTACTGGTTTATGTTTTCACATATCAGAGTAGAACCTGCCTATTCTAACAGCAGCCTATTCTAACATTATATTAAATGCTTTTCAGCAAAATTTCAATGCTAAACTATTATGAAGCATGAAGCAATTTATGAAATAGGAAAAATGGGAAATAAAAATAACAAAAAAAAACAATTTGACCAAAAATATTGTAACAACAACTTGCTCCGATAAAAATGAGACAAACATCAAATCAACAACATTCAAATCAATTTTTTTATTATTATTATATTCTTGTTTCAATGTATGCCACATGTTGTATTTTGTTCACTTGTTTACACAACACAGAAATAGTTTGGAGGACAGAATTCACAAATAAATAAAATAAAATAAAATATTCTGGCAAGGAACAAGATAGTCTGAAACCAACATGCCAAATGTCAATATCATGAACATTTTTGACATAGGCTATTTTTGTTAGTTTAAAAAGTCATGATTTTACAAACATGCAAAACGTAAAATGTACATTTATATTGAAGGCATTTAGCAGATATTCTTTCTAAAATGACTCTTTGTGGTTAATTGACTTTCTGCTGAGAGACCTTCAGTGCCATGATGCTGTTATTGTTGCTTAGATCTCTGTCCATCTGAAAGGAAGATGTTTATTTTCAGCTGTTTCTTCTCGGTCAAAGTTCTTTCCACAATTTTAATGATTTTTACCAGTTCATAATTATTATAACATAATAACAGTTATCCACTAGAGGGCAGTGTGACTTGTGACATGACGCGATGGATGAGACACTGCACCGATTGACTTTTAGCATGAGAGCTAAAGCTATCTAATAAGAGAAAGTGGAGCCATTGCCAACAGGCAAACAACCTCCTCTGACATCAATTTTTACATTATTTTTCTTTTAGCTTCCCTATGAAACGAGGTACTAGACCTCTTTACTCTTAAAACATTTTTTGTAATATATGGATAATTCCTTAAAGCCAGTCAGTGTAACTGAGCAGATGTTTAGCTGATGTAACCATTCACTGGATTTACTGTTGACACTTGACATTCCCTTCCACTTGACATTTACAGGAAATTCTGAAACAAAGCATATTTCAAAAGAACCCCCTTGAGACTATAACCTCCTCAAACATTAAGCTGAAAATTCTGAGCCAATTTGTTAAAGTTATAACATCATTAAAAAAACATAGTAGACATGCAGAATGATGTCTTTATTAATAATATATCTAATTAACCTGTCAAGACACTTACAAGCAGTGGACACAGTAAATGTGCAATGCTTGATATATTTTGTATTTTACATGGTCATAGTTCCCTGTCGATACTCCACTCGTACTGCGTCTTGATAAAGACGCATATGGGAAAAAGCCTTTTTTCTCCTGAACTGAAGTCTTATTCAATCACGCAGTGAAACTGCACGACTATTGGTTCGTGCAGTGGTAAAAAACGAACCAATGGGTCGGCAGCGGAGCTGCACGAACCTATGGCGACGATTCCCGCCAGATCCCGCCAAAATGGGCGGGGCATCTGGCTATATAAGCGGTCGTTTCGCCATAGGATCCTCAGATTTCTTCTCCTTCAGCGACGACGACTTCGTCTACACTGACCCAGAAGCCTACTCGCCGTTGACACGCCTCGCAGCTGGACCCAGCGACCTCGATCTGCTCGGCTGATCCGCCTTTTCTACGCGCCCCAGCATCGCAGCAGTTCCGGTCCCGTTCGCTGCCGCCATCCGGCGATTATCACGTAAGTCTCTAAAAGAGCAAATCGGCGTTCTAATGCCGCGCCGTTACTGCGGCTCGTGCAGGTCTCCCCTGCACGCCGATGACGGTCACAGCGAGTGTGTTTCCTGCTTGGGGAAATCCCATGCAGATGCTGCACTCACTGGCTCTGATTGTTCTCACTGCGAGAGCATCAGTCTCGCCTCTCTGCGCTCGCGGATCGCTTTCTTTTCAGAGAGCGACCCCGCCCCTCGCGCCCTCCCGTTTTCTTCCTCCCAGGGACCTGTGAGGAAAAAACAGCGGGGCAGAGGTTCTCAGAGCCCGGTTGAGAGCGAGCTCACACCGGCTCAGATCCCGCGTGCCTCGCTTTCGCCACACAGAGAGGTGTCTCCCGTCCTTTTTTCCCAACCTGACCAGCGTCCCTCTGCAAGCGTGAGCGATCTGGTCTCGTTCGGGGGAAGTGACGATGAGCTGGCCGATGACAGCATGTCACTGGTAGCTTCAGATGCTGAGGAGCTGTCGGGCTCAGTGACTGACCCCGCCCCCTCAGGTTTGCCCGCGCCCAGCGCCGCCAAAGCCGGGATGGATGCCGAACTTTTCCGTGTCCTCTCAAAAGCGGTTGAAGAGCTGGGTTTGGAGTGGTCTCCACCAGAGGAGCCCTCTCGCAGCCGTCTGGATGAGTGGTTTCTGCCGGGGCGCCGTCAGGCCCCTCAGCAACGACCATCGCCGTTCTTCCCTGAAGTTCACGACGAGCTCACGAGATCTTGGCGCTCCCCTTACTCTGCCTGCCTCCGTACTTCCGCTTCATCCGCCCTCAGTACGATTGACGGCGCTGAAGAAAAGGGATATGAGAGGATGCCTCAACTGGATGAGTCAGTGGCTGCACATCTCTGCCCACCCACTGCCATCGGCTGGAAGGCGAAGGCCAGTCACCCGTCCAAGCCATGCAGGACCACTTCAGCGCTCGCTGGACGCTCCTACGCTTCAGCTGGACAGGCGGCTTCGGCGCTCCACTCTATGGCGGTTCTCCAGGTCTATCAGGCCAAGCTCCTCTCTGCCGTAGATGAGTCTGAGCCTGATCCTGCGACTCTCAGGGAGCTGAGAAGCGCAACGGACCTGGCTTTGCGAGCCACCAAGACTACCGCCCAAGCCAGCCTGGTAGTGCTCGAGCGCCACCTGTGGCTCACGCTGACGGAGATCAAGGACGCGGACAGGGTCTCCTTCCTTGATGCTCCAATTTCCCCCAGCGGCCTCTTTGGACCTGCGGTGGAAGGATTCGCTGAGCGCTTCACGGAGGCACAGAAGGCGTCACAGGCTATGCGACACTTCCTGCCCAAGCGCTCCAGCCCAGCAGCTCCAGGATTGCGCCGACTCAGCAGCCCGCGAAACCTGCACCTGCCGTTTCCGCCCCTCAGCCTGCTAGGACTCAGCAGCCGCGAGGGCGTTCACGCTCAGCCAGACGCCACCCCACTCAGAAGCGCCAGGGCCCCCGACCCAAGATAGCGTTGGACCCTGCGCCTCCGGCGTCCTCCTGATCTGCAGGACAGGAAGAGGAGAGGGTCGAGTCCCGCCACAGCCGGACCGCCCACCAAAAGGCCTCTCGTGAGAAACCTCTTGGCACCCCGTTTTCTTCCGGGTGCAGAGGGAATTGTGTTTGTTGCTACAGGGTCCGTACAAGCGCCCATGCAACCGTCCGCTGTGAAACATTCTCAAAAAGAGAGCAATTTTCCTCTTCCGTCCCTCACGAGTGCCCTGCCTCCGTGCAGCCGGCCACTCGAGTTTATCCAACCCCTTGCCACGCGGGCCGAGGCCAGGCAGGCCATCCCCGGAGTGTCAGAGTGGGTTATGGGGATAATAAAACGAGGTTATTCACTCCAATTCGCTCGAAGACCCCCGCGTTTCAGCGGCGTGGTCTCCACCTCGGTGCAGGGCGAGAACGCTCGCGTTCTGCGCTCAGAGGTGATGACGTTGCTGGAAAAAGGAGCCATAGAAATGTTACTTCCTCGTCCCCAAAAAGGATGGCGGCCTCCGGCCCATCCTCGATCTCAGACGCCTGAATCACGCCCTCATGAGACGGCCGTTCAGGATGATCATGCTGAAGCAGATCCTCTCGCAGATTCGCACAGGGGACTGGTTCTGTTCTCTGGACCTGAAAGACGCATACTTTCACATCCAGATAGCCCCCCATCACAGACGATTCTTGAGATTCGCCTTCGAGGGAGTGGCTTACCAGTACACGGTCCTACCCTTTGGGCTGTCTCTGGCCCCCCGTACTTTTACGAAGTGCATGGACGCGGCTCTTTCCCCTCTGAGACAGAAGGGAATCCGCATTCTCAACTACCTCGACGACTGGCTCATTCTGGCCCAGTCAGAGGTGGAACTACTTTCACACAGAACCCTCATCCTCAGCCACTTAGAGCGCCTGGGGCTCAGGGTCAATTTCGCCAAAAGCGCACTGTCTCCCAGCCAACGAGTATCGTTCCTGGGTACAGTTCTGGACTCAGCTCGCATGAGAGCGGTGATAGCGCCAGAACGCGCTCTGGCCATTCAGAAACTCGCGGCCACCTTCAAGAGCGACACCGCTCGCCCACTAAAAGTGTTTCAGAGAATGCTGGGCCTTATGGCCGCAGCATCGTCAGTGTTACAGCTGGGCCTGCTCCGCATGCGCCCCCTTCAACGCTGGTTGAAACCACGGGTTCCACACAACGCATGGCGTCATGGACGCTTGCATATCAGGGTGAATCAGGCCTGTGTGACAGCCCTGACCCCCTGGAAGAACCCACGGTGGATGAAGAAGGGCGTGGCCATGGGGTTGGTCCACACCAGGAAAGTTGTCACGACAGACGCCTCCAACACAGGTTGGGGGGCGCTGTACGAAGGCAAACCGACCTTCGGCCATTGGTCGAAGGCGGAGAGCGGCTTCCACATCAACTGCTTGGAAATGCTAGCAGTTTGTCGAGCCTGCCAGTTTTTCCTGCCGGACCTAATAGGACGCCATGTGCTGATTCGCTCAGACAACATGTCCGTGGTGTCCTATATAAATCACCAGGGAGGTGTCTCCTCGAAGCGCCTCTTTATTCTGGCAGAGCGCCTTCTGGAATGGGCTCAGCTCAACCTGCGCTCGCTGAGGGCAGCACACCTGCCGGGCAGACTGAACCAAGGAGCGGATATGTTATCTCGGAGCAATGTCCCCTCAGAGGAGTGGATGCTCCATCCGCAGGTGGTTCAGAAGATCTGGAAGACCTTTGGCAAGGCAGAAGTAGACCTTTTCGCCTCCAAAGACAACTCTCACTGCCCAACTTATTATTCGAAGGACAGGGACGCGTTGGCCCACGACTGGCCCAACCTCCTCCTTTATGCATTCCCCCCAATTGCCCTGCTTCCACAGGTCGTCAGGCGTGTCAGGGAACAGGGTCACAAGGTGCTATTGGTGGCCCCCTTGTGGAGGAACCAACCTTGGTTGTCAGAGCTGACTCAGCTACTGACAGCAGCCCCCTGGCCTGTGCCCCTGAGACGGGATCTCCTCTCTCAGGCGAACGGAACAATATGGCACCCCCGACCCGAGCTGTGGGCTCTCTACATTTGGCCACTCAACGGGAGCCTACTGGCCTCCCAGAGCGAGTGTTAAACACCATTTCTGAGGCTAGAGCCCCGTCTACGAGACGCCTCTACGCCCTTAAGTGGTCTGTTTTCTCCGCTTGGTGCCTCAACCGTGGTGAAAACCCCTCTACCTCTGAGTTAGCGGTGGTTCTGTCCTTTCTGCAGTAACTGCTAGATAAAGGACGTTCTCACTCTACACTCAAGGTGTTCGTAGCAGCTATAGCGGCCTTTCATGCCCCTATAGCGGGCAAGTCAGTAGGCAGAGACAACTCAGTTGTCCGTTTTCTGAAGGGAGCCAGGAGGTTGAATCCACCTCGGCCCCTTACTGTCCCTACATGGGATCTGCCCACTGTACTGAGGGCCTTGAAAGGCCCTCCATTTGAGCCGCTACAGTCTACGAACCTCCGCTCGCTTTTGCTAAAAACTGCTCTGCTACTAGCACTAGCATCGGTTAAGCGAGTTGGAGACCTGCAGGCGCTCTCTATTAGCCCTGCCTGCCTGGAATTCGGGCCTAACGACTCCAAGGTCGTCCTGAAACCAAGGCATGGTTACGTACCTAAGGTACTTTCAACCCCATTCAGAGCTCAGGTCATCACGCTCTCCGCGCTTCCTCCGTCTGAGGAGGACCGGGAGTTATCCTTTGTTATGCCCTGTCAGAGCTCTGAGAATCTACTTTGAGCGTTCCGCCCCCTTTAGGCATGCGGAACAGCTCTTTGTTAGCTTCGGTAACCGCGCCAAAGGGCATCCGGTCACGAAGCAGAGACTCTCTAAGTGGATAGTGGATGCTGTCATGCTGGCATACTCTTCTTTGGGCCTGCAATGCCCCATTGGAGTACGAGCCCATTCGACTAGAGGCATCTCCTCGTCATGGGCGTGGTCTAGCGGTGTGTCCATTACAGAGGTTTGTGCGGCGGCTGGCTGGGCCACTCCGTCCACATTTGCTAGGTTTTATAACCTGGACATACCGGCCTTACAGGCCAGAGTCCTCTCTGCTTAGATGAGCTTGTATACTGTACATACGCTGTGGGAACAATCCTGTCAGAGATTTCTTGACCGCAATGCGCTCAGGCTCTCTGATTGGCACCCTGCATACTCCGGTTAACTGAGTATACAGGAGTCATATGGAACGATCATCCAGGCCGAGCATGACCTCTATGAGTTTAGCTCGCTTTAGCCTGAAGTATACTACTTACTTCCCTATGGGCATTTATGCTTATGGAGGTATATACAGTCGTTCATCTACACTAGCACGGCGTGATTAAATTCAGTTCCCATATGCGTCTTTATCAAGACGCAGTACGAGTGGAATATCGACAGGGAACGTACTCGGTTACTGTCGTAACCTCGGTTCCCTGAGATACGGAACGAGTACTGCGTACTTTGCCATGCCAGGTAGCTGCACGACTCAGTCGTCGCTTCAGTCGAAGTAACCTGAGGATCCTATGGCGAAACGACCGCTTATATAGCCAGATGCCCCGCCCATTTTGGCGGGATCTGGCGGGATCTGGCGGGAATCGTCGCCATAGGTTCGTGCAGCTCCGCTGCCGACCCATTGGTTCGTTTTTTACCACTGCACAAACCAATAGTCGTGCAGTTTCACTGCGTGATTGAATAAGACTTCAGTTCAGGAGAAAAAAGGCTTTTTCCCATATGCGTCTTTATCAAGACGCAGTACTCGTTCCGTATCTCAGGGAACCGAGGTTACGATAGTAACCGAGTACGATTATATAGTATAAGTATAATGTAGAACAAAAACCTGTTCCTGTTGTATTTTGCCATTTGCGCGAGTGACCCGCTGATCTGCTCAGTACTTTGTCTCTGGGTTAAAAGCAGATGGGGGATTGTTAGTCTGTTCTCTCCCTCCACCACCTCTTTAATCCTCTCTTGTTAGAGGAGGTGATCTCCAGGTGAGACAAGGCGATACTGCCATGAAGGACAGAGATGACTGCCTAGCTGTGTCCGATGACAGAGAAAAGTGAATATGTGCAGAGTTACCATTTGACAGTGGGTACAGATATATACATGTCTATTAATTAAACAAATTTACTTGCTTCTTTGTAAATACAATTATGTTTTTGCAGTATGCATTTCATATTGTACCTATACAACTATGTTTTTCCTGTGGTTTTCTCAGACAAAAACTAATACAATGAGAAGTGATTCCAGATTGTATCATAACAACCTATGAAAAATAATCCATTTTATTTTCAGCCACAGATACATCTTCTAAACTCATAATAATGGCATATACTGTAGTTATCTGATATTCAATTTAGATATTCAACATGACCTAGAAAGTTTGCTCGAGCAGCAAGTCTCGTTGCTAAGATTAGAGATTAAGATTTTTTTTATTTGTCACATACACGATTATATAGAGAGTATATAACCAGCAGTGAAATGTATTCTCTGCATTTAACCCATCCTAAGTGAACACACACCCGGAGCAGTGGGCAGCCATGTTACAGCGCCCGGGGAGCAGTTGGGGGTTCAGTGCCTTGCTCAAGGACACCTCAGTCGTGGTATTGAAGGAGGAGAGAGTGCTGGTTATTCACTCCCCCCACCAACAATCCCTGCCGGACCTGAGATTCGAACCCACAACCTTTGGATTACAAGTCCGACTCTCTAACCATTAGGCCACGACTTCCCATGAATTACACATTGCTGTGTATGTGAATGAGACCCCCTCCTCCCACTCTGTTTTAGAACCAAAAGACACTTTTGGTATGGATTAACTCATATTAGCTTAGCTTTAGCGGCCTGAATTAGCTTATACTGATGCGCACCACCTTAGATACAGAGATCGCTCCCAAATAGTAAAAGAATTTTGTAATTTCTGTTACTACATGACCTCTGACTGCAGCATACAAAATCCCTGTCAATATGGCATAACTATTACCATGGTTCATCTTGATCTATGAGACTGTTCTAATTTTCAGTTTGTTTTTACATAATATATTTAAACTTTCTTGTTTTATCTTGATTTCATTTTCTCTACAAACTGGCCTTTTTATTAAACTAACAAATGGTGTGAGATATAATGTGAAGGACTGTTTGTGAAATGAAACAATTTTAAATGGTCACCTGGGCTAGTGTAGGTGATCTCTGTATTTCATCACAAAGTACAAAGAAAGAATTAATGTGAAGGGTAATGCTTATTTAAAGCAGGTCTAAGAGAGATTGGCACACTGCAGAAATGAGGCCAGTGCAGCAGAGTGCAACTCATGAAGGTAAGATGTTTCAACTTACAAACGTCAACAAAGCCACATCCTAACCTGAATTTACCTGGCAATACCACAGTAGACTTCAACAAAAATCAGGAGCAGGACAGACCGTGGACAAATAATGATTCATATTTGATGTCATAATGTCATATTTCATCGGAATTTGTGACACAGGATTATTACCTATTACTTGCATTCAGAGTAAATCACTACATCATAAAATGTATTGTACTGATTATAATAAACAAACTCTTGCTTTTCTCTCAATTTTGTCTAATTTTGTGCCGTTATCTGACACGTAGTGCCAAAGCATTATGCAAAGTATGATAGCTCCGAATGAATCCCTGAGTGAACGTACTCCAGTAAAGACAGAAAGCATGTGGCAGGAACATATTGACACACTTTTTGACTCTCAGTAGATACTTACAGCAGATCCTTCTGAATCAATTGTTTTGAAAAATAAAAAAGGTATATTTGACTAAATGATTGTGCTAAATTAAAAATAGGCAAACTGCTAATATTTCAAATCAGTAAGTAAAATGATTCAAAATCATATGATTTGTCAACAGATGGACATTAGTCCCATTCTTTGGTATTTGGTGTGCAATAGCACATTAGCCATTGGCCTATAAACAACAGGAGAAAGTTTTAGTGCATCCTGCTAGCCTCAGCATTTTGTACGCTCCATGCTGAGCTGTTAGCTCTCACATTTTTGCTCTTCTCATCGTATCACCATTTATGTTTAGACAACAGAGCCCGATGGCCATCCGTTTACTAGCGCTCTGCATCTGCCTAAATATAGTCAGCCCTAAAGCTTCTTAGTGGGAGAACCCTCTTATAAGTTCCTTTCCTTGAATAGTAGCTGAGTACAGACCACACAAATATACTTAAGTGAAAATCCCTTGCAGGTATTTAATTCTAAATGAGTAATTACTGGGTTGTCAGTGTGTCTTGGTCTGCAGGTGCGTGTGTCTTAGTGGCTCATTCGCGCCTTGGCTTCGAAGCGAGTCGCACACAAACGCACTGGAAGTAGCATCTTCTAGCTTGATACCGCAGAGCTTCCGGAGCTTTCCATTTCTCTGGGGCGACTAACTCGACACAGCCGCCACAATGTGTGACATGGGGGGACTCGATAACTTGGTGGCCAACACGGCCTACCTAAAAGCCCAAGGGGGTGATGACAAGGAAATGAAGAAACGTCGCCGAAGTCTCTCTCTACCCAAGCCAGAACAATGTGCGTCTCTAAGGTCGTCTCTGGACAAGGACTTTGATTCCCTCTGCGAAAAGCAGCCTATTGGAAAGAGGTTTTTTCGCCAGTACCTGGATCAAGCGGGGCCAGAGTGCAAAGCTGCTGCAGAATTTCTGGATGATCTGAACGACTGGGAATTGTCAGAGGCCGCTGCCAAAGACAAGGCCCGTACGAATATCATCAATAAATTCTGCAAAGATGGCTCCAAGAGCTCCCTCACCTTCCTGACTGGAGATGTAGCAACCAAGTGCAAGGCGGTTACTGACAAAGATTTCGAGGAGGTGATGGGACAGGTGAAGGAGGCCACCAAAGAGTTCCTAAAAGGCAAGCCGTTTACAGATTACCAGACAAACGAATTCTTTGACAAGTTTTTGCAGTGGAAAGAGTACGAGAAACAGCCAATCACTGACAAGTACTTTTATGAATTCAGGACACTTGGAAAGGGCGGATTCGGAGAGGTAGGTTCTTTTCGCGAAGTGCAATCTATTAGCATATATATTAAATTGTCAACCTTAACTAGGAGGTACTAAAATTCAGAGTACATGTCTCAAATCAAAGATATCATGATGTAGTCTCTCAAACTTAATAATGTCAATCATATACACTTCCAGGTGTGTGCAGTGCAGGTTAAGAACACCGGCCAGATGTATGCCTGCAAGAAGCTCTGCAAGAAGCGCCTCAAGAAGAAACATGGTGAGAAAATGGCCCTGTTAGAGAAGAAGATCTTGGAGAGGGTCAACAGCCTGTTCATTGTCAGCCTGGGCTATGCTTACGACACCAAGACCCATCTCTGTCTGGTCATGAGCTTGATGAATGGAGGTGACCTCAAGTATCACATCTATAACATTGGAGAGAAGGGTATCGAAATGGACCGGATCGTCTATTATACAGCTCAGATTACAACCGGGATGCTCCACCTGCATAACATGGACATTGTGTACCGTGACATGAAGCCAGAGAACGTGCTCTTAGATAGCCAAGGCCAGTGCCGTCTTTCAGATCTTGGTCTCGCTGTGGAGATTCCCGTTGGAAAGAGCATCACCCAGAAGGTGAGTTAATAGCATCTATGCTGTGATCAGTACCATTAAAGGCACCAGATAACAATTGGGTATGCTTGTATGAGATAAATAGCATGGAGAGTCATTCTCAAACTACTAAAGGAGATGAATAACTTCAACAGTAAAATCAAAATGACAGACTGCCTAATACTCCATGTGTTATTTGGGGATTTTATTCAACACCAATCCATAATTATGCTATATATATTATTGAAACTAGATTGGACTAGTGTAAAAATGAAGTAAGAAAATAAACTTGATCACTACTTTTATCTAATAAACCTTAATGGACTGTTCATTAGCTAAATTGGGCCGCACACTGACACATACCTTTGAGCTACATCACTGTGAGAAAAACAGAAACACTTCACATCATAAATTGAACACAATCAGCTAATTAAATACTCAATTAATTAATAGACTTTTCTGCTTTTTACAATTATTGTTATTATTTAAGTCATTTTTTAAATTAGCCAATCAACTTGCAGAACACTTGGATTCCATCACAGACAGTGGTCCTCAGAACACAGTTTAAGATCACTGGTCTAGTTAAAGTCTTTGTTTACTTTATGTTTAGCAGTCCTTGTGTGTCGCCAGGACTTTAGAGATTTTCAGTAACACTGTTAGGGACCTTAGATTGTTCGTCTTTTACACAGTAAATCAGGATTACGGCCGTGTTAGCGTGGTAGTCTTTGCCTGTTATATAATTCCTGGAGATCTTCATCAACCTGAGTACAGCTACACCAGTGAACAGACCCAAAGACTGCATGAAGAAGTGATACAAGGATTTACATTTACATTTATGCATTTATCCAAAGCGACTTACATTGCATTCAAGTTACAGTTTTACATTTGCCCAGCTCTTGCTTTCCCTGGGAATCGAACCCATGATGTTGGCGTTGCTAGCGCCATGCTCTACCATTTGAGCTACAGGAAAGGATCAGTTAGCTGCAGTGTCCTTACCTGCACCCTTGGCTCATTGTCTCTTTAAGCTTTTGCATTGGTAGGCCACAGATAATTGTGATTAGGAGGATTCTTCATTAAATTATATTTATTTTCATTCAATTATATCATTATTCATTTCATTGTATGCGCTGCATTAAAACTCTGCTGTAGCTAAGATAAGGTTACTTCATTCAGAAGGCCCACAAGTGCTTCACCTTTACCCAAGAGGCGCAATAATCACAACTGGGTCTCTATCTCACTACAATAAACAGTGTTATACAAAATAGCATGAAGCTATTGTGAAGTTTATTAATGTATTGCAGCGTTATTGATAGTAAAATGACAATACACTATTAGCAACTAGGAAGCTTGATGAAATTTACTGATGAAATTATGATTGATGAAACACTGTTTTTTTCTTCTTCTTTTTTTCGAGATTTACAGAAGTAAATTGAAAGCTCGTTCAAGGAATTATGCCATAGGTAACAAAAAATACCAATTAAATTACTAGTCATATGTTAAGGGCTCATTACAGATTTCAAAGTGCTTAATATTTCAGCACAACACAAATTAGGTTAATTGAACCTTTAACTTATTCCCAGAAGGTGTTTTAGAAAGTAGTTATCTAACTAAATGGTTTAAAGTGTTAGAAGCTACATTTGTGATGACAAATGGCATTAGTAAAGATACATTGTACATATAACAGAGGGAATATACTACCTTCATTGTGTTGTCCCTCAACTTTACATTGTTTTTGTTTGGTATTCATATTGTCTTATCATATTTCTTAAGCTCACTCTGGTGGAAAAAAAGGAGGTTGCATACTCAGTGTTGCCCCTCATGACTTGTTCATCTTTGATATATTGTCAAATGTCAAAATGAAACAACTTTCATGCAGTGACCCTAAGCTTATTATCCCGTGCCCTTCTTGAGTCCTCAATGCAGGTTGAAGTCCAAGCTGAACCACCGGGGGTTTGGTTGGCTTTACACTCCTGATCCTCTTAGGCAGACTTACACAAATCTGTCTCTGATCAGACAGCCAAAGGCTGGGGACGCGCTACATTTTATATTTGTTGCATGCATTTTATATGTTTAAAGGCTTTGTGTTTATCACTGCCATTTTCTTGTCTTTCTTGAACACTTTACTGACTGTTCTTGAAACCTTGATCTTCTTGACATCTCACAACTTTAAAGCCATAACCCAGCAGTTTGATTTATGTAGCTACACTATATGCACAAATTATAGCTTCAGTAGTCTGAAGGTCTAGGTCATTCTAGTTTAGGTAATCTAATTATGTTATTCTGGCACAATGACCGAGCATCTTTTCCCATGTAATCTCTACATTTTAGCTTGACTGAGCCTTACCCTGTTGATTACTATATCTTAGTTCTCTGCATTTCTGGAGAGTTTTCCTCTTGAAGTATAAACTGCCAGCAAATTTCTTGCTTAAGGATAGAATATTTAGCCAAAAAACAATGCTTTTGTCATGGAACATCTTAGTTATTCAACATGATTGTGTTGTTGTAACTATTATCACACCTTAAATCCCATAAATGGATTTTTAATCACCCATAATGGTCTGTCTTAAAGCCATGCAAGTAAATTTAAGAGCTCTGCTGTTAGATTAGCCATATAGTGAAAGCATAACTTTGTACACAAAGGTGCACATGTGCATTTGAGCCTAAGAATGGATGTCTTTATATAACCAGACTGTCCACTTCATCACAGTGGATCGGCACATGACTCCTGACAGGTTGTAGAGGATTACAATTAAGCTTCTTCTTTCTGGCAAAGAGAGGAAATGAGGTACAAGCAATAGATAGGGTAATACTTACATAAAATGCTCTACTACTACAATGCTGTTACCTTAATAAACTCCTCTGACAGATATGCTCCTCAAACCATGACAATTTCATACAAAGGGGTGGTTTTGCATCTTATTTAAACAGATTCCTATGGGAAATTATAATATTAAAAAAGTTCAGTCTAAACTTTTGTCCCTCAAACCTTTCTCTTTTCAAAGGCTGGAACGGGTGCATATATGGCACCTGAAATCCTCACTGAAACCCCATACAGGGCATCAGTGGATTGGTGGGCTCTTGGTTGCAGTATCTATGAAATGGTAGCTGGCTACACCCCGTTCAAAGGTCCTGAAGCCAAGAAGGAGAAGGTGGAGAAGGAGGAGGTACAGAGGCGCATCATTAATGAGGAACCTAAGTTTGAGCACAAGAATTTTGACGCCCCCACCATAGACATCATCAAGCAGTTCCTCAAGAAGAAGATTGATGAACGTCTTGGCTGCAAGTAAGTCCTTCTATCCCTCTTAGTCTCCTGATCCTTCAGTGTGATCTGAGGTGTTAAAGCAGGATATGTGGACCCTAACCTGTTTGAAATCCTTTACCACAATATTCTTCTATAGTGTCCTACAGGTCAAAGCTATTGTATCAAATTTGTATGCCTTGGCAAAGATGATTTTCTAGGTCTAAAATCCTATATGGTCAACCTATATCTCTTCTTTAGGGCCAAATTTAATAATGACCAAAAGCCTTGGTTTTCTTGAACCAGAAAATGGCAATATTGTGAAATGCATCAAACTCCTTTTTCCCAAATGACCAGAGTGTATAATTGTTACTTGTACTATTTTCACAGGGGTGATGATCCCAGGAAGCATGAGTGGTTCAAGTCCATCAACTTTGCTCGTTTGGAGGCCGGCCTTATCGACCCACCCTGGGTGCCCAAACCCAACGTTGTCTACGCAAAGGATACAGGTGACATTGCTGAGTTCTCTGAAATCAAGGGTATTGAGTTTGATGCAAAGGATGAAAAGTTCTTCAATGAGTTTAGCACAGGTGCTGTGTCCATTGCCTGGCAAACGGAGATGATTGACACTGGACTCTTTGATGAGCTCAATGACCCCAACCGGAAAGAATCATCCGGTGGTTTAGATGATGATAAGAAATCAGGCACTTGCACGCTTCTGTGAGAGGACCAATCCAGCCACCCAGTCCAGAATTCACCAGAAAATGCTTTCAGTAGCATCACTAATATGAATGAAACTGTGCTCTGTGTCGAAGAAGAGTGGACCGTGACTGGAAAGAGATGGGACGTTAGTCCACTGTAGCATAGAAGGAGACACTTATTGCTTCAGTTGCACAGCCACATGTCTGAGAAACACTCTAGACCATCCATGATGTGGTGGACTGAGCTATTGGACCAGTCAGGGAAGTTCTTCTCTGCAGTTCCTTTATGTCTCGTGAAGTAGTCAACCTCCGGGGTGCAAGTAAAAGTACTATTCCCTATTGAGAAGATGATAGAAGAGTAGAAGACTACATGCCACCTAAAGATTGTGATGTAACAATAGCGACTCAATGTAATCGGCAGCAGTTTGTGATCAGAAGGCAGAGATGCGTGGATATGCAAAGTGGAGTCATTCCCAAGAAGCAGCGGCTTGCATTTCAAACATCTCCTGCAGTTTATTTGTGGATTATTCACTGTGTACTAGTACACAATTGGCATCTAATGTACACATATTCTTTGTAAGACTTTAAGAAGCAACTGAAGATCAGGCCCAGACGGAATCTGCGGAATTCGTTCTCGTTTTTTTGAATTCGGAATTCTGTGGAAAGTTCTACAAGCTTACGGGTAGCTGAAAGCAAAATTAAATGAGCCAAAGTTCCTCTATCCACCAATTGATTTTCCAAACCATTTGTCCTATGTAGGGTTGCTTGAGCCTATCCCAGCATCTCAAGCTGTAGACAGGGAAAGACCCTGGAGAGATGGCTAGTCCATCACAGGGTTAAATTTGTGAAAATGTATAACAAAATAATTGTGAAGGATGCAAAAACGTTGTAATGGTGGGAGTTCCAATTGCACAGATTCCATGTGGGCCTGCTTGTTTTGACACAGGTGAACATCTACATGCTAACAAAGTGCATTTGAATGAATTGTGTAATTGTTCAACAGAGCTCCAATGATCTCTGTTGTAGAGAGTGTCGCACAAATTGTTAACTCATGACCTCCATGCTTGTGATCTTTGATAGCAGGGCTTTTCTGATTCTGCACCTTGTGTGTATAAATATGTACATATAAATATGAATTAATAAATCAACATATATTATTAGCTCTGAAGTGAAATCAGAGCTTGATTGTTTAGCATTTAAAGGTAATTCCATTTGTGTTTTGTTATCATATCTCATCATAACAGTGGTAAATATGAACACAGCAGACAGCCTTCCTTTACAGATAAGTTCAGCTGAAAGAGGTTAGTCCTCAAGGGCACAAATAGAGGGCTTTGGCACTAATACGTCTGCTAAATCCTCACCAGTTGCACTATGTAACCAAGGTGGAGGTTATGCCCTCTTCCAGTCTTTAGTGGTGTTGCTTCTATGATGCTGAGCAAGAGCAAACAATTGTTATTGTGACATAAAACGGACCAAACTACCTGTCTGCAAATGAATTATTTGTTCTGTCTTTGAGTTTTTACTGTTTGCTAGGTAAGTAATAATGACTGAATGTAACTGTATATAAGGTTTGAGAATGATTCTAAATAGAAATTTCAGATATTCAACAGGGGCATGGATTCAAAATGGATCAATAAAATGTTTCTTTCTTTTACAGATTTACTTCTTAGCTTTTTCCCCCTCCCATAACACTGGTGCTAATTCGGTTTCAAAGCAGCAAATTCAGAGTTCACTTACAGAGGTCAGTCTCCCATTATTTCTGGTTTGAATGTGTTCCTGAGTTAATTGAATCTGAAGTTTAATCTCTCAAGTAATGCTCAATGAAAATTTAACCATATGTTGCTGCATGCTAAAAAAATCTAAAAATATTCCCCAGATTAAGGAGTCAAATCACAGACCGCCTGAAAAGTTCTGGGCTGAATTCAGAACACCACACTTATCTTGTAAGGCGATAATCTGGTTTATACTCTCGTACTTAAATCAACCTCTAATCCTTGTATCCTCCAGTCTGATTTGCTGAACCAAGACAAGTCACTCTCACCAGATTTACCAATTTATGATCTCCACTGAGAGCATAGAAATACCAGTTTGGTTTAGCACACATAAATGAATCTGCTTCCTGCGTTCAAAGACTGTTACATCATTTCTGAGCTTTATTAGGCAATGTACATGTAGAGATGGTGTGTATATTACTATTAATATGCGGGTCTGCTTATGATTGAGTTTTGATTGTTGTAGAAGTTGTAGAAAATCAGAAAAGTCTTCAGACGGTAAAGCTAAAGACCCTGTTAAGCCAAACAGATCTCACTCCTCCTTACGTGAACCAATATCCACTAATGTGGAAAATAAGCTTATGTGTGTAAGAAGCAGTGTTAGTGAGAGTCTCTTCACATCTACAGGTAAAAATAATTGCTTTGTGTTATCAAAACATGTTAGGAGTTTTGATTTTGGCATGCTTATAAGTAGCCAGGAGTTCTCACACTTTTAATAATAATAATAATAATAATACATTTTAATATTTCCTGAAATATAATAGCAGCTATATATTTTAATAATGCTTTGTGAAAAACATATTGTTTTCAAAATAATAACTGGGTCCTTTATATATTTGTCTATTTTTATATTATAATTTATATTGTCACAGACCAAAGCAAATTATTATACTATCTGGAAATTACTTGGCAGTGTATTTTTTTCTGTATAGACCTTTTAATATACAAACCAGATCAGTTTTTTATTAATTACTGTTTAAAACCGAGACTGTCAATAGAATAAAGTAACTGTGTTTAATCAGCCTTAAAAAAAAGCTAAATTAAGAAGTTATAATTATAATGATTTTTTCAAAATTATTAAGCGTGTGCTAAATAGATGATTGCATCAATTACCTGAAACACTGGTCATCTTAAAAGACCATCTATGTACAGACTGAAGCAGATTCCCATGTCGGTGACTAAATGTGGTCAACTAATCAGTTGACGCAAACCGCTGATTTATTGATAGCTGTTGGCAGGAACATACAGTGCTATGTTTGGTTGAGCACTGTGACATGTTTCAGTTAAACAAATATAACATATGGCACCGAACACATGATTCAGTGTAGTAACAGAATGAGTTCAAATGTAAATACAAAAAATGCTACTCACAACTGTAATTTTGAAGAAAAAAGGTTGCTGTTAGACATAATATTCTATCGCCATCATGTGGTACGTTCAGGATATTACAGACAATCTACAACCACCGCTTACTTGTTTTCTTTTTATTTGTCAAAATAGCATTTGTATACCAAGATGTTAAATGGCTCTTAAGGCATCTGCATGAACGAGGATCTATGCAGAGGTTATGAAAATCATTTAGGTTACAAATTTGGCTCTTTACGTATTTCATATTTCAAAAATGTGTAAATGCCACTTTTTTTTACATAAATCTTATAGCAATATGACAATATGATCATTAAATATATTCACACAGATCAACACAAACACAAAAACACCAACTAAGGATTAAGATACGACTAACCCGTCTCATCAATCACAATGTAAACAAAATCCCTTTAAGGGTACAACGTAATGACGTTAAAGAATTCAAAACATCTAGGGAATGCGAGGCCCAGGGTTAAAATACAATTAGATGTTCAGAGACACTCATGTCTTCAGCAGGAGGAGGTGCTAGATAGAAGACTAAACCGGGTTCCTGTGGAGACACAGTGAGTGGGATTCATTAACAGAAATCAATCAGTCATGCCTGTCTGTGGAGAGTTAAATTAGGTCCTTGAGACCTGCTGAGGACCAGCAGGACATACAGTGGGGGTTTAAAAGGAGGACAGGGACAACAGGGAGAAAAGTAGTGCAAGTTTCCCTTTAGCGTCCGCACCAGCAGCTGCTTTATTCGGTCACCAGGACACGAAAGGTGACGCGACCGAGAAACTTGTCACGCTCGTCGTTGTTCTTGAGGTTGGAGCCCTCTACCTTGCACTCTAAAATCAGCTCAGAGTTGTAATCTTCCTTCTTAAGCAGCAGCTTTACAGCAACCAGAGGCTGAACATAACCCTCCTATAGATGACCAGAGACAGAATAACCAAGGTGAAAAAATGTGTACTTCACTATACACACTTAAATTAAGATGTAACACTATATTGTCATTCTATATAGTATAATACTATATTTACTATACGTCATCTCATTACATAATGAAGTCTTTAAGGGAATATTCAGGGTTTAAAGTTAAACTTAATCATAATATAATTACTAGTAAAACAGCTGTTCATATAATTTTTGCATAAGTCTATGGCATTGTATTATGACAACAATGTTTTAAAACTGGATACGAAAAGGCAATTTTTTTAACACATAGTTTTGTTATCTTATAACTATACTATTGAAATGCCCCATTCACTTCCATTGTACATGCCTCCATTGTAATTCTACTTTTTTTGAAGAAATGAACAGACAAGTGGATTTTTTTGTGGTAATAATCAACATTATGTTATAAATACTGACGACTGACCTTGAATGTTATTGAACCTGGAACATTCCTTTAAAGGAATAGTTCACCAAAACAATAAAAATTCGGTTAACATTTCCTCAACCTCGGGCCATCTAAGATGTAGATGATTTTGTTTCTTGAATGAAACAGATTTGGAGAAATATAGCATTACACCAATGGATCCTCTTTCACTGGAGAAATCGTGATGATAATGGATTTGTTTATTACTTTTTGTAAAGACGTTAATTTATGGACTTTGTCTTGTAGATTATTGTGATGTTTTTATCAGCTTTTTGGACTCTCATTCTGACGGCACCCATTCACTGCAGAGGATCTATTGGTGAGCAAGTGATGTAATGTTAAAATTTCTCTAAAACTGTTCCAATGAAGAAACAAAATCATCTGCATCTTGGATGGCCTGAGGGCGAGTACATTTTCAGCAAATTTTCATTTTGGGGTGAACTATTCCTGCATGTTCTGAGCTCTATACTTACATGTGTTTTTTTCCCATAGTAAGGAAAGTACATCCTATCAATAGTCCCCTCATGGGGAAAATACTGCATCTGGAGAGGTTTCCCACTCTGAAGAGAAAGACGAAAATACCATCAGACAGCAGGCTGTCACTGGGTGAGAGTGGATGATGCCGTTTGATGTAGTTCTAACAATAATATAAATCATCCATGACATATACAGTAGCTGCAGCGTAAAAATACATTTGGATGCAGAGCATAATGTATCCCAGCAGAGAACAGACAAAGCAGACTGCTGCTTTGGAGAAAACAAGCGCTAGAAGTCATGCTACTGCTTTGCCATGCTAAATGAATTAGTATTTGTTCATTAGCCATCTTTCTTGATCAAAAGTAGCGGCTCATTAAGAAAATGTTCAGATGGTAACCATTGTGATAATGGACAACTGATTCTGATCAGGGATGCATGAGACAACAGTACCACATCAGCTAATATTACAGATATTTAATTGTGCAGCTCACTTTCTCTACTTTTTTTAAAGCTGCCATCTGACACTCAACGTTAATTAATAAAACACAAATAATTTAACACTTAATTGAATTAATCTTTAGCAAATCACAAAATAACTATCCATTTTTCACACTGTAAATAATAATGTTGCCTAAATTTATGTATAGCATTTGAAATGATTGATTTTAGTTTTTATTGGTTTATATTTAGTTTATTTCATTTCAGTTTAGATTATATTCAATATATCAGGGTGCATCCCTAATTCTGACAAGATTGTGCAAAATATGTGTATGTTGTGGCTTGCAGAAAATTGAAGGTAAGGAATGATAAGCATATAAGAGACATGCTCAATCACGGTAGTAGCAAACGAGAGACCGGGAGAATGAGAGAGACCAGATATACAGTGATCTTACCCATCACTTTACAAAGGAGTTCAACTGGCAGCATGCAATTGAGACATGAGAGATAAAGACAAAAGGGAGGGAGAAAAAAAAAACACCCTTGAGAGAGGATGGACTAACAATTACAAATCCAAGCAGGAAACACAACAACATATAAATCAAACCTTAAAGCTGAAATCCATAAGAAAATTGCAGAAATACTGGCAACTACAAACACCCAACACTGTTTTACAGAGCAATGAAACCCCCCAAAATGGTGAGGGCTGTGTGGGCACCAATCAGACCTTTGATTTGCTGGCATCTTACACTTTGATTGGCCATGTGATTTTTACCTTCGTTATATCTTGTTATGAGCCCTCAGTGAGCAAACCAAAGCCATAGTAGCCAAACCAATACTGATAAAGGAAAATGGTTAGGTAGACAAGAAAGTAATTGTTGGAGAATACGTAGCAGGCCAGGCATGGACCTTAACTGTGATTACTCTGAGAAACAGCCAGCATGGGGTCTTAATCTCTTAAAGTTGCGTTGAGGCATTTGTGCCATTTTAGTTTTCTCTTGTAAATTGCAGCTTAAAACCACATGAAACACCACAAATACAAACATATACATTATTTATGGTCTTATACTATATATTAATATCAAAATGTAAATCATTCTTTATTTGGCACCCCTATTAAACAGGTCTAATTTTGTTACCTTTGATGTGCAGTTGATGTATGGATCTCCAGCTGGCTTAAGACCAATGATCTGAGGGTTAAGAATATTTATTTTATTTTATATATATTCAGAATATAAGCCTGATTCACACTCAGTCAGTCAATAAGTCGATACGAATACCCAGACATTTTTACTCTTGAAGACAATAGTATGGTAGTGCATAATTCATTTAGAATTACATGCTTTGTGTACACAAAAATACAGTAAAAACAGTAATATTGTGAAATATTATTAAAATGAACTATTTTCTATTTTAATATATTTTAAAATGCAATTTCTTCCTGTGGTGGCAAAGTAAAATTTTCAGCAGCCATTACTTCGAAAAACAGTTGTGCTGTCTAATATATTTTGTGGAAATTATGATACAAATTTTCAGGTTTCTTTAATACATAGAAAGTTTAAAAGAACAGCAATTATTTAAAAATAAAAACACATTTGTAATATTATAAATGTCTTTATTGTCACTTCTGATCAATTTAATGCATCCTTGCTCGTTACAAAATATATGTATTTTAAAAAAATCATACTGACCCCAAAACTTTTGAACAACAGTGTATGTAAGGTTACTCACCCTATTCATCTTGACAATAACACACGGCTGTCCTTTAGCATAGCCAAAAGTGGTGTCCTCCATCCCAGAGCAACCCTGGAGTAAACTCCTCCTGAACTGGCACACCTTCTTCTGAGCTTCCTTATCCTGCTCAGAGTACTGACCCGCCATACATAAGTCATTTTTGGCTTGTTCGGTGTCATTATACTCTAGAAATGGAAAATAGAGAAACTATAAATATACAAGTACTATGCAACCAGATGAGAAATTATATATATATAAAAAAAGGGGAGTGAGGCAAAGTGTAGAGCACTTACGATGCAGAAACGATTCTAGATGCTGGACATACTGGCCATATTCAAGAGGTTCTGATCTGTTAAAAACTATATTCAAAGAGTTTGGCCTGATAGCCAACCCTGCAAAATAGAAAAAAGTTAGTTATATATATATATATATTTTTTTTTTTAAATAACTCATAGCTGAATAATATATACAATTGAAAATAGCCCTTTTAATTTACAATCTTCAATTCATAATTACTATCAATGTTTGCAAAACTGAAAAACTCACCTGGGGACGCAACCCGATCTCGATACTTTGGTGTTTCGTCATTCAGCATCTGAAGCATCGCCCACATAGTGAAGACAAACATAGCAGCCAAGAAGCCATAGAAGACCAAGTAAAAGAGGAGGATGAGACCTGAAACACAGTACTTTTGAAAATCATTTGTTTTTCAAATAATTATAATCAAATAATTAGACCCTGCTAAAAAGCATAATCTTTAAATCTTTTCAACCAAAGCACAACAGTTTGCTGGGATCTCATATAGAGCTCATTTTAATCTGACAGTGTGCATTTCTATCTTATCCAGTTTCAGTCTGATTGGTCAATCACAGATTTTTTTTTATTCAATTAAAACTACACTATGCAGCCTTTTAATAATAATAATAATAAATCAATCTTCCAGACATTACCCAAATATAATTACAAAAACCTAAAATAAAGATTAAGACATCGGGACGGATTTCGCGGGAAATTGCATACTTGTGTCAGTCGACCATACGTGTCACGTTTATATCCGTTCACAGAGAAAAGTAGCTGCGCTAAAACTGTGGTGCGTGTGTGGTGTTGAGTACTGTGACGCTGAACGCATTATTTAAAACGAAAAACCTCCAGGGAGTCACCAGCAGGCCCGGATTAAGAATTCAGAGGCCCCTGGGCACAATGTCTTGTCGGGGCCCCCCACACACACATGTGCACAATCAAGGTTTTAAAATATAGTGTACTATGTATTGGAAACACCTCTATCTTATATAGGATTTACACTGACAGGTTATAGCAGGGACGGGCAGCTTTGATAGTCACGAGGGCCGGCATTTTTTCTCCTTTATACCAAGGGGCCAGATTACTAATCCACGTCTACACACCTTTTACACCGTTTTACTCAATTTCCTTTTTATTGAAGGAAATTAAAGTATAATTAATGTTATTTGTTTTTAAAGATTGTATTAACTATAAAAGTTGTGCAGTTATTCTAGTTCAGAAGGGAAACTTTGTTGTCAAATGACAGCAATATTACCCTAACAAGCCAATGTAAACATCTAAATTGCATTGTCTGTAAATTTGCAACAAACAAATATACAGGGGTCCTACTTTTTATTAGTGGCAAAACAACTGAGGACAGTTAAAAAGGGCTTATAAAAAAAATAAAAAAAAACATTCCAAGGTACCATATTGTAACTGGGTATCCGCAGTTTACATTTCAGCCTTTAAACAATTTTTAAGAAAGAGTCAAATAAAGTATCAATTATTATTTTAATTTAAACGATTATTATTAATCAATTATAATATTAAATATCATCATATGTATTATTTGTTTAGATTTTTATAATGCATTAGCTTCTTGTTTCCCCGGTAACCGCAGAACACAAGCACAAATGTGCAGCGCTCATATCTATTCAGTGAAATCATAGCCTTTTTAAGTTTAATCGACATATTAATCTATATAGCAATTCTTGTCTTTCCGTTCCCAAATTTAGGACCTCTTATAATTAAGACTTTTTGTACCATTTAAGACTTTTCACGGCCTTAAATTTAAACAATTAATGAAGACTTTTTAAAGATCCAATGCAAACATTTCTGTCATGCATTTGCCAAAAGAGGTTTTGTTTACTATGAATTTTACATTTGAAATCTGAGGCAAGTGCAACTGTGGTGTCCCCGTTGTTTGTGAGCCCGTGAGCAGTGGTGTGATGGCGATTTAAATAAAATACAGATTTTCAAACGATCCAAACATATAGGCATCCCATTGAACTTGGTAAAAAGAAAATCTGTTTTTATGGTCAGTTTTTTATTTATTATTTGCTAATGTTAGTGAATGTTTACTGGAAACTAGCGACCTCTCCTGGTTGGAGATAGTATTAACATCTTAAAGTCAAAGCAATCTTTGCTTTTCAAATGTTTTAAAATTGATCATCCTAGTCTAATATAATCCAGCGGGCCGTAGCCTACTAAAAATTGTCCGCCAGTTGCCCATCCCTAGAATGAGGAAATAGTATATTAATAATAATAACTTCTAATATTAATAACTTATAAAATATGGCAGTGAATCAAAACGCAGTGCCATCAGTTTGCCAAAAAGAACACGTTTACACCCATATTTACACAAGGAGCAGGTGTACATTTCTTTAGTACCAAGTAACATTTTGAAAATAGAAAATTTTCACGATACCGCCACGAGTATTGCAGGGGGGACGCGGGCCATCGGCAGAAAAAGAAAATAAATAAAACAGTAAACAGCCAAAGGACGTAACATAGAATGGGAGATGGATCGGTTTGTGAAAGGGAAGAGAAAAGCCATAGACGAAGTCGCACAGACCCAGGCAGGTGCTGTTCATTCAAAAGCTAAATGCAGAAAATATGACGGGACGTATCAGGCCCGGCTCCAGATACGAGATGAAGGGTGGGCCAAGTGATATTCCAGGTGGGCCGGGGTTATGAGTTTGGGTGGGGGGTTATATTTTTATAAATGTAAAAATAATTTAGTTCAGTTGGAAAATGTACACTACAATTCTAAACTGAAAGCATCTACTCTACAACAGGGTTGCCAGGTGACAAACTAGCCCAATAGCCAGTGAAAAGCAGCACAAAGTAGTCCCAAATATCAAAACTCATTTCCATACCTAAAATACATATTTTACAGTCACTGTTATGCTTCCCAAACACTCAGAGGCTTCCTCCCTCCTTCAAAACTTAACATCCAGAATAGTTTTATGGTAGAATGAAAAATATTTAAATACAAGTATTTCAGTGAAATTTAATTTAGGCCCTGTTATTAAAGAGTGCTCACTTTGGCTGACGTCTTCATTCGAAGTTGTAGTTGAAGAGGCAGCATCTCTGTCACTCTCGGGACAAAGCAGGCGCGGGCGCAATCATCAATCATATTTAAAGGGAAGCCAGCGTGTGTTTTGGTGTTTTTAGGGAATATTTGCATTTATTCACAGACAATTTGATTAGCAACTCATGTGGTGGACTCATGATTTTGGCTAATGCGAGACACTACTGAATGCACATCAGAGGGTATTTAGAAGTGGGTATACGCAAAGCCAACTGATACGCCGTATATCTGAATATACCCTGTACTACACCACTGAGATTGACGAGACCATGCATCAACAGATTCTTAGCTCATTGACAAATATCGTCTCTTCTAAGATGTTCTCCCTTTACACAGAGCACTGTACGCGTGATCAGGGCCGTAAGCAGATTTGTATAAATACTGAGGTCCCAAAGTGGAGATTGGTAGGGGGGTTCGGGGGCATGCTCCCCCGAGAAAATTTAGATTTTCCTGACTTACATGTGTGCATTTTAAGATGTTTTAAGGCTCATAAATTGGATAATAATATAGGTTTAAAACCAAGTCAGTGGGCAGTAGCATAAATTATTTTTCAAGATAACACATTCTTAAACATGAGAATCAGATTAAATGTTGCAATGAATGATCCACGCTACATACTGGAAAAAGAGAAGATATAGATTGTTTATGTTTATGAATTTAATAAACTCAGTTATAATTATCCTGGTAGCCTTTAGTAAAATCACGTGTCTAAAATGATTAAACATGAATATTATTATTTATTTATTTATTTTATTCACACTGATAGAAATTAATCTTTTCTAATAAGATGAAACTGTTTTTTACATTTTATGGGCATTTTTACCTTTATAAAGACTTTTTTTTTCTAAAAGTGTCCATTATCTTTTGAGTCAAATTCTTACATTTAATCAGTGAAGAATAATAATAAGACATTTGGTCTGTTACCAAGCAAATGAAATCAACACAGAAGCTGCATCTGAAGTGGCATTTAGATGTATTCACACACTGTTTAATGCAAGACATAAATGCATTTAACCTGCAATTACAATGAATAATGTTTTGATATATTAAACATAAAACGTTGAATACTGATATTTGAAATGATTTAAAACATGAAAAAAATCGGGGGGGAAAGTCGAAATGTGGAATTAAAACCACCAATAGGTGGCAGCAAATCACTGTTAATACGTGAGTCTTTGCGATTGAACCGAATCATGTAAACGGTTGATTCATTCGGGAACGAAACACCATCATGTTGCCCAGAGACGCAAAACAGCTGTGACTGTGTTTGGTATAATTGTTGTTGGCAAAATAGAGCAAAAACAGACAATATGGTGTCTAAAACGTAAGTCTCTTAATTAACTTTACATTTATAGAACTGTTGTAAAAAATCAATTACATTTGTAATCATGGTTATTTTTCGAGAAAAAGAACAAACGTGACGTCCACACACTGATATAACTGCTCCATAAAAGTATTTATTGCAACATTTCGACCATCACGTCAATTGGAGAAAAACACACTCTTCGTGTGAAATTGATTAACTGTATGAAGTGGTATAAATTTTCTGCCCCCATGTCTTGAATATTGTGATCATTCTTAATGCATTTTATTAGACTGCACGCGCTCTAGTCTATGTACGCGTGCGCTCTCTGGGGGTGTTTTAAATGCTTTTTGCAAAATACTCGATAATGTCAAATCGCTGAGGCATCTCAGATGAGAAGATCTGTTATCTTGGCTTTTAATCCTTGCAGCACCAAATCAGAATTAATATGGTAATTATTTTACAACTTCTGTTATTGGAAAAATACCGAGGTCTGGACCTCGGGGACCTCAATCGTCACGCTGCGCGTGATGCCAAAGTGAAAGTGAAAGGCGCGAGAATTTTGAATTGAAATTTAAATTGAATTGAAATTTAAAAGAATTTCAATTCCGCGCATATTGATAGTGGCTCCCTGATGCGCGAAAATACAGTATTAGCACGAGTATTAGCACGTATGTGGGTGTGGGCGGTAAGAAAACGAAAAATAAAAAATATATTACCCTCAATTGAATATCACAACATTGGCTGTTATGTGTGGGGCCAGGGTGGGCCAAGCTTCCGTGGAGGCGGGCCTGGGGCATATGCATTCTTGCTCTCGGCGAGAGGGAGTAAAATCTCTGCGTGGCAGGGGCAGCTGCCACTTGACCTGCCACCGTCAAGTGCGCCTGCCACCGGACCTGCCACCGCTATGTGCGCCTGCCAGTGGCAGCTGCCCCTCGACCTGCCACCGTCAAATGCGCCTGCCACCGGACCTGCCACGGCCAAATGCACCTGCCACTTTACCCGTCACCGCTGAATGCGCTTGCCTCGCGACCCGTCACTGCTTTAGCGAACAGGTGGCGCAACGCTTAGGTGCTGTGCGCTCCATTATGGATTTAAAGAGAGGGTTAAACATAAGATAAAGCAGCAAATAAGTGTAGAATTGCACGGTCTGTTCGCTTACATTCGGTGCTGCGTGCGCCATTATGGATTTAAAGAGAATAATAGGGTACAACGGGGCTAAAGGCGCCTTTGATATTATTTTCATGGCACAAAAACGTGGCGTAGCACTTTGCAAACATCCTCTTTTCAACATGCACATGTTTATTTGTCTGATCTTTGACGTGATCGTGCGCAGCAGCGCAAAGTTGATTCTGTGCTTACTTGATCTAATATATATATATATATATATATATATATATATATATATATATATATATATATTAAATGTTGTAGATTTAAGTAGCAAGTGATAATTGCTAAAATTAATGCATATATTTTGAGACAAAGGTCTTCTTAACAATTTTCAGTTTTGTTTAAGATAATTAAAGCAACAGTTTTTAAATAACGAAAGAATATGTAAAAGTATGGTGTTTGGGGTAAAAAAGCACCTCTGCTGTTGGGGCTAAAGGCACACAGTAATTAACATGATAATTAATAGATCGCTGACTTTTCCATTTGTTGACATGACATGGTTAGATTCAGATGGTAAATATCATATAGTATGTTGTTATAAATATCATATATATTATGTATGTGTCCATATTAGAGATAATCACCATGTTTAGAATGAAAATCAAATCATCATTTAAAAACATGATATTAATCATATCATATAATAAAATATAATTTGTTGTTACTACTGTAAATATATTTTAAATTATTATTGGATCTCCTTCAATACTTTAAGAATCTTTACTTATTAAAATTATTTTGTTTCTGTATTTTAAAATATATTTTTTATATTAACATATTTTAATGACAGAGTATTTATTGAACAAAAAATATTTATATTTTTCAAATTATAAGAGTGTTCTATCTCTACTGTTTCTGAAATGACCGTAATCACAGTAATAGGCGCACAGTCTCTGTATGTGCCACCAGACGCGCTCCGTTATGGACATAAAGAGCGGGATAGAATATAAGATAGGATGATTTTATAAATAGATAAGTAAACGGCTGCACTGTCTGTTTGCTCTTGTATATCAGTAGAAATGTCTGGTATCTGTAAAAATATCCCCCCCCCCCAAATGATATGGGCTCCATCTCACATAACTTGTTGATTTTTCTGACGTAAATACCGTTACGTGACTATTCACAAGCTGTTTTAATTAAATGCTTGGAAGTTGGAAATAATATTTAACGTTTTCAGGTTCATTCATTGCACTCAAGCCACCCAATAATCGCAATAAGCTTTGTGTTTTTTATTATAACACAAAGTCTAATCTTTCTGTAAATTTTAAGATCAAATACAAACAATAAATGTGTTTTGCGCTCTTTTATTTGTAGTGAGGTAACTACATTCGCCTCAGTTGAAGCTGCATGTGAATCAATTATATTTTCCTCTTTAATATTTGCATCACGAAATAAACATGAATAAATATTTGAATGCATATTGAAAAAAAATACAGAACAATTTATACAAACGAATGTCTCACGAAATCGATCAATTAGAGTTAAAAATATCTATAAGTCTACTTGTTATTGCTGTTTTTCGTGTTAAGAACAATGGATCCCACAGACTTTTTTGCAGTGTAATTTTTACATAAATTTCACGCAATATAATATCATTTTATTATAGTAGTTTTGACTTTATTAATTTAGTATGACGTTAATCTTTAGTTATTTTTCAGTGTGACACTGAAATGCCTCTGTAGGGTATTTGTACTTCATGCAAACACAATCTTGGCACAGAGGCCCAGAAAACAAAACAAAACAAAAAAATAAATAAATAAAAATAAAATAGTATTAAGGTTGACGATCCTGACTCCCCATATATCCTCATTGGACGTGCCTTTAGAGACAAATGCATCATTATGGATTACATAGGCTAATTAAAGACTTTTTAATTTTTGATTTGAATTATTTCTTTGTAAAGTAGTATTTTATAGCATTCTATAAATATATTTATTATATCAAGTGAGGCAAGTATTTGCTGAGTGTCGGTTCAGTTTTTGTGAAGTGTTCCTGCTCAAGATCAAGACCCTGTTTGTTTTCTTTATTTTAAAATGCAAAACATTTTGTTGATAATGTGAGTGCACACAAATAAAACAGTTTGCAGCTTCGAATGATGTATACTCTTACCTTTATGAGGAAAAATTACGGCATATTTTAATTTTCCACTCTTATTAAGAAAAAAAATTGCAAGTGATCTGGCTAGCGCCTCCATGTCCTTCAAATAGCGCTTCAGCTTCCACTTTTAGCACAAAGGATTTTATATTTATCACACATTTATCTTACATTTTTAAATGTATATTGTGACATAATGATGACGTTTTTTATGTCTAAAATCGTGTTTATTTGAGAAGGCTAAACTGATCAAACATATGCTTAACTCACTGTCTGGCGCTGGCCACTTAGTATTTAAAAAAAAAAAAAATACAACTTGAATTTAACAAACATAAAATGCTCCAATCATGTTTCTAATTTAACTTAATAAAGAAACGAAACGAAATATAACCACTTTGCCATTAAGAACAAAACTGAACTTTTTTAATGGCTGCAACAGCAGCTGTGTAAAGGGGAAGAGAGAGAGAGAGAGAAAGACACGGGCTTGGGTCGACTCGGGCAGAGAATTCTGATAAGCTGTCAGACAAGGGCCTGGCCCGTGCAAGGCTCTATATCCGTTCCCTTGTTTCAATTAAAAGTTCCCCCTCGGCTCGGCAGGCAACCAATCTGCCCGGACCCATACGCACATGCATACCCTGCATACCCTGCATGCCCAGACGCTACGCCACTGACTCCAATTGATGCATATAAACAAACAAACAGTGCACTTCTACAATTATTAACCTATTTGCCACATAACATATTTTTTATTCCTCCCTTTAAATGCATAATGGCGCGCGCAGCACCGAAGCGTCGCGCCAGCCACAACTTAGCGTCGCGCCAGCCACAACATCGCTCTCGGTTTACACTGTGATTGAAGCATATAAACAAACAGACAGCACAATTCTACATTTATTTACCTATTTGCCACATAACTTATGTTTTATTCCTCCCTTTAAATCCATAATGGCGCGCGCAGCACCGAAGCGTCGCGCCAGCCACAACTTAGCTTCGTGCCTGCTTTCGAGTGCAGTAAGGGTAAAATCTTTGCGTGGCAGGGGCAGCTGCCACTCGACCTGCCACCGCTATGTGCGCCTGCCAGAGGCAGCTGCCCCTCTACCTGCCACCGCCAAATGCGCCTGCCACCGGACCTGCCACGGCTATGTGCGCCTGCCACTCGACCTGCCACCGCCAAATGCGCCTGCCACCGTACCTGCCACAGCTATGTGCGCCTGCCACTCGAAAGCAGGCACGAAGCTAAGTTGTGGCTGGCGCGACGCTTCGGTGCTGCGCGGGCCATTATGCATTTAAAGGGAGGAATAAAAAATATGTTATGTGGCAAATAGGTAAATAAATGTAGAATTGTGCTGTCTGTTTGTTTATATGCTTCAATCACAGTGTAAACAGAGAGCGATGTTGTGGCTGGCGAGGAATAAAAAATATGTTATGTGGCAAATAGGTTAATAATTGTAGAAGTGCACTGTTTGTTTGTTTATATGCATCAATTGGAGTCAGTGGCGTAGCGTCTGGGCATGCAGGGTATGCAGGGTATGCATGTGCGTATGGGTCCGGGCAGATTGGTTGCCTGCCGAGCCGAGGGGGAACTTTTAATTGAAACAAGGGAACGGATATAGAGCCTTGCACGGGCCAGGCCCTTGTCTGACAGCTTATCAGAATTCTCTGCCCGAGTCGACCCAAGCCCGTGTCTTTCTCTCTCTCTCTCTCTTCCCCTTTACACAGCTGCTGTTGCAGCCATTAAAAAAGTTCAGTTTTGTTCTTAATGGCAAAGTGGTTATATTTCGTTTCGTTTCTTTATTAAGTTAAATTAGAAACATGATTGGAGCATTTTATGTTTGTTAAATTCAAGTTGTATTTTTTTTTTTTTTAAATACTAAGTGGCCAGCGCCAGACAGTGAGTTAAGCATATGTTTGATCAGTTTAGCCTTCTCAAATAAACACGATTTTAGACATAAAAAACGTCATCATTATGTCACAATATACATTTAAAAATGTAAGATAAATGTGTGATAAATATAAAATCCTTTGTGCTAAAAGTGGAAGCTGAAGCGCTATTTGAAGGACATGGAGGCGCTAGCCAGATCACTTGCAATTTTTTTTCTTAATAAGAGTGGAAAATTAAAATATGCCGTAATTTTTCCTCATAAAGGTAAGAGTATACATCATTCGAAGCTGCAAACTGTTTTATTTGTGTGCACTCACATTATCAACAAAATGTTTTGCATTTTAAAATAAAGAAAACAAACAGGGTCTTGATCTTGAGCAGGAACACTTCACAAAAACTGAACCGACACTCAGCAAATACTTGCCTCACTTGATATAATAAATATATTTATAGAATGCTATAAAATACTACTTTACAAAGAAATAATTCAAATCAAAAATTAGTCTTTAATTAGCCTATGTAATCCATAATGATGCATTTGTCTCTAAAGGCACGTCCAATGAGGATATATGGGGAGTCAGGATCGTCAACCTTAATACTATTTTATTTTTATTTATTTATTTTTTTGTTTTGTTTTGTTTTCTGGGCCTCTGTGCCAAGATTGTGTTTGCATGAAGTACAAATACCCTACAGAGGCATTTCAGTGTCACACTGAAAAATAACTAAAGATTAACGTCATACTAAATTAATAAAGTCAAAACTACTATAATAAAATGATATTATATTGCGTGAAATTTATGTAAAAATTACACTGCAAAAAAGTCTGTGGGATCCATTGTTCTTAACACGAAAAACAGCAATAACAAGTAGACTTATAGATATTTTTAACTCTAATTGATCGATTTCGTGAGACATTCGTTTGTATAAATTGTTCTGTATTTTTTTTCAATATGCATTCAAATATTTATTCATGTTTATTTCGTGATGCAAATATTAAAGAGGAAAATATAATTGATTCACATGCAGCTTCAACTGAGGCGAATGTAGTTACCTCACTACAAATAAAAGAGCGCAAAACACATTTATTGTTTGTATTTGATCTTAAAATTTACAGAAAGATTAGACTTTGTGTTATAATAAAAAACACAAAGCTTATTGCGATTATTGGGTGGCTTGAGTGCAATGAATGAACCTGAAAACGTTAAATATTATTTCCAACTTCCAAGCATTTAATTAAAACAGCTTGTGAATAGTCACGTAACGGTATTTACGTCAGAAAAATCAACAAGTTATGTGAGATGGAGCCCATATCATTTGGGGGGGGGGGGGATATTTTTACAGATACCAGACATTTCTACTGATATACAAGAGCAAACAGACAGTGCAGCCGTTTACTTATCTATTTATAAAATCATCCTATCTTATATTCTATCCCGCTCTTTATGTCCATAACGGAGCGCGTCTGGTGGCACATACAGAGACTGTGCGCCTATTACTGTGATTACGGTCATTTCAGAAACAGTAGAGATAGAACACTCTTATAATTTGAAAAATATAAATATTTTTTGTTCAATAAATACTCTGTCATTAAAATATGTTAATATAAAAAATATATTTTAAAATACAGAAACAAAATAATTTTAATAAGTAAAGATTCTTAAAGTATTGAAGGAGATCCAATAATAATTTAAAATATATTTACAGTAGTAACAACAAATTATATTTTATTATATGATATGATTAATATCATGTTTTTAAATGATGATTTGATTTTCATTCTAAACATGGTGATTATCTCTAATATGGACACATACATAATATATATGATATTTATAACAACATACTATATGATATTTACCATCTGAATCTAACCATGTCATGTCAACAAATGGAAAAGTCAGCGATCTATTAATTATCATGTTAATTACTGTGTGCCTTTAGCCCCAACAGCAGAGGTGCTTTTTTACCCCAAACACCATACTTTTACATATTCTTTCGTTATTTAAAAACTGTTGCTTTAATTATCTTAAACAAAACTGAAAATTGTTAAGAAGACCTTTGTCTCAAAATATATGCATTAATTTGAGCAATTATCACTTGCTACTTAAATCTACAACATTTAATATATATATATATTAGATCAAGTAAGCACAGAATCAACTTTGCGCTGCTGCGCACGATCACGTCAAAGATCAGACAAATAAACATGTGCATGTTGAAAAGAGGATGTTTGCAAAGTGCTACTTTTTGTGCCATGAAAATAATATCAAAGATTATTATCTTTAAATCCATAATTGCGCACGCAGCACCGAATGTAAGCGAACAGACCGTGCAATTCTACACTTATTTGCTGCTTTATCTTATGTTTAATCCTCTTTAAATCCATAATGGAGCGCACAGCACCTAAGCGTTGCGCCACCTGTTCCCTAAAGCAGTGACGGGTCGCGAGGCAAGCGCATTCAGCGGTGACGGGTAAAGTGGCAGGTGCATTTGGCCTTGGCAGGTCCGGTGGCAGCTGCCACTGGCAGGCGCACTTGACGGTGGCAGGTCGAGTGGCAGCTGCCCCTGCCACGCAGAGATTTTACTCCCTCTCTTCGAGTGGCAGGCGCACATAGCTGTGGCAGGTACGGTGGCAGGCGCATTTGGCGGTGGCAGGTAGAGTGGCAGGCGCATTTGGCGGTGGCAGGTCGAGTGGCAGGCGCACATAGCCGTGGCAGGTCCGGTGGCAGGCGCATTTGGCGGTGGCAGGTAGAGGGGCAGCTGCCCCTGCCACGCAAAGATTTTACCCTTACTGCTCTCGGCTTCACTCACCGGACGCGCGTCGCGCGGCTCGCACCGCGACAGCTCTACACTGGACACGACAAAGCGACCGTTGTAAATCATTTTAACTTTGTGTCAGTAAGTCATAACTAAACCGAGGCATCAGTTTAATGTCGGGGATTGTCGCGCCGCGCCGTATCCAGTGTGTAGACAGCATCACTTATTATAATGGGTTCTGCTGTAACTTATTTTGCCGCTCGCGTCCGGTGTAGACACGGTGTTTATTTCGTTGGTGAGGAGGAAAGGCCTCTGTGTGTCCTATGCCTTTAGCGGACAGCATGAAACTCACAAACATAAATAAATAAGATAACAGAGAGAATAATAATAACAGTTATTCACTCTATGCTATTTTTCAATGTTTCAAGTGATGCAGGTGTTTTTTCCCCCCTGTAGGTATTTTAAATAAAAAAAAAGAATTCATTTTTCATAATGTTTAGTGAAATTAGTTGGGATGGGGATTCGGGAGGGGGGGCGCCAGATTTTTTTATAGGTTTAAAGGGGGGCGCGACCAAAAAAAGTCTGAGAAAAGACACCTAATTTATTTATTTTTCTTCCCTCGCTTGGGCCCCTGGGCCCATGCCCATAATGCCCATAGGATAATCCGGCCCTGGTCACCGGTTGTAAAAACAAAAAGAACCACATTCATCTGCACAGAAGAGCTGAGCCGAAGCACAACCAAAACAATGTTTTTCCGCAAGACGCATGCACTTTTTTAACCGATAGAGGGCCAAAGGTGTTGTAAAGCTTTAATTCATTTCAGTGATTTAAAAAAAAAAGATGTAAAATAGCTGTGGGAAAAAAATTGTGTGTAATATTCATTAATTCATGAACTCATTCATTCACCTGTTGTAAAATAATGTTATTTTCCATTCAGCAGTTGATCGGGAAATAATCAAATGTGTCATTTGCACAGAAGGTTTAGTGAGGCGCGAGAGCCATTCAGATCCCCCACAGACCAGACGACGTCACGGCGCTCAGCGACGTCCCTCTGATGTTACCATTCAGGTCTTTCTTCAAAACGAACGAGAATAAATGAGTTTCTAGAGAACCGGGGTCGTTATTTTGACTAAACTATTCATTCTGCAGGCCTTTAATCGTTTAGACTGGTTTTACTAGCCAAGACAGTCGGATGAATTAACTAGGCATAATGGGCCTTTTAGGTCAATGAGGACAAGAGAAGGTTAATGACACTAGCCTTTCTCTCACATAGAGTGTCTGATAATGTGGTTTTTAAGGATAACATTATGGAATCAGCGCATAAACGTTTTTTGTAGATAAACAAGAGCCTTGCTTTAATAAAACAGATGTACGTAGATTGAAAACCACAGTCTGGAATAAAAATATTTTTTGCCACTGAGCCAGTGTCTAATGAGGATTATTATTATTATTAGCATCAACAGAGGCTCCTTTTTCACACCACAGTGAATTTTCACGCCACACCGAAAAAACTCACGCGATACCGAATCAGCACACGCGCAACATGGACGTGTCATTTCGTTGCATTTTAAATCCTTAAACACCCTAAAATAATGTCATTAAAGCACTGCTGTCGATTTCATTTTCTGTAACATCCTCATATTGATTCTCAGATTTTTAAAAATCATTTTACAGGAGAAGATCTGCTCAAACCTGGAGATATGGAGCATTGAGCATCATATTTATTTATCAATGTAGATTAGTCAAAACACAGACGAGAGAAGACACGACATTGCCACTGATGTCATCAAGAGTTGATGACATCAAGATGTCGGAATGCCTAAGATAACGATCGCTTTCCTCATTTTCCTTCTTCATTCATGACCCTAGGGGGGGGGGTCTTCATGCTTTAACGTTAAATGCTTGTGGCTGAACAGTTTCTGCAACAAAATCCGCAGTATATGGTTATTTCTGTAAGCTGCGCATTTCAACACTCGATGTGTTGAAATGTGTGAAGGATGCCGACGTTCTTTCTTTCACAATAAGAATGATGTGTGAAGGATGCCGACGTTCACAGGGTTTGTGTCAACTCACCCCAATTGCTCGCAGTCCGACCGAAGAATTCTCCAGTTCTTGGATTGTAGATCACGTCTTTCCAGCTGTTCTCGGGCTCTTTGCCCTCCGCCGGTTTTTCGCTCTTTTTAGACATGCTGGAATGAGGTGATGTGACCTGGTCTGATGAGGCTGAACTCAGTGGGCTAATGCCCTGATGAAGAGCGACAAACCTCTGGCGTCTCCAAATGCACGGCAACGCTCCTGATGCCAAACTGCTCCAACCCACCGGACCGACAGCAGCGCGTTCTGTTGTGGGGGGAGGGAACGAGGGGCAGCGCTTTTGCGCATGCGTAAACTATGCGACCCTGAAATTGTTTCAAATTTGGTTGGTGTTTGCTTAGGTGTTCTTCGGCGCAGAGGTTTTCAGGTAGTAGTTATGTATGTGCATGTCAAAAAAACAACAAAAAAAGGCTACACTAAAATAGTAACAACAACAATAATAATGATTATTTAAATGTTACTTTTTGTAGGTGTTAGGATGATGTCATTTAATTTAATTACAAAACGTGTTTAGTTTCTTATTTTAAATTTCAGATAACGTTGACACCAAATAAATGTTTACATGGTTATTATGAAACACACATATGACACTCATTCTGAGATTCTGTGAAGATGAAATTCAACCATAGGCTTCAAGATAGATAACCTTTGATTAATATGGTTTAACAGTTTTGAAGTAGAAAGACTGAAATAGTATTTTCTTGTAAAACGTAATCCAGTACATTTGTTTTATTTGCTACATCTAAACACATGCAGGAAACACAGGAACAAAGAGAAGAACTGCAAAAATGAATGCTATTGCATCACTATATTCTTCAGCTTTCTGAGTGCAGCTGAGCTGTAATCAGGCAGTGCTGTTAATTAGAAGCAAGACCTCAGTAAACACAGATGACTTATGTAACACAGAAAGAAGAATTTGTTAAATGGGAGGGTGAAAGGGTTGTGGTAATGTACCCTGCTGTGGAGCTGTCAAATTCAATTTGTTGAACTCTTGAATTTCTTAAAGAAAAAAGATCCAAATTTTACAACATACATCTGGTTTTAAAAACCAAGATTTTTCTGATCTCATTACATACTGTATAGTTAAAATCAGAGGCGATTCCATCTGTCCAATATCCTCCAAACCACAAATTTAGCCCAAATCACATGGTCAGTTTTGCTGCCAGTGAATATAGGTTAAACATTTTTCATGTATTTGAATTAAAATGACCATTGTCATAAGAAATCAATGAAAATAAAAAATGGTAAAATGAAAAAGACATCTGTAAACAAATACCAGCAGTATTATTTATGAGACATGAACATATTATGAAGTAAAATATTGGAAATATCTTTTAAAACAGAGAAAGAATAAGTACAGTGTGTGTAAGGAGCTTTCAGTTTGGCTCAAGGCCTGTATGAGTCTGTATGAAACAGATCGATATCATTTTGCAATGGTGACATATCTGTTGTCAGTGCTTCAGAAAGAAATGCACATCTGTCAAGTCCTGTTTGAGTAGTTTTTTATGTGGAGGAGCTATGAATTATAAATGAAAAGCTAGCATTGTTCAGTGTAGTTATTTGAGGTTAGTTGAATAAACAATTTCAGATCATTAATTTGAATAAATACTGCTTTTCATTCATTTTCAATCTGTCACAATTGTCTTTTCTCATTATGTGCTTCTGAAATGTTTAAGTTAAAAAAAATGTATAAGTCAAAAAAAAAAAAAAATTCTTAGAGCCAACTGGCTTATCAGAATACTGCCTCTTACTGGTCAGTAGTTCAAGAAATATCATGCAAACTCATTGAGATGACTGTTGAATTTTTACTTTGTTTCTCTCTATTGAGAAACAAACTTGTCAACTTGATGTCTGGTTTAACTTCTGATAGTTTAATAGTTGTAGAAACAAAAAACATTTGGCAAAACAGGTAATTTTTAAATGTATTTTACTTTAACGTCTTTGAAATGTCCTTTAACCTTCCCTTTCCAATACAGATTTACAAACTGAATAATTATTTTTTAACTATACGTTTTGTGTTAGCTAGAAAATGTGGTAGTCCTTTTAATGATTTACAGGCTTTGGTAAGACATTGTGTTCTTGTTACATTCTGCAACACAGAGATGTAAAATGACCAAGTATATTGATCATATTCAGTTGTTGTTGTTGTTGTTAAATATATCAATATTTTACTATAATGAAATATGTTGGATTTGTAATTCATAATTTTTTTAGCAGCATATATACAATATCCTATAACTGTATAAAATGAGATGTTAAGTGTTCATTGTTTTCTAGAGTTTTTTTTTTTTTTTTTGGTATGTGATCTCAACACTAGCTTCTCAGACCCTCACTATCTTCTAATCTTCTACAACTATTCAACTACTAAGGCACTTACTCTTAATCCATTAACCAAAAATATGCCCTGCTAAGTCACTTAGTGCTTTCATTCTAAATGTTGTTAAGTTTGTATTGCAGAACTTCTCATGTCTTCTCAGGATGAACCACTTTTCATTTTCAAATCCTTTTGTATTAAAATGTCTGCAATCTAAATGTAAACATATACCACGAAAAAAAATTAAGAGCAAATGTCCAAAGAGTATGTGCCATAAACTTCCACTGTCCTGAACATTATAAACACATGACCGTTGAGATCATGGTTTCTCCAGGAGTATTTAAGTCAGAGCAAAGGAAATTTTCAAGATAAATTGGTTATTTATTTTATATTTTAAGTGAACAAAGTGTTTTGAGGAAAAGATCCAGAACTTGCATGTCAAGCGTTTTTTTTCCATGACATCATTCCATGTCAAAATAAGTCAGTTTTTAAATCCTCTGCTCTTCCTTTTCTTATTTTAACTATCATAAATTCCTGTGTTCGTCTTTTGCCATATATGGTTATGTTACGTTCCCTACTCCCCCTCTCTATTTTCTGAAATATGTCTAAAGAAAGTAACAAATGTCTTCATTTAAAAAAAAAAATGATGATAATAACAATGCACAGATTAATTATTACAAGTGTCAGAAAACGTATGGTTGCCTTCCAGCTAATTTTGCACCCAAGAGTGTTTGTTTTAAAATAGTGTGCTTTATTTCCTGCTGGTAATGTGTGTGATTTCACATTCATTTTCATTTAGTTTCCTGCCATTGTCTGCTCTCTTCTCCTTTCGGTTTTTGTTTACAATAGCCTACATGATCCTGCTCATCATGTTTTTCCTGCACCGCCCTAGACTTGATAAAAATGCTTTCTTTCATGGCGGTCCATTATGCGTTTTAGGGAAAGTGCAGGCCAAAATCTAATTAATAACAAAACAAATAGGCCTATTATAGGGCTTTTCGCTAATTATGATGACAGATTGTAATTTTTGGGTGACCTATCCCTTTAAATGTACACCACATATAGATACAGTGCATTGTAGTCATTTTGATACACTATTCACAAAATCCCAGTTTATAACATTAAAATAGCATTTGTAAATACAGTACAAATAAATAATAATAGGATAATTATCTGGTTTCCAAACACTTTTTCTGCTTCAGATATTGTTTTGATAGTCTTAAGGAGGGAGACTAAAAGTCTCTCCAGTGCAGTTTCTATTCAAATTTTTGTTTTTATAGCTGTTAAATGTCAACTTCAGGTAAGTGTTTATATGTTAAAGACTCTTCTCCCTGGTGTGACAGTCTCCCTCCTCAGGTTCTCCTGGTCACAGCCAATGACACGCAAGTGCTCTCACTGTCTACTAACGTTACATGTTTAAGGTAAACCTGCACACTGCGCTCGACGGTTTTGCACCAGCTCTGGATTTTGCATAGCCGTCTTTTTTAAAAAACTGCAGTGTGAATGAGAATGCTAGATATAGAAACCGAACGAACCAAGATTCAAAACAAACTGTTGTCATCGCCGCTCGCGCTTCAGAAATGCTCCTCTTTGTAACCTTCGCTGCTTTTCTTGTAGATTTATCCTGGGCTCTTCCAACGGGTAAGTTTAGTCTTTTATCCTGTTTTAGCAAGCATCTTCATCATTCCTAACCAGGAATTGATGTTCTATTGCTCATATTTTCATCCATTATGATCTGTTGTTTTAAGTATGGTCAAGCGATAAAGCCCTCGTCTGTGTGTTGTTGTTGTTGTTAGACATTATTATTCAATTCGAGCGCAGTGTTTTGCTAAACGGGACAGTCGTGGAGAGGATCCTTGTTAGTGAAGCGAATTTAAAGGGACAGTTCGACAAGCAACCTGTTGTCAGACCCATTCAAGATGAAACCCTGAAGATGATGGTGGAGAATGATCGTGAATCAGCAAGTAAACAATCTTAATGCAACAATTTATGACGTTTAGCATTAGAGAAGGAACAGGAATATTTTAACAATACTGATTTTTTTATGTGCTAAACCAATATTTAGAAACTATTTTAAATAGTTATATTTTTAGTATATAAAATGTGTTTTCCTTCTTGTTTTGGGTTACTGTAAAGTTTAAAATGCATAAGTGAGTAAATTATATTGAATGACTGTTAGCTACTTTAAATGTAAACATATGAGCTCGAACATGCAAATTTTTGTAAACAATACGTTAAATGTACTCTACTGTTGAGCATATAATGATGTTGTTGAATGCTTTTCCTTAGATATACACCAAGTGGTGTCATTTATTGGATTAAGTAAAAAATATCAGAATTTGGGAAAATATTGGTCTGTCACGTATTGTCATGCAGCCACTCTGTGACAATAAATCCATCTTTATTTTTCAGGTTATGGTACATATATACGTTTGAGGGAATGTAAGCTGCGAGGATATCGAGTCCTGCAGCTGTCTGACCGGATTCAGCTCAATGGCAAAGATTACCTGACTTTAGATTCAGACAGTGATTCATGGACAGTGTTGATGCCAGAGGCACAGGATCTAAAGCAGCCATGGACACTTAAGGCCGAGCATGTGAGTCTTGAGAAAATTCACCTGAAGGAAGAATGTGTGGAATTCATTAAACAGATGAATGACACCCAGAATCAAGAAGGTGAGTAATTGATGCAATATAAAGAAAATCCCTCTTATTAAAAAATGTTGTTTGACTTAAAAAAACAGTTGTTGTTGCCATACAAAGCACCTTCCATTTTAAAAAAAATTTACACTATACTTTTGTTCATATCAGCTGTTAACATTTTATGAATACCATACTATAATATAATAAAATAATACATGACTACAAGATTCTTGTATCTGAATCTGGAGTTTATATTATCTGTTGAATGTTTTTCAGGGCTCGGTGTGTTAAGAGTGATGGCTCCAGTTCTCGCCACTTTGCTCTTCATTGGATTTGTCTTTATGAGCCTCCTTATCTTCAAGCGACACGGTGAGCATACGACTGGAATCATGTGCTGTCACATGTGTATTTGTGAAAACACCACTGCAAACCAGTCAAATCACTACCAATGATTTTATTTTAAAATGGATAAAAAATGAAATGATCACAATGAGCGTAAAAATATGTTTTGTTTGGTGTCAGTCACATGTAACAAGGTCTCATTCTCCTTTCTTTGTCTTGCTCTTTCTCTTTTGCTTGATGCAGGTCATCACCCAGGAGGTGAGATGTTTTACATTGTTTACCAAATGCCTTAATTGCCGCAATATAAAGGCTGACAGAGGATTATATATTGACATTGATACAGCTGTCCCTGTGGACTGGATGGCACTCAGTGATCTAAGGTTCCCAGACTCAGATGATCTGTAGTTCATGTTCTATTATCCTAGTTAATAAGAAGTGAATTTCACTAAAATGGATTTAATAGTACAACTTGGTTTAGAAAAGGGTGATAAGGGTGTATATTCACCTTATATTTAACTACGTTGGCCACATTTTACATTACAATGGTACAGTGTAATTAAAAACAAAAATTTGACTATCAACCATGCTTAAGGTTACAGCAACAACAATTTCCTTCAGTAATTGTTCTCGTGGGTCTTACAGAAAGTAAATACAATCCATGAGCAATAAACTCTCAACACATTAATAAAACAAACATAGAGAAGGTCTTTGATGTCTCATACTGTTTCTAAAAATCTATGTACATACATTCAGTAAAGGAACAGTTCACACAAAAATGAACTCACCCTCTGGCCATCCAAGATGTAGATGAGTTTGTTTCTTTATCAGAACAGATTTGGAGAAATTCAGCATTACAGCACATGTTCACCAGTTGATCCTCTGCAGTGGATGGGTGCCGTCAGAATGTGATGAAAACATCACAATAATCCACAAGTAATTCACATGACTCCAGTCCATCAATTAACATCTTGTAAAGTGAAAAGCTGCATGTTTGTAAGAAACAAATCCATCATTAAGGTGTAAAATACAAGTCCATAATCAATAATAATAACTCCAGTGAAAACATCCATCCCCTGTTGTCCTCTTATTACATCAAAATCCACCAACAAATTTGTTTAGAATGGTTTTGGACTATGTTCACTTGTAAATGGTGCTTGATCCTTGCATATTTTCTGGTTCAGACAAGATGATCTTTTTTATACAGAAAGCTATGTAATGAATAGAGGACTTGTATTTTGGCCTGATGCAACAGTTTGAAGTTAATAGTCTTGATGGATTTGTTTACTAGAAATACTTCAGCTTTTCCATATCTCAAGATGTTAATTGAATGTTGTGAATGTTTTTATCAGCAGTTTGAACGCTAGTACAGCACCCATTCACTGCAGAGGATCCGTTGGTGAGCAAGTGATGTAATGCTAAATTTCTCCCAATCTGTTTCAATGAAGAAACAAACTCATGTGCACATTGGAAGGCCTGAGAGTCAGTAAACTTAAAGCAAAGATTCACTTTTGGGTGAGCTATTCTTTTAAAAGGTCAACACCAGTGGACTAGCCCAGGATGTGTAAAATTAGTCATACAGTCATGCATCTTCAGTCATACCAAACAGGTGTATCCACAATCTTTTATGCTGTTGATTATCAGATGTGTTATTTGTGGCTTTCCTCTAGGTGTTTTAGGCTCAATTATCCACTATCCAGCCCATCATCTTGAAGTACCATTGGACGAACCGAGTCAAAAGTAATCTCTCAAGTTCCAGTGCTGAAGGGTCCCTATAGCAATCACCTAACCTGCCCGACCACATTATTGTGAAGTCAACTCTTTGTCATGATTTCAGAAGTCTTAGACTGATTTGTAAGATCAGTAATAAAATTGTTCCAGTGTTTATATCAGTATATATAAAAATGCTTTTTGCTTGAAATGATCTTGAAAGCTTAATTTTTAATTGTGTTAGTAGTATTGTATGCATAACATACTGTTGCAGAATGTTCTTGCACAGAGTTTAACAACAATCTCTGTGCCTCCAAAAAGCAGTGTAGCTTTTATTTGGTTATTCTTTTTACTGTAGCTTATGCTACCAACTGATATTCTACAATTTTTATAGCACAATCTTGTCATATAATGTCAGCTAGACATACTTCTTTTTGATGTGCAATATGTTACATTTTCCTTCACTAAAACAGCTGATAACATGTTTGAAAGCATCTGTATAGCCTATCAAATATTTTCTTGTATTTTTTGTGAATTCATGCAAAAAGACCAAAATCAGCAAATAACCAAATAAACATTTCCTTATCTCATAATAGGTCTACTCTTTCATTATTCATTGCACTTTTTATTTATTTTCTCTAATAAAGATGGAATAATTTTATTTGATATAATAGTGTTATATATTAAAATAGGAATTATATAATAACATATTGAATAAACTTATTCCTTTTCAGATATAAACCAATTAATGTATTAATTATAATAATAATAATTATATTATTGCGTTGTGTTGTTAATTATAATAGTTATAATTAATTAGCATGGTTATTATTTATAATAGTAAAGTCAATGCATAAAAATAAAACTATTTATGTGAAAACTATTTTGCGCATAACACAAATTCACATTTATGAATTTGGTTTTTCTGCCTTTCATCTTTTGACTGTGAGTCTGTGATTCACAGCAGACAGACCTAACTAGGCCAACTTAATATTTTAGTATGGATTATAGAATAGAACAATATAAACTAGCCTACTAAAAGACCTACAAAATGACGAAAGAATATCAACTGCATGTAGCAGGATTTACAAGAGTCTTAATTACAAGGGTCTTTGATGTTTCTATTTATTCATATATAAATGGCTCAGTAAACACTATAGAGGATAAATTACATTTACAGAATGTACTGGTGAACTACACTTAACCTTGGCCAAGAGAGTGGGAATGTTGTCGTGTCAAATTGCCTCTTTTTTTCTCACATCACATCCCTAGTGGTAGGTTTTGTTTCTGCCGGAAGAGTGTGCTACTCGTAAACTTCTGGGATATTTTCTTATAGTTATAAAAAAGATACATCATTTGAAAAATACGTGTGCATTTTCACTTACATAACTTGCTAGTTCCATAACGTTTATCTAATTTAATATGATGTTTCTAGTGTTTTATAAATATCGGAACGATATTACACGATGTTACATCACGCGAGTTTCCACACGGTCATTTTATTGGCTGGACAGTAAGAGCTCATACAGAAACAAAACCGACTTGCAACACCAGTCTATGAAATTCTGCTCACATTGGCTTCTGATTAAGTTTACTCTTCATTATTGTTATTTGAAGACTCACACGAGAAGATGGGAGTGCCTAAATTTTATCGATGGATATCGGAGCGGTATCCGTGTCTGAGTGAAGTTGTCAAAGAGCATCAGGTGAGCTAACGTAGTTTGGCTAAATATAACAGGCCGCATAGAGATCATTTACAGCTCTGTGATCAGAAGCTCAAACCTTACACCTAACAGACACCAAAACCTTAGTTTTACTGTCCCTCCTCCATGAATATGTTATGTATAGAGGGGGATTTTATCGACATTATTTCTATAATGTACATTATAATGACTCTGTCTCAAAATCTAATGAGCTGTCTACCTAGACAGCACTTTACGCATTGTAGGCGATTTTGAACGAGCTGCCAATCATAAATATGCAGCCAACTGTAACAAGAATCCTCATAATCCATCTTCAAGAAACGGCTAAAAACACATCTCTTCCATCTTTATTTGACCCTCTAACTCTAGCACTCTCTATTCAAATTTTATTTTATCTATATGTCTTCTTTTTATAAAAAACAACAACAACAACACACATCTGACCCTCTATCAACTGCATATTTATTCTCTAACTGCTAGATTTTCTTGAAAAACTAACACTAGCTTTCTTTTTTTCTATTTTATCTACTTGTTTCTTATATTTAACAAAAACTCTAGGTTTCTTTTTTCTATATTATGTATTTTTAACATAACACTACCCCTGAGATTTTTTTTCTTCAGAGACATTAGTCATATTTTGTCAAGTTTACTCCAGCCAACTTGTGTTCTCTCTCTCTCATCCCAGATCCCAGAGTTTGACAACCTGTATTTAGATATGAATGGGATCATCCACCAGTGTTCCCACCCCAATGATGAGGACGTACACTTCCGTATTTCTGAAGAGAAGATATTTGCTGATATTTTTCACTACCTGGAGGTGCTCTTTCGCATTATTAAGCCCAGAAAAGTGTTCTTCATGGCTGTCGATGGTGTTGCACCCAGGGCCAAGATGAACCAGCAGCGTGGAAGAAGATTCAGGTATAGCAGAAGACCCGAACATAACATATACATTGAATTTACACTGAAATATGAAAGGCTTAAGGATTTTTCTTTGATGTTTTATGACAGGTCATGTATCAAAAAGTTATTTCTTGTCTTTTACTATGACAGTTATTTTTGCACTGCTTTTTTTATAGATTGATGTAAGTGTACAAATAACTGTTAGGGCAGATAAACACAACACATACATTGCCATTTAAAAGTTTACAAATCATACCAACCCCAAAACATTGTATCAAGAAAATATTTTTTTTAAACTCTGAAATAACTTTTTTCTGTTTTTTGTGTATTAAAGGTCAGCAAAAGAAGCTGAGGAGAAAATCAAGAAGGCCTTGGAGAAGGGTGAAGTTTTGCCCACAGAGGCCAGATTTGACTCTAACTGCATCACCCCTGGTTTGTGTGCTCCTTGATTGCTCTTATTCTGTCCTAGTGATGTTAGATACCATTATTTTTCTATCATTTTATAGCAGGATACATATGAACGTTAAAGGCATAAAATTAAGAAGCTGGTTAAGGTCTAAATTTGACTTTTCAATGGGTTTTAAATCATGGATAGGATGGTTGTTACTGGCTGTCTGGTGTTATTTATGGGACTTTGTTTCTGCTAAATTCTGATATATAATGTTTTGAGTAATCTGTTTCTCTTACTTGACCTCTGTAGGAACGGATTTCATGGCCAGGCTACAGGAACAGCTTAAATATTTTGTTCACAATAAACTGTCCACAGACAAAGCATGGCAGGGAGTGAATGTGTATTTGTCTGGTCATGAGGTGAGTTACGTGACTTCAGAGCTTTGTGTGGTGTGTGTTTCTGTGAAGTTCTTCTGATTCCCGTTTCTTCTCAGACCCCTGGTGAAGGAGAGCACAAGATCATGGAGTTCATCCGTTCTGAGACCACCAAACCTGGTCATAACTCAAACACAAGACACTGCCTTTATGGTCTGGATGCCGACCTGGTGAGTACAGTTGTGTATAACAGATTTTTTTTTTCAGTTTTCCAATAGTCCAGTTATTTTTGTATTTATTTTAAGCATGCTTTCTCTTCCTTTCTCTCTTTGTTGTAGATGATGCTTGGTTTGACCAGCCATGAGCCTCATTTTTCTCTCCTCAGAGAGGAGGTTCGTTTTGGAGGCAAAAAGTCACAAAAGAGGTAAGTGTGGCATTATTTTCATTGCGCCAAGTTGAAAGTTTGTGTTCCTTTTATAATGTGTTTTTCTGGTGTGTAGGATAACGGCTCCTGAGGAGACGACCTTTCACCTGCTTCATCTCTCTCTTATGAGGGAATACATTGACTATGAGTTTTCAGAGCTCAGGGTGAGAATATACGTCTCTCTCATATGGAGTGATAAGCACAAATCTTGACAAAGTTATTATAAACAATATACTGACCTGTAGTCTGGTCATAAATGTATCTATTTCCATCAGAATAAGATCTCATTTGAGTACGACCTGGAGCGGATCATAGATGACTGGGTTCTGATGGGTTTCCTGGTGGGGAATGACTTCATCCCTCATCTTCCTCACCTGCACATCAATCACGATGCACTGCCACTGCTCTATCGAACTTACATCAGCGTGCTGCCCAGTCTGGGGGGTGAGTCAGTCCACACGCAAATCACAGCGCATGTGACTGTTATTGTGATATAATGCTGATAAAGTCCTTATTACTGTTGTGTCCATCAGGCTACCTGAATGAAAACGGTCATCTCAACCTTGCCCACTTTGAGAAGTACCTTGAGAAGTTGTCAGATGTGAGTGTTTGGAATTTATTTTATTTTATTTTATTTAAAGAAATTTATATATTTTTTATTCAGCAAAGATGCATTAATTTGATCAAATATGACAGTAAAGACATTTATAATGTAACAAAAGAAATAAAGGCTTCAATTTGTTAAAATATGTTGAATAAAAAAAGTGTATTATGATTTACACAAAATCATTCAGCAGCACAACAGATTTTTAACATTGATAATATGAAATGATTCTTGAGCAGTAAATCAGCATATTAGAATGATTTCTGAAAGATCATGTGACACTGAAGTAATGGCTGCTGAAAATTCAGCTTTGTCATGGAAAAAAAATACAATTTAAAATATATTAAAATTGAAAACAGCTTAAATTAAGTTAGTTACAATGTTAAAACATCAGAACAGCAAAAAATGGATAAGAACAAAAGTCAAACTGAAAAATAGAACTTCAGATTAATTTTTATTGTATAATGAGCAAATTAATTCATTACAAAACAAATGCATATTTATTCTTTGGATCTGGGCTAAATGACTAAAAACACTGTTATTGCATTCCTGACATGGGATAGATCCTCAGCCACCTCTGAAATGCCAAATACAGACAACACCTTGAACATTATGAAAACTATGATTCCCAATTCATTATATACTGCAAGAGGAGGTAAATCCACCCCGTTCAGCTATAAGTTCATGCCAACACTCTCTTCTCTGTTTTCAGTTTGACCGGGAGCACTTCAGCGAGGTGTTTGTAGATCTGAAGTGGTTTGAGAGTAAGGTGGGGAACAAATACCTGAACGAAGCAGCTGGGCTGGCAGCCGAGGAGGCTGATGCCAAAGACATGAAGAAGAGTAAGGTGAATATTAGCAGTATGCAGCCAGACGGATGATATACCAAAGCACACATGAATTTATCCTATTTGCATTTAAAATCATCACAAACAATGAGCAGCCTATCCTTGTTTTAAAGAGGGGTTGTTAGAAGTAACCATGTGCTGCCGCCATTGTCTCATGTGAGTCAGGTTCAGGTTTAGTTACCGGGTTCCTGTTTTCTAAATGAATGTACCACTGTTCCTGCTTTCACCTATTTTGTCTCTTCATACATAGGGCTTTGATGAATGAGCAATAGCAATGCTGGCTGCGTTGTGTAGTTCTCTAGCTGGTCTATAATAAATATTTAAAATAAATTTTTTTTATTTAAAATTTTGTTTTTTATAAAAACTAGTGATGCACAACATTTATGGCAACTGGATTTTTTTTTTTGCCATAATCATTGACTGAAACAGTGTTGTTTATAGGGATAGCTAACCTAAAAATTAAAATGAATTTGCTCACCCTCATTACATTCCAAACCTGTATAAATGTATTTTTTCTGCTGAGCACAAAAGAAGATATTTTAAAGAATGTTGGTAACCAAATAGTTGATGGTAGCCATTGACTTCCATTGATTTGCAAGTCAATGGCTACCATCTTCTGTTTGGTTACCAGCATTCTTTAAAATATCTTATTTTGTGCTTAACTGAAGAAACAAACTCATACTGGTTTGAAACATCATCAGGGTGAGTAAATTATGACAGAATTTTCATTTTTGGATGAGCTACCCCTATTTCTGCTTTTTTTTTTTTTTTTTTTTTTTTTTGCTTGTGATTACCAAGAACTCACTGTATGGAAAAGGTCAATGTGAAAATAATGGATTCTTTTTTTTTTTCTTCTTTCACACAAGAAAGGTCCAAGACAAAGATAAATAAGAGTAATTTTTTAAGTGATCCTTTTATTTTTTCAGTCTTCAGATGACTCTCTGTGTCTCGCCGCTCTTGATGGAGTTAGGGACTCTCACAGCACTCCAGGAAGAGGTACATAAAAGTCCATTACTGTTGATCATTGTTCTAGACATTGGCTAGAATCCTGTGCATGTGCTATGTACTTTCTATAATAACTGGGTACCAACCCTGAACCTAACCTTATTAAATCCAAGTAAAAAGTGAGTGCACATACTGTAGACTATAACACACATTTTAAAGCATTCAGCTTCTTAATATTTTCCACAATGCACTAGAAGGCACAGAGGAGGACGGTGAGGACGATGACATGTTTGAAACAGAGTTTCGACAGTACAAGCGCACCTACTACATGACCAAGATGGGCGTTGAAGTCGTCTCAGAGTAAGTCTCCATTAATTTTAATTTTGGAAAGGATGGAAGCATGTTTTCTCTGCATCCGAAAATGAATAGTTCTGTGAAGACTAATTTTCTCTGTGTCATCTTGCAGTGAGTTTTTGGCCAATCAGGCTAAATGTTATGTGGAGGGGATCCAGTGGATCTTACATTACTACTACCATGGAGTTCAGTCTTGGAGCTGGTAAGCTGAGAGACTGAGTGGAAAATATGTAGTGAATTATGCTTAAAAATAGGGCTGTGTGATTTGGTAACTATTTTTGTTCTGTTTAATAATTTTTGTTATTAAATAAAATATTAATATTTATTATTTTTTTTGTAGTTTTTATATTTCACTGACATATTTTTTAGGAACAATATAACTTTATTTTATTTTACATTACAACAGTAAAATTATAATGCTAATTTCTAATGTTTGTTATGACAGAAAACCGCCCTTAAAGCTGCTTCTTTTATTGACAAGCACTTATTATTACAAGTATGGGAAGATGATTGGCCTATTTTGCGTTCCTAAAACCACATTGATATTAATAAATGCTTTATTACGATTAATCATGCAGTCCTACTTAAAAAGTATCAGGAACAAGAAAGTAAATTGGATTGGTTTTAATGTAATGTTGGTTTCAAAGGATCTTGCTCTCCTCTCAAATCACTACAGGTATTATCCGTACCACTATGCCCCCTTCCTTTCTGATGTGAGAAACGTGTCTAGTCTCACGCTGACATTTGATCTGGGCAAACCCTTCATGCCGTTCGAGCAGCTCCTGGGCGTCCTGCCCTCAGCCAGCAAAGACCTTCTTCCACAGTGTTACCAGGTGCCACACACACTTCATGTCCCTGTCATGTCAGTGTTTGTTAGAAACTCTCCCTCATTTACTGACTTCTTCACAGCATCTGATGACGTCACCGGGCTCACCCATTGTTGAGTATTACCCACAAGACTTCAAAACGGACCTGAACGGCAAACAGCAGGAGTGGGAAGCCGTGGTGCTCATCCCGTTTATCGACGAGGTGCTTTGAACATCTGCATTCACTGTGTTTCTCACCATAACAGCTGTGATGGAAGTGCAGTTTCATGATATGATATGCGTTTGCATTCAGAAATGCTTGTTAGCTGCTATGGACACCTACTCTCACAAACTGGCTCCATCAGAGAAGGCCAGGAACAGACATACCGAGTGTGCCATCTACTGCTTCGATAAAGAGCTGGACTATGTCTACAACTCCCCCCTCCCCCAGCTCTTCCCCAACATCGTCCACTGTCCACGCCAGGTATGTCCTGTCTGTTGTTGAATCTGCATGCCACAGTATATTTCACCCGCTCACATGTTAACATGCTATCAATCCTGATTATGATGATAATAAATCATGCGCTCATTTTAATATAGTGTTATACTTTTCTATTTACATTAACACTTTTCACTTTATAGTTACAGATAACTTTAATTATTATAATTTCTAGTTATTATTTGTTTTATTGTTGTACCTTCATTTGGTATCACATTATATTAATGTGGTAATATCAATATGGTGTCACATTTCTGTATTGACCTTTACACTTGGCACTTTATAATTAAGATCAATTCTAATTAATATTACTAATTATTTCTTCTTATTTAATATTATTAATAATAATAATATCTTGCCATCAATTTAATATGGTGTCACATTTCTGTATTTACCTTTACACCTGGTAGTTTATAATAAACAGATAAATTCTAATTAATATTACTAATTATTTATTATTATTCTCCTCCTTATTAATATTTAATATTAATAGTATATTTACCTTTACACTTGGCACTTTATAATTAACAGATAAATTCAAATTAATATTACTATTTATTTATTTATTTATAATAATAATAACAACATCTTAATCATTTCTTGACTTCATTTTGATATGGTGTCACATTTCTGTATTTATTTTTACACTTGTCACTTTATAATTACAAGATAAATGAATTATTTCATATTCATATTATTATTAATATTAATTATTTAACATTAATTGATCATATTAATTAATAAAAATGTTGATATAGTGTCACAGTTTTGTATTTATATTTACACCTTTTCACTTTACAATGAACAAACTCGTAATTATTTTTTATTTATAGTTTTGTTGATATTTATAATGCGTAATGGTTTCATTTATACTTTACACTTCACATCAATACATTCTGAACCGTGTCAGCGCTTGATTGATTTATTTGTTGTCTTTTGGAAATGACATCCACCGTGTTTGTGTTTAGGCAAACACCGATCCCGATGGATGCCTGGCGTGTTTCACTGGATCATGTAGCACGTAGGATTGACAGAGGAGCTCTTTATTTCTGCGGCTTCCCCACCTTACAGCACATCCGTCATAAAGTAAACAATCCTCAACCTGCCTGTCTGCAGATTATCACTTATTATCCTATTAATGTGGATCAGTGTCGGATCATCACAGGATTAATGCTGATTTTCCTGCTGTATCTCTCACACAGTTTTATAAGAAGAAAAGTGGAGTGATGGTGTTTCAACAAAGCAGCAGAGGGGAGAATATGATACTGGAGATTTTAGCCTGCCAGGAGATGGAACAGGTGGGCTGTTTGTCCCCTCATAATAAAGGCCGCTTGAATTCCAGACTTGGTTTTGTTACATCTCAATGACTTTTTAGGACTATCTCTGACACTAGATGACATTTTGCAAGGTCTTAAGTCCTAAATTGCTCTCCCAAAAATTAAGGCCTTAAAAGGGAGTTTATTAATTCATAAAATTATGGCATTAAATGTTGCATGTTGAGAAAAAAATTCCTTGTGTTTTTGTTTTATAGTGCCAGTGATTAAACATCCTTAAATCAAGATGCATTTGTTTGATATGCAAATTGAACATGAAGTCTTGTTTTCTGAGAAACTGAACAAAATTAAGTTTGTTTATGCTTAAAACAAATACTGTATGTGTCAATGAGGGTAGAAAAACATATTTTCCCTTTCAATTAAGCAGATTTTTCTGGTCCCATTGTCAGATATTGACATGTACCTTGATTTTAGAAGTATTTAGACATTTTTTGCAGTGTGATCAGAAAGTAAAGTTATTTTCTATATTCTATTGGTTGGGTGCAGTGACGATATTGACATATTGTGGTCTGTTCAATTTATTATTTTTTTAACTTGGGCATAAAAGGTCTCTTTTAAACGTATGCTGTTTTATGCTAATGTGGTAATACGTTTTTCTGCATTGCAGGGGGGAGATGTTGCAGCGCTGGTTCTTGGAAAGCCTTTGTTTGTGAACTGGCCCCATTTGATGGAAGCTCGAGTTGTAGCTGTTTCAGATGGAGAAACAAAGTAAGTTTGTTTGTTGTATTGATATTTCTAAATGATTTGCTGTCATATAAAGTCATGTAGCTCACTTAAACTCTCTCGTTTAGTCTGCTAATAGTGTCTCACTCCTACTCTGCAGGTTTTCTTTAGATGAACCATCAGGATCACAGGTGTTGTATCTGGGTAGCACTCCACCGCCTGCTAAAGTCACCCATCTGACTGATAAAGAGCAGAAGGAGTGGGTCAAAGAAGTGCAAGGCCTCTCAGAGCAGTATGCTGCCCTTTTTATTCATGTTATTGGCACTTGTCAAATCGTAAGCTGAAATGTTATTATCTGGCTGATACGTGACTTGCATGAGTGAGGTTTTATTCAGTGTTTCAGTATTTTGAGTTTTTTTTTTTCATTATGATTTATTGATGGTCGCTGTGCTTTTTGTTCAGCTGCAAATTAGACCATGCTTCATTCCTATAGGCTCTGGTATCTATACAGTATGAATAAACACATTTTTCAATAGCAATCCTTAATCTTAGCTATGCACGTTCAGAGTCGTAGAAAGCTTTGTATATTTTTGAATTCTGTCATGTAAAGTGTGTATGTATGATTGTTTGAGTGTCCATATTTAAAATATTACTTTATCTGCTTTTCAGCTTTGGCAAGCGCAAAGGCATTGTGATCAATGAGACGGATGTGGTGGTATACACCCAGCTGCTGACAGGCAGGAAGTATGTCGTTGGTCAGAACGGAAAGGTCCATTTGGAAAAGCAGTTTGCAAAACAGGTCCTGCCCTATCCCTACCAGACCATTGTGAAGGTAAATATTCACACCAGCCCAAAATTAAACAGAAATTCTAACCAAGAACCTGCTTCTTGGGAGAAAATGTAAAAGTTGTTCAGAAGTTGTAAGTATGCTGTTTTTTCACGTCAGGATATCAAAGCCTTTGATTCATCATTGGCACGCTTCAAGACACTGGAGGAGCTGTTTCCCCTAGGAACCATTGTCTTTATGGTTGGAAACCCATATTACGGCACAATGGGAGATGTATGTACTGGTTTTTGTGCTCTCCAGACCAGCTGCAATTGTTAAATGCCAGTTATGTAGGATTTTTTCTGTTTGCTTAGGTGCAAGATTCTAGTGATGTTATCAGTGAGGGACGGGTTAGAGTGGTCTTCTCCGTACCGTGTGAACCTCAACTTGATGCCTTAATACTGAACCAGCATGTAAGTCTTGGGTCTGTCAAGAAGTCTGTGTATAGTATACTTTGCACTATACTACTTTGACGTTTTTTTCTTCAGTTTACTTGTATATTTATATTTACCACTGTACATTTGGCCTTGGTCTGCTTGTGTTTTCAGATTTTACCAATAGTCTTTTGTTTTTGTTCAGAAATACTCTGTGAAGTACAGTCCTGGGTATGTGCTCGCCTCCCGCCTTGGTATCACCAGCTACCTCGTCTCAAGGTTCTCTGGTAGCATCTTCGTCGGAAGAGGATCCAAGAAAAAGTCAGTGAATTAAATAATGCATACTTTGTTTTCTGTATTTGAATTTTTTTCATTTTTAATGTACTCTCAATACATTGAGTTTTTTCAGACCTTCCAGAAGTATTCAGACCTTTAAACAATTATAGATCCAAGGTTTACATATGTGACCCTGGACCACAAAACCAGTCATAAGTAGCACGGGTATATTTGTAGCAATAGCCAACAATACATTGTATGGGTCAAAATTATCGATTTTTCTTTTATGCCAAAATTCATTATGATATTAAGTAAAGATCATGTTCCATGGTGTTATTTTGTAAATTTCCTACGTAAATATATCAAAACGTAATTTTTGATTAGTAATATGCATTGCTAAAGATTTAATTTGGACAACTTTAAAGGCGATTTTCTCAATATTTAGATTTTTTTTGCAATTTTTTCAAAATTGACCCGTATGACTGGTTTTGTGGTCCTGGGTCACATTTATCACTTTATCATTTTAAAGCACTGTATTTATCTCCACAACAGTTTTATTTAAGAAATCTTAGGATTAGTTATCCTAATAAGTTGTAATGAATTCCATAGGAATACACAATATGTCAGGATCTTAACAGTTATCGGCTGATATTAGAGTTTTTTTTTTAATATACTGGTATCGGTCGATTTTGGATATTTAATTGTCACTTTCCATAGTTTTATATTTAGATTACCTTTGCCATCATCTGACCCCCACTTAAAGTTATCTCAAAACAGAAATATCCTTTCTTCATACTATGCATTTATAATGTTTGATGCCTAAATTCACTTGCAGAATTTAAATTGATTTTAGTTTTTAGTGTTTGATTTTTATTTATTCAGACAGACAATATAGGCATTATCGGTCATAATATTCAAAATAATTATTGGTATAGGCCATCATTTTCATCATTTCCATCATGATTGTCCATCCACAGGATTGGACTATTTAATGAACAATATTATTTTTATTTCCCTAAAAAAGAATGGCTTTTGAATTAATGTTGCTCTGTACAGTCCTCATGGAGAGCAGAAAGCCAATGTGGGCCTTAATCTCAAGTTCAACAAGAAGAATGAGGAAGTTCCTGGCTACACCAAGAGAACAGAGAAAGAGTGGCTCTACTCCGCTGCTGTAGAGGACCTTTTAGCTGAATACTTAGAGAGGTATGTATGTGTATTGGAGGTTGTGTGTGCTAACTGTGCTTGTGGTTGTACCTGTGGTTTTGCAAATAATTGAAAAAAAAATGTTTGTCCCTCTCTCTCAGATTTTCAGAGCTGTTTAACCATATAGCACGAAACAGTCACGATGACGTCTTTTACGAAGATGACATCTGGCCAAGAGAAGATGAGAATGGGTGTGTTTTGAATCTGTTTTAGACGAGCAGTAGTACATCCGAATGCAATGCATTTTCAGTATGCCAGACTTGATAATAATGACTGTTGATCATTGTGATGCTTTAAATAGGGCTGAAAAGGTCCAGGAGATCCAGGGCTGGTTGAAAAACCATCCAGTCAGTTCCTCTTCCCGAGCTTCATGTGATCTGCAGATCCTGGATACTGGCATTGTGGAGAAGATTGAAGAGGAGCTGGAGAAAACAAAGGTGATGATCACACACAAACCTCAACAATCACAATAGTTGTTCCTGTCTTTCTGTGGATGATGTGTTGATCATGTGTGGTTAACAGGCAAAGAAGATGAACAAGAAAGTACGGGTCACTGTGAAGCCCCACCTGCTTTTTAGGGTATGTGTTTGTCAATGTTTATATATTATATGTATCTTCTTTTATTTATATACTGTACATATAGACAGAGAGAGAGAGAGAAAATATGCATGTGTGTGTGCAGCCTTTGGAGCAGCAGCACGGTGTTGTTCCAGATCCTGACGCAGAGTATCATCTGTTTGACCGTGTTGTCAATGTGAGAGAAAGCTTCTCTGTTCCTCTCGGCCTTCGCGGAACCATCATTGGTATCAAAGGAGGTAAAACAAATGTAAACCCAATGCAAACTCTGGCGTCCTTCTGCATCTCGTTTTGTCCTTCATTCTTTGTCTTTCCTGTTCCATCAGCTGAACGTGAGGCTGAAGTTCTGTATGAAGTGCTGTTTGATGAAGAGTTTGCTGGAGGACTCACTGTCAGGTACTGACGTTATTTCTCTCAGTGGATGATGCAAATTTAGAAATAATATTTGTATTCAGTATGGACACATTAAATTGTTAAAAAGTGACAGTAAAGACATTTATAATGACAAAAGTTTGCTGTTGCTTTTATTTTCTGTTCATCAAAGAATGTATCACTGTTTCCACAAAATCATTTAGCAGCACAACTGTTTTCGACATTGATAATAATAAGAAATTTTTTCTTCAGCACCAAATCAGCATATTAGAATGATTTCTGAAGGATTATGTGACAGTGAATACTGGAGTAATGATGCTGAAAATTCAGCTTTGGCATCACAGAAATAAATTAAATTTTAAAATATATTTAAAAAATAAACTAATTAACATTGCACAGTATTACAGTTTTTACTGTATGTAAAAACTGTACTGTACTGTCTCTAATGGTTAGAGAGTCGGACTCGTAATCCAAAGGTTGTGGGTTCGAATCTCAGGTCCGGCAGGGATTGAGTGAATAACTTCTCTCCAATACCACGACTGAGGTGTCCTTGAGCAAGCACCGAAACGCGCTGTATGGCTGTCCACTGCTCCGGATGTGTGTTCATGTAATTAACTGTTAATTAAATTATTATTAACACCCATTTCTCCATAATCATTGTGCTATTACATACCCGTACAACCTTTTGCACATTCCTCTTGTTCCTGTTTATTTTTTTATTAAATCCACAGATGTATTGCAATTTTATTATTGCAATTTTACTCCTTATTTTATTTTATTGTTTTTACTTATTCTTTTATCTTATTCCTACCTATATTTATATATACTCTCCTGTGTTATGTTTCTTCACTTCCATTGAGCGGACCCGTCCTGACCTACATTTCACTACTGATTATTATACCCTGTATGATTGTGTATGTGACAAATAAACAAGAACCTTGAACCTTGAAATGCAGAGAATACATTTCACTGCTGGTTATATAATCTCTATATAATCGTGTATGTGACAAATAAAAAAAATATTATTATTATTATTATGTTTGATCAAATAAAAAAAAAAAAGAGACTTCTCCCAAAACCATTAAAAATTTTACCAACACCAAACTTTAAATGGTAATGTGTGTGAGTGTTAGACAGTGTTTTATACGCATCTGTTGTGTGTGCAGGTGCTCTCCTGGGCGTGGCTATCGACTGCCCCCCAGTGCCTTAATCAACCTGAGCCACGGCAGCAGAAAGGAGAATGGCTCTCACAAACTCACTGCCATCGTCAAGCCCCAGCCCTCATCTTCATCCCATCTCTCACACAAGAGCCAGCTGGGCGGCCTTAACCACTCGCCACGCTCACCGTTTATACCTACGCAGGTAATGGGCGCACATTCATCCCTCATAATCAGGCCCTCAATGACTCTACTGATACCCTACTAGCAAATAGGTCATAAAAATCCTCCTTTATGCTCCTTGTGCTAGAGTCCAGTATCTCTGAAGCACAGATTTTGGACTTTAGCACAGGACTGTGATGATTTAACTTGTCTAGGACTCTGTACTTTTCAGTTGATTCATATGAATAGATGTTTAATGACATAACGGCAGATTTACTTTTAGATTTTTATTATATACAGTATAGGGGTCAAAGACGAAATATCCCATTTTGGTGTCCGCATCAAATAAAATTTCTAAAAGTGGTTTTATATACATAGAAAGCATAATAAATGCCAGTAAAATGTCTGCTTTAATGATTCAAATAACTTTTGTAAAATAAAATGTCAAAATATGGGTGAAATAATGTTCCATTGTCATTCAGAGTAACCGATATATTTATGTATAAATGAAACAACATACTTATTCTGACCTGTACTTATTAAAATATATAAAAGTGTGATCATACTAAATTTTTATATTTTAAATGATTTAAAACTTTTTGCTGGCAAGTGGATAAAACCTAGTGGTTTGAAGGATAGTAGCAAAGACTGGTATAGATTTAAAATTAAGATTAGTCAGTTTTTGGGGACTGCGCTTTGATTCTCCTTAAATAGTTTTTTAATGACATCTAATGAATCTGGTTCTAAATATGCCTGAAAAGATTATTATTATTATTTTTTTACATTTTAGTGGGTGTCTTGTGAATCATGATAAAAATGTATGATAGTCGTTATTATTTGCCCAGAGAAATATAATTAAACAAGACACATATTAATGTATGGAGAAAAAAACAACTTTCAAAGCTGTATTAAACTTTGATTGTTTTGATGCTTAAACCCTTTTTTGTCTTTGACCTAAATATATAATAACAGGAAGGTTACTGGAATAAATCAAGTAGCATTCGGCTTCTGAATATGTGATCCAGAGCTAAATGTATTATTTTAAAATGAAGGGAGATTCAGGAAATTATATGAACCAGATTTGCATGGGCATCACAACTCAAACTTTAGTACTTGTGTGCTAAATATGTATGGTCTTAATATTAAGGTGTGATTATTAAGTAGAAATCTGTGAAGTGCAAACAGGTTCCCCTTCAATAATGTAAAGGGAAGTATGTTGTTCCATGTGAAGATCTGACGGTGTTGAATTTCCTATTGACAGCAGCAGAATGGCCAACAGAGTTTTAATCTCAGGGCTGACACTCAGGGCAACAGAAACTCGCCTCACAAAGCCCTCAACCTGAAAGACCAACACACGGTATGAATTGTGAGGTTAATAGGCCTTACTGCTCTGGGGATTGTTCATGATTCATTAGAAAACTTTTCTTTGTGTTCCTCTAGGACTCTAGTAATGAGAAAGAGTTTAGTAATGTATGGCAGTCTCTTCAGAGTTCAGGAATGCCCCAGAAACCACCAGCTCACTGGCAAAATAATGTAAATACTCTCTCTTACTCTGTGTGCTTGTGATCAGTGTTAGTATCATTAACTAAAACTAAAAATACTAAAAAAAAAAAAACGTTTTTGTTAACGAAAAAAAATTATAACAGAGAAAGAAATAAGGTTATTTTCTTTCATTTAGGTTCAATTGGAAAATTTCAAATTTTTGTTTAAATTTGAAGTACTAAAATCAGTAAAACTGAAAATAAAATAAAAACTAAATAGACATTTAAAAAAAGTTTAAAATAAAAATAAAAGTTTAAGGACGAGGCTAACAGAAGACCAAACTGAAGACCAGAAGAACAAAATTGCTTTTTAAAAATGAAAATGTAAAAATATTAATAAATACTAAGAGAATACAGTAATCATACTAAAATAGTACTGGTTATCATATGTAGTATATGACGTTTACCTGGTGTTATTTTTGACAGGCTGGAAAAAGCAGTGGACCGATGCCGCATCAGCACCAGCTGGAGGGACAAAGTAAACAAAGCCAAGGCAACGACCCATGCAGCAAACTTGTATGTTTTCATATTTCATACACTGTATAAGTCAGCTGTCAAGCCCTATCATTTAATCACTGTCAATAGTTATACAATATGATGACCTTATACATTTCACTTTTATACAGTAGCTTATATTCTAATATCAGGTTTTCTTTATTAGCTTTCTCTTTTATGTTATACTAAATGCTTAATAAATTTTTTATTTATTTTGCAGGCCTCAGGTGGCAGTATTAGACTTCTGAAGAGAAATGAGGATGTGAATATGGCTCTCATACAAGGCCCTTCAAATAAGGTTTGTGGTTTGTGGGGATGGTTTACCCAAAAATGAATATTGTCCTAATTTACTGTTCCTCATGTCATTCCATAACTGTATGACTGTCTTTCTTTCTTCTGTGAAACAAAATAAGATGATTGTCATTGGGATCCAATGTTATTAATGTCCAATGCCAAACACAAAAGACAGATTTAACAGATAAAAGAAACCCATATATGTTTGTAACAACTTAAGGACGGGTAAATGATGACAGATTTGTCTTTTTTGGGTGATCTATCCCTTTAAGGACCTTGTATACTTGGTTGAAAACATATCAACATAATTTCAAACAGTGTTTTGGAAAGATAAAAGCTACAAATAAACCTGAACAAACAGCCGCCAGGGAAATCACTATCCGTTATTGGCTTCCCATTCAATTCATATCTAAATAAAACCAACTGCGTGACTATGCAGATTACTGCAAGTCCAAGAGGTAGATTAATATACAGGTGCCAATCTACAATACACATTCCACGTTCACTATTGTGCATGAGTCATGTGGAAATGATTATATGAATATGACTCATTGCCAAAAAAAAATGCTAGGTTTTTTTTATCATTAGTATAATACATGTTTTACTTATAGTATTTATATATTTACAGGCATCTACAGAATTTGAGGAGCTTATAGCCAATCTGAAGATCTCAAAGGATCCTGAGCCACTTACAGAGCCCAAGAACCAATCAGGAGAGCCTCTTTCCCCTCAGTCCTTTGCCATGGTGTGTAATCCATGGTTCTCATATCTGCAGCACAAAAGAGTGAAAAAAGTATGGTTATTTAGATGTCTTAATGTTTTTATTTTTTTGTTCGAGCAGAAGGGAACTCTGGTATTGAAAGAAATGTTGAAGATTGCCAGCTCTGGACCAAGTTCCTCTGCCCCTGATTTCACTGGTGGCCAGGATTCAGCAAACCCCAATGCCCAACAGCAGAGCAAGAGACGCTCCAGCAAAAAACTAGGTACTGCATTGTGTCCAATCAGAACCAGAATCAGTCTTGTAAGATTTCAGGCTGTGGAACTTTACTTGTTCGATAGATGATTAATTATCAAACCTGAGATATGCACAGTGAATAATAATAAGTGAATGTTCTCTGTCTCTCAGCTGCTCGGATAAATACTCCTCAGACTGATGTGCCAGCAGCGGCTCCTCCTCTGGCTGGCCAGCCACCCCTCCTCCCCAGCATGTCCACTGAACTCGGGCGGGTATGCATGGGGCTTGGGATGGGACCTCCAGAGTTCGCCTTCCTCCGCAACAGACAGGTTGGTCCATCTCACAAACTCCACCTAGATCTGTGTAATCTGGAGTAATGTGGTTTTCAGTAGACGGTAAAGCTCAGGGACTTATAAAATGCCCACAACTAAACTAAACAAATGCGGTTAAACCAAAATATAGATTTATAATAATGTGAAATGTAGATAATTTGATAAAGTGTGCTGTCTAAGAAAGAAAAAAACATCCATAAGTCCATATAAAAATAGATATGTTAAAAAAGTCAATCATAATTTGAGTTTTTTTATGTTTTTTAATTTGGTTAGATCTTTACAAGGACTCTTACCAGAAAGTTGGAGGAAGAATAAAATAAAAAGCTCAATACCCAAGCCATGTACTGTCATAATTGACAAAAACAATGGGTCTGATTCACTAATAATTGTGTGGATTATTTCTGACACTAACTTCTGACAAAACATTTTCTGTATAAAAGCCTGTTCACACCAAGACCAAGTGGTTGGTGTGAAAATTAGGTGCAGTAAACATTTTAATTTGAATGAACAGCAGTTAATGTGTCCGTTCAGAACACACACATTTGCATGCTGTCAGTGCGACATATTTTTTTTCCCCTACATTTGTTTAAAATTTAGAATACATTTTTATGCAAAAGTTATTGATGAATGAATATTGAAAGCTCATATGCAGATTTCAAGCACAAATTTGTATGTAGTTCAGTGAATGAGTCTAATGTTTTCCGCCTCCTCTTTCCATCTCATTTGCTCTTTTTCTTGTTCTGTAGAACCTCACAGTGTGTCAGGTGAAGTTGTCTAATGGCCTGCTGGTTCACGGTCCTCAGTGTCAATCTGAAACTGAAGCTAAAGAGAAAGCTGCTCTCTTTGCCCTTCAACGATTGGTAACTCTCAGTGCAGAAATTATCTAAAAAAAACAATGATGAATTCAGTGACTTTTCTCATTATATAATGAATGATGTGCCTTAATGGAATATAGTATAGTCTGCAATAATTTTAGTACATGTTAAGACCTTGTTGACTGCCGAATGAAAGCATCTTGACTTCTGCAGAACTCATTGGGTTCGTTCCCACTGCCTCCTCCCATATTCCCCGGAGTGCAGCAGATGAGGCCACTTGCGCCTCATCCCTCCATGTTTGGTCAGCCAGCAGGTCTGAGTCATATTGTCTATGTTCTGTTAAATCCTGTTCTTCTAATGCAGATGTTCTTTACATTTACACTTGATATGATGTTTTGCTTACACAGGTGGTCTTCTGATGCCGCCACAAGGCTACGGACCTCTTCACTGGGGGATGCAGTTTCCCCACCAGGGCCAGCCATTCTATGGAGGAACTTTCCCTGGAGCACGGGCCACTGTGCCATCAGCAGCCAGAGGATCCCACAACCAGTTTGTTCCCCTCCAGGTGAGAACAACTTAATATTGTCAAATATAGATTTTTTTTTTTAATACATATACATTCTGAATATTTGAAAACATATCAGTACTCTTTTTCCATAGTATCGATACACTGGTACTAGGCTAGCTGCAGATTTACGACATCAAGTTAATACACACAGTAATGTACATTTTTATTAATTAAGAATATAGTCCATTTGTCAGCGCTAATAGCCTTGTGGTTGGTGCGCCGACATATACAGCACAACTGCGCTCATGGTTCAAGGTTCTTTATTATTTGTCACATACACAATCATACAGGGTATAATCAGTAGTGAAATGTAGGTCAGGACAGGTCCGCTCAATGGACAGTGCAAAAAAATTAAAAATTAAACATAACACAAGAGAATATATATATATATATAGGTAAGAGTAAGATAAAAAATATGAAAAAAAAGATAAAATAAAAATAAAATAAGGAGTAGAATGTGCAATGAAATAAAATAAAATGTGCAATACAGTCTACTGTGGATTTAATAAATATTAATATAAACAGGGATGTGCAAGAGGAATGTGCAAACAGGTTGTACCGGGTATGTACACATAGCAGCAATGCGGATGATGGAGAATAATGAATGTTTTTACAGTTTATTAGATTGAGTCCTGTAGATGTTATGATACTGAGTTTAGGAGCCTGATGGCCCGAGGGTAGAAGCTCCTCCTCAATCTCTCAGTTTTTGCCATCATGCTCCTGAAGCGCTTGCCAGATGGCAGCAGAGTGAAAAAACGGTTACCGGGGTGATTTGAGTCCTTGATTATTTTTGCAGCTCTGCTTTTGCAGCGTTTGAGGTAGATGTCCTGCAGAGAGGGGAGGGCAGACCCAGAGATGCGCTCAGCTAAGCGCACGACTCTCTGCAGAGCTTTGCAGTCCTGATTTGTGGCGTTACTATACCACACTCATGGCGACCCGAGTTTGATTCCCGTTTTGAGGTCCTATGGCAATCCCTCTCCCCTCTCTCTACCTAATACTTTCCTGTCATCTCTCCACTGTCCTGTCTGAATAAAGGAATACAAAAGCCCAAAAAGATATAACTTAAAAAATAAGTCAGAACAAAGTGTGGCACTGTGATCATTTACACACGTGCAGCTCATGATCCAGTGTTTTCATCATCTCAAAGCGGTTCAGAATTTTCCAGATAAATAGATTTTGAGCCACAAATAAATGTAAAGATATTAAACAAGTTCTCAAATATTAAAGATCAAAATCAGCAAAATCATGTGGTGCAACCGACATGAATATAATTACCTGATATGACCCTAATGACTGTGCATCAAGGTCAAAATGTATTTTAAAGGGATAGTTCACCCAAAAATTAAAATTTGATGTCTATCCGCTTACCCCCAGGGCATCCGAGCTGTAGGTGACTTTGTTTCTTCAGTAAAACACAAACGAAGATTTTAACTCAAAATGTTGCAGTCTGTCAGTCCTATAATGGCAGTCAATGGGACCCACGGCTTTGAGTGTCAAAAAAACGTACAGACAAAACCAAATTAAACCCTGTGGCTCGTGACGATACATTGAGGTCTTAAGACACGAAACAATCGGTCTGTGCAAGAAACTGAACATTATTTATATCATTTTTTACCTCTGATCCACCGCAATGTCCAACTGTCCTGAGCACGTTTACAACATCTGGCGCGTGATGCGTCAATGTGCTCTGGCATAGTAGACGCATGCGCGGAAGCGATCTAAACAATGAGTGACGTATACGTGACCTCAATGTATCGTCACGAGCCGCAGGGTTTAATTTGGTTTTGTCTGTGTATGTTTTTTTTTTTTTACTCTCAAAGCCGTGGGTCCCATTGACTGCCATTATAGGACTGACAGACTGCAACGGTTTGAGTTAAAAATCTTTGTTTGTGTTCTACTGAAGAAACAGTCACCTACATCTTGAATGCCCTTGGGGTAAGCAGATAAACATCAAATTTTCATTTTTGGGTGAATGTTAGGTAGTTTGATCTGTTTATGACCAGTCAAGGTTAGTTCAGGTTGTAAAAAGTCATGTGGTGGAACTCCCCAGAAACATATATTTTTTTCAAAATACAAAGAGTATCACAGACACACTTATTTGTCATTGACCCCTTTATCCTGAAATATCACTGTAGCTATAACATGCCTTTGTGTCTTTAGGTGACCAAGAAGCGAGTTTCAGGCAGAAATAAAAACCAAGAGGCAAAGCAAGTGTCAGGAAGCTCTGCCTATGCTGGTCAGACCCCAGGCGGTGGACTGGCTGCTTCTGCCCCCAAAACCCCCCCACTCATCAGCACCCATGAGCCTGCAGATAAGCCCACCACACCCAAGACGTCCAGGCAGAACGCCAATCCTCACACGCCTGGCTCGGCCTCCAAGCGGAAACACCGGAAACTGGCAGTCAACTTCGAAGCTGCTAAAGCGACGGACTGAAATCATTTTCTCACACTGTCCATCTCTCTTGAAGGAGAACCCCGACATTTCATAGCAAGAAACAAGATGCAATTTTCCGTCTTCATGATTCGATCGTTTGGTGAGACAATGTATTTGTCACTGGCATCGAATTAGTTTTGTATTCATTATAGCTGGCATGTTTTGAGTGAAGGTAGAGGTGGAAAACATTTTTATTGATTACTGCACCAAAATGATCATAGAATCATGAAATGGGTTTTACATTTACCTCAGCTTTTTCCTTTCTTTTACTTTCCTTTCCTTTTTTTTTGACCCAGATCAGACCTTTAAGCTTTTATCATGTTCACTAGTTATTTTGTGATGCTGGATTTTAATATTCAAAGTGCAATAATTAGTTTTGTAGACAAGACGTTATGCACAAGGAAGTGATACGATGTGGCACAAGCTGCTGCAATACAACATCTGTACTCGCATATCATTTTTTCTCTATTGCGCAGTGTTGCAGTCCAGAACAGAAGGATAGAGATAATATTATCGCACGGTGTTACTCGGAAAGCAGTAAAGCTGTCAGACTGAACACTTGGATCTAGTTTCAGAGGTTCAAATTAAGACCAGTTCTATGCTCAAAGATTTGTTGGAAGCAGTCTATGGAATATTTCATAGCCCTAAAGCAGGTGTTAAAACCAGCTCATTATGTTCACCCAGCCAGGAAGCACACTGATTTAAGCAAATGTAATCTCTGTGGATTTATTGTGTGTGTGTGTGTGTATATATTTATATATATATATACAAGACTAAACATGGTCGTGCAGGGGATGCAAACTTAAAAATGATAATAAGATGCCTTTCTAATAAGATGTTGCTTGAATTGTGAACATTTCAAATTGGTTTTATTTTTTGTATTAGCCTACCTTTATTTCCAGGGGAGATGTTTAAGTTCTGTGGTTTTAAAATGAATTTTGTGTATTTAGATCTATGGATTTTATATGCACCATTTTACAAATGGATAAATAACAATTGTTAATATTTCTATGCCGGCACCCTTTTTGTTTTCATCTTCTCTGCGTATTTGTATCCTACCAGATCTCTTTTGTCCAAGTTTTAAAAGATCGCAACTAAACCATTTTATTTTTTAATGACATTTGAGTTGTTTATTTAATGACTTAAAACCAGAATGACAAAAAAAAGAGTGCACCTCCTAACAGGATGGTGTGCCGTAAATAGACATTTTGTTATCATAATAAACATTTTGCTATCATAATGCCTCTGATCTTGTGATCATTATTAGGGTTTCTCAATGGTGTTTTGACAATGCATGCGTGATTTTGAACTCTCTTTTGAAACTCTTTTACATGTTGAAATGTTTTATTTCCTTAAAAATCCAACACCCGCAAAAATTGCCTCTAATGGCCTGGCTTATAAAGCTGTTCAGTTATGACCTCAATTTCAAGGCCAAACTAGAAAATCTGTTAACAAGTTGCTATAAGAAATGCAATGATCGTCTGAGCAGCTTGTTAGCAAAAACACTGGAGCTTCTAAATTCATGTTTGAAACACGATTGCTACTCATGTATCAACATGTAAAAGTCTCTTCCAGTAATGTTAATCATAGACTTCAAAAGACAAACATTCTAAAATTCCTGACATGGCTCATAACTTCTAATAATTAAATAGTTCTTAAGATAAAAGTATATACACAAAAATTATATTTTTTGTAGTTTCCTTTCACCACTATAGAAGTTCACCCAACTATGAGGGTTATCTCTTGTGAGAAGAACCCTGGAGTGTGAAAAGGGTCAAGCTCCATTAACGTATTTCCGGTATTTAGAGCCGGTGCTCTGTCTCTTTAAGAACTCTCCACACCTATCGACTGATGTGTGACGTGCTGATGTGTACTATTGTACTTAATCGACCGCCTGCTATATTTTGTGTATAGATATGTCTTTACAGAGGTTAATGCGTCCACTTCAAGTTTCGGTAACTTTGAAAACAAACGACTGTTTGTTTGTTTTTTGGCTTAAATCGCAACGTAACGCAACTGTAGATAGTTCGTTTGATTTAAAATAGGGCGCGAGTTGGGGAAAGTTTGGAGACACGTAACGTTACATATGCTTTCGATTATTATTTATCCATTCAGAACGATGATGTGAACACATTGAATTGGCTTTCTTAACGGATTAAAATCTACCAGTGGTCTGGCGTTCAAGTCTATGGAAGAATGAAACTCAAAGGTCTACGGAGCAAAGTTTAAAACGGGATCATTTGACTCAAGTTTGGATCCTCCCTGACATACTCACAGCCATGGTGACTAAAGTATGTTTGCGGCTTTCTGAATGAACTCATTGTGCAATGGGGACTCAGAGAAACGGCTTCAGCAAACGAGAGACTTTCATTCTCTCTGTTGATGTGGGAACAACCTCCATCAGGTGCCATGTGTACGACAAGAGCGCCAGCATCAGGGGATCCTGCTCCACGAAGGTAAATGACAGCAGCTTGACTGACTGTGCCAGTGACTTCCAGACGAAATCTGATAGCAGCTTCCTTGTTACAGGTGACCCTACTTTATCCTCAGCCTGGATGGGTAGAGATTGAACCTGAGGATCTGTGGAGAGGGTTTGTGACTGTAGTCAAAGGAGCAGTTCAAGGTCAGACATCTTTATTTTGGCTCTATTATCACAAGCATACAGCGCCCCCAAAACTTTTTGGACACTTAAATTATTTTTATTATAAATGTTATTGCATCAGATTTCAGAACATCAAACCTAGTGGCATGCTTGCAATCAAATTATGTTAAACGAATATTGCACATTAAATAACAAACTGCAGTCTATTTGTTTGTTTTTTGAGTAAACAGTGAGTGAAACTGTTGTACTTGCATCCTGGAGCAGTGTTATTGCACATATGTTAATGTGTAATATGACACTGTGCACAATTGTACAGTCCAAATTTTCAGTATACTGGACATGAAAATTCACACAAAAATTGTTAAATGACAATGAAAATATAATAGCATTTAAAAAAAACTGAGCATTACTTTCACATGCTGCCTTTTATGAATGTAGTTTTATGTTTACCAATAAATAAATACATACATATACAAATATTTACAAATAATCAGTGTGGAAAGATGATCTAAAACAAATGAATCCAGCATATTGGATGTTTGATGTGAGAAGGTGTTATTGTAAATCATTTTGATGTGCAATCTGATATATTAGTGGTTTAGGCCCACTAGAGGTGCTTAGCAAACATCTAGAAGGATCCAATTATTTAATTTTTATTATATGAACATATCTTAATTGATATGCTAAAAACACTACAAATAAGGATGTTAAATTCATTAAACTCACATCATCTTTTTAGACATCATAGTTATATTTACTGCAACAGAGGTGCCAGAGGTACATATCAGTTTAGATAGAAAGGCCTTTAAATATTGTCTTGGACAAAGGGAGGCTTTGTAGTCAAAAAGGTTGAGAACCTCTGTGATAAACGTTAGTCCATGAGTTTACAATAATGACAAGACTCCTCTCCTCTTCTATCTCTTTGGTTTAGACTCAGGCTTACAGATGTGCCAAATGGGAAGTCTTGGCATCTCAACTCAGAGGGCAACGTTCATAACATGGGACAGGTTCGTATACATTAAATCCCGTGATTGTTTTGCAGAAAACTGAGTGAACTGACTGAGGTGGCATATACTCTTTTGTTATCATCTCCAGAAACACAGGAAAACCGTTTCATAATTTCATCACGTGGCAGGACTTGAGGGCAGCCGAGTTGGTGAGATCGTGGAACAGGTCCTGCACTATGAAGGTGAGGCTGCTGTGCATAATGTCATCTTGGGATATATTTGTTCATTGCGGACTATCTTTGTGATTAACACTGTTGTATTATGTCTAGACATGATCCAAACACAACAATCACTGGAACAGATCATTCAACACAATCCAAATCCTGGCTTGACATTCACAATTCATACATTATTGCATTATTACTGTTCAAAAGTTTTAATAATTCAAAGGATTTCCATTTCAAATAAATGCTGTTCTTTTGAACTTTCTATTCATTAAGAATCCTGAAAAAAATTCATTGTTTCAACACAAAATATTAAGCATATAAACATATATATTTATAATACATATAATTTTTTTTATTGATGATATTAAGGAATGTTTCTTGAGCACCAAATCAGCAAATCAAATGATTTTTGAAGTATTTTTAAATATTTTAAGATATAATTTCTTTAAATTTTTAACAGTATTACTGTTTTTACTGTTTTTGATCAAATAAATTCTGACTTGATGAGCACGAGAGACTTTTCAAAAACTTACAAACTCCTTTGTGAACAGTAGTGTTATTATATTACCACAAATAAAATGTTCACAACATTGTTCTTCTAACCCATACAATATTTAAAACCACAAAAAAAATAAGTAAATAAAACAAACTTTGTATTTGTTGACAGGCTATTGGTATATTTTAGGAGTGGGTACAGTTGCTAATAATCTCCAAATGGCTAAATAATTGCCTATATAATTTAATAACAGTTAATAAATACCAGTTTACAGCAGTTTATTACTGCAAACAAAGTGTGTATTGTTTGGACAGTGACAGATCGTAGTGTTTGTCATTCATTGTGTACATCAGTGAATGAGTGTTAAATTCATTCCAAGTCCTGTAAGCTAAATGAGCAATACAGCAGTGAAACAAGAACCCCTCTGACTGCTCGAACACGGATTGCCGATATATTTGTGTAAGGTGCTGACAGTGAATGTGGATGGGAATATTTGGCCTGTGAGGATCTTTGTTACACATGCTAAAAGTGCTCATGTTTAGTGGCAGGTTTGAGTTTCATGTTTGAAACCCAGTGTGGTCATGTAATGGTCCTACAGCATTCACATGAATTAGTTTTGTCCTATCATTGCAGAGACAAAACCATGTCAGTTTGTACAAGACATTTTTGAATCTGTGAGAACTTACAACCCATGTAATTACAGAACAAACATCCCTGTGTATGTAGTCGTAGATAAAACTGGTTATACTTGAACAACTTTCAACAGAGGAAAATGTTTTCATTATCTTATCACTGAGGGCAGAGGTCAAACTTGAAGATGGTGGTTTACCGTTTTATTTTTTCTTCAAGTTACACTTAGAGCATTTTCTTGTCAAGTCTGTAAGCTTTTTAATTAAAAGTGAATTAAAATGTTCATCGCAACCGATTTGGAAAAAAATTGCATTACATCATTTGGATCCTCTGCAGTGAATGGGTGCCGTCAGAATGAGAGTTCAAACAGTGTGTTTGTAAGAAACAAATGCATCATTTAGATGTTTTTAACTTAAAACTGTTGCTTCCAATTAATATATGAGTCCTCTATCAATAATATTGCTTTTTCTAGTGAAAACATCAGCTTGTCTGAATCAGGAGAGAAATATGCACAGTTTATCCACCAAATACAAGCAAATGCAGTCCAAAACACTTCTAAACAAATATGGTGAGCAAGTGATTTAATGCTAAGTTTATTCAAATCTGTTCAGAGAAACTCATCTACATCTTGGATGGTCCAAGATTAAATGCATTTCGGCAAGTTTTTATTTATTATTTTATTTTTATTATTATTGCCTAAAAACATTTATTTGCATGTATGTTTTATGGCAGACGGTACACGGAGTAATGAAGATGCTGCACTTCCTCACCAGACAGAAGCGGTTCCTTGCAGCCAGCCTGGTAGTTTTTACCACCCAGCATGTGTCACTGCGTCTTGTCTGGGCCTTGAACAATATCCCTCAGGTAAACCAGGAGTAGTTAAAATATGGCATTCAGCATTTGTCTTCTCTAGGACTACTATATTTATCCTAATCTCCTCTCTCCTCAGTTGCGGCAGGCAGTCGAAGATGGCTCCTGTTATTTTGGGACCATAGACACCTGGCTGCTGTACAAACTGACTAAAGGTGGGTATTTCATTATGAAATAGAAATGTTGTCCTGTTGTATAGAAGTCATTTGAACAGTGCAAAATCAGATAGCTGAGTGCAAAGTATTCTGGTTGGATTCCTTTGAGAGGTTGCTGAAATAAAACCAGTTCGATCTGTAAGATGCTCTTCAGAGTGATCTGCTCAATGAAAGCGTGCCACAGATCTGATATCTTACATCACTGACTGACACTATTCTTAGAAAGCAATTTGCCTACAACCCTTGACAAAGGTGAATGAATGTCACACACCAGTGTTATGAGTATTAATCGTAAGCAGTCACATATACACAGTGATGATTTTACAGTACTTATTATCATTGTCACATTTTCCAACTTGACACATTGATCAAGAAAGCCAGGAGCCAGTGAGTAGTGTTTCAAGCTATTTAATTGTATTTTGCATTCATTAATCACATAAACTACCGTTCAGAATGGTTCAGGTTGGTTGATTTTAATGATGTTATAAGAAGTCTCTTATGCTCACCAATGCTGCATTTATTTGATCTAAAAGTTAAAAACTGTAATCTTGTGAAATATTAAATTTTTAAATAAATGATTTCCATTTTAATATATTTTAAAATGTAATTTATTCTCATGTGATGTTATTCTCATGTTTAGACTCACTGAAGTCTTCAGTGTCACATGATCATTCAGAAATTATTCTAATATGATGATTTGGTGCTTTTATTATTATTATTATTATTGTTATTATTATCATCAATACTAATGGTGAGTCAATCTGAAATCCCTTTGCATACCTTTTTAAATGTATAAATTTATTGTAGGGCTGTCAAAGAATTAATCACGATTAATTGCACCCAAAATAAAAGTTTGTGTATTTTTTTGTATATATATATATATATATATATATATATATATATATATATATATATATATATATATATATATATATATATATATATATATATACATGTATGTGTGTATTTATATATACAGACTAAATATACACAGCATACAAATATATGTAAACACAGACTTTTATTTTGGATGTGTTTAATCGTTTGACAGCCCTATTTTATTATTTGTTTGTTTTTTGCAGGCCTGGTTCATGCTACTGATTACTCTAATGCCAGTGCAACCGCAATATTTGATTCCTATCAGGTCAGTTACAACTGTCCAATTTCAATATTTGTGTGATTGCTGTTATCTGACCATTACCTTTGGATTGTGGACTTCAGTACAAACACGTGTGCATCAGACATTTAAAAACAGATAGTTAAAGAGGTAGTTCACCCAAAAATGGAGGCTATCATTTACTCACTCTCATGTTGTTCCAACCCTGTATGACTTTTTTTCAAACATGGGACACAAAAAGAGAAAATGTGCTGCTCTTTAACCCTCTGGGGTCGACCAACGCGGATACGCGTTTTGTGGCAGATTTTCCTCATAAGGCCGAAATGAGCTTGAATTACTCTGTCATTTTTGATCGTACAGATAAGAGCAATACACCATTCGAATCTGTAAGGGGTCTACTTTTATTTGTATACACTCATAATAACAACTAAACTTTGTGCTTTTGAAGAATAAAGAAAACAAACAGGGTGCGCTCTCTGTCTTCTCCGTCTCCACGAACTGCTTTTAGAAACGCGTCACTAAAATGAAGTGTAACTCAGCGAAAAGTTATATCTATAGAAAGCTTGAAGTGTCTTCTTTTAAATGAAGTAAGTCATATCGAAAACAAATATTCTGTGAGAAAGCAATCCGTATGAAACCAACACGATGTTCAGTCTTTCCCGTCTAACTCATTATCTCTAATGCGATCCCGCCCCCTCGCGGCTCGCGCCGTTCATATGTAAATATCCACGTGAGACACGCGCTCATGGAGACGCTAAACATAAACAAAGAGGAGATCGCTACTGTTCGTTTCTGGAAGAAGACGCGCTGAGTAAAGGCAGGACTTCCCTCAAAAGAAGAACAATATTTCATCCAGTAGTGGAGATCAATCTGATGAGTAAGTAATGTTTATTTTTTGCAGTAGTTAACGTGTTATTGTGACAATAGTAATATGAGTGTACACTGTAACATGATGAATGCTACGAGTCTAAGTATGTTTATAACATGTTTATTATTAATAGCCTACTCTGTTCAGAAATAGATTTTAATAACGTGCTAAACAATAATAATTAGTTTCTCAGATATAAAATGTATTTTTTAAAATAAACAGCAATATGATATAAAAGTAATATGAGTTATAATGTTAATAGCTTAATGTTACAGTAAGATTAGACAAAACTTTACTGTGATAGGCTATACCAAAGCCTCTTTAAGGGTATTCTATAATCTTTAGCTATACTCTGTTTGTGAATATAGCCATAGATGTTTATAACTATAGTTTTTGTATTGTATAGGCCTACATACAAAGCATGCTTGTTTATGAATGTAACTAAGCTTCTGTTCGCGAATATCTGCTCTTGTTATTGGCATTCTGTAAGGTACTGTGAAAAATAAATGCTGACGATTGTTTATAACATTCTTTTAGGACTGTGAATACATACCCTCGCCTTCACCTGCATCTCACAAAGGAAGGGGGCGCTGGTCTCGTTCAGTTTTCATCTCCATTCACAATCATACAGAGTAAGTGTGCATTCACCATTTTACAGATGTTACTTTAATTTGATTTATTTACTGTAAGGTAAAATATGTGTGCTATGTGGTAATTGTGTTCTTTTTTTCTATAAATTAGTACTAGTATCAGTGACCATCACAATAATGTTAATAATGTAGTTTGTGTAAACAGCATGCTTACTTTTTATTTCAGATGTGAGGATAACAGTGCAAAAGAACCTGTTGCAAAGTGAGCCAATGCAAATAAGCAGCCCACTCAGGAACCTGGAATACAAACTAAGCTACAAACTAAGCTACTAAGCTACAAAGCTCATTTTCAGCATCATTACTCCAGTCTTACTCCAAGTGTAACAATATACACTATACCATTCAAAAGCTTGGAGTCAGTATATACAGAAATTAAAACTTTTATATAGCACACAAGTGATGATAAAGAAGGATCTGAAGGATCATGTGACTGGAGTAATGATGCTAAAAAGTCAGATTTGATTGATCCTAATAAACTATTTAACTGCACTCGCAAGTGAATCTCAAGTTATTTTGTGTGATAGCTAGATATATTCTTAATAAACTACAAACAAAAAATATATAAATGTATTTTGTCCTCATATTCTTTCATGTAACTCTTCCCTCGCAGTCACATACGTGCCTGAATGGCTCATTATGAAGCTCATTATGCAGCTCATTATGCGGGCCTTTGTCTTCTCAGGTGTGAATGTGAAGGTTGACGCCTTCTCGCATAGACCTTTTCTATTCAAAAAGTGTCTTAGAAAATTTAAATCAATATATTGTTTTCTGTGAGTAAGTAAACAAGATTATTTTCATATAATTTTGAAGCAAAAACTCTAGGCTACAAGATCCAGTTCTAAAAGTCTTGTGAACAAATGTTCTGTATGTTTTTTATGGCCTTATTTCAGTGACTTCAAAATTTTAGTTTTTCACTAACCACGCATAAATGTTTCTTTCTCAAAAACAAAACCATGTACATAAATGCTGCTAACATATTATTGTAGCCCAGTTTGTGCTGTTTACAGTGTTATTAGACTTTAGCCATTTATATGTTTATAAGCAACTGAAAAAAGCACAAATGTCTGGGCATGTAAAAACTTCTCCAGGCCCCCAAAACACCCTTAGACCCCCAATTGCTTTGTTTGAGGAACAGGGTGAAACTTGTTCCCCTGTGTCATAGCACAGTTTAAAGTAAATCAAAATGTACCTCAAAAATTAAAGCACATGATTGGTGCACAGTATTCCAAAAATGGTTTTCTTGATTATTGAAAAATATAATTACGTCCTCACAAAAAAAGAGTTTTTATTGTTCTATCGTTTTTTGGGGTGAATTATCTTTTTGTGTTGTTGTTTTTTTTTTTCTTTTGTTCATTTATCTTTGGTCCATATTGTGTCTTAGAACATGCTTCTGTAAGTGGTGCTTGTTTGTAGGATGTTGTCTGTGCTCATAGTGTGTGTGTGTGTTGTGTGATCATCAGATGTGCTGGAGTGGATTTGTTTGCTCACTCCTCTCTATACCTCTGTCCATCCTCCCCAGTGTGCAGAACACCAGGTACTCATGCACCCTGAATTGCTCTGATATTTCCAAATACCTTCTAGATCACTTTTGACTAAACAATTAATGCTCTCTTTTCTCATATTTAGTCATAAATTTGGCACATGTGATCCGTCTATATTCGGGGTGCCCATCCCAATCATGTCTGTTGTGAGTATAAATGTTGTCATGCAGTTTTTATAATATATATGTGTGTGTGCTTGATTTTGTATTTGGTGCTACAACCCTACATTTCATGTCTTTGTCACAGATGGCGGACCAACAAGCAGCCATGTTTGGAGAATGCTGTTTTGACATTGGTGATGTGAAAATTACTATTGGCACAGGGACCTTCATGGACATCAATACAGGAAACAAACCACACACGTCTGTAGCTGGTATGTCATTCCAGTGCTGATCTTACCTTATCGGTTAAGCTTTTCACAGTATTCAATTGGAATTCAACTGAAATGAAAGAAATACTGCTAAACCACTAGAACTAATAATCTAAGCCAACTACACAGCCAACTAAACAGCATTTTATACTGCATGGAATCAAAAGTTTTGTGGGTTTTAGTATCCACTAACATTCAAAGTGACCTTTTTTTCAAAATAAGTATATTTTATTCAACTGATGCATTAAAATGATCAAAGGTGACAGTGAAGACTTTTATATTGTTACAAAAGAGTTCTCTTTCAAATAAATGCTGTTTTTTTGTTTAATTTATCAAAGAATCCTGAAACAATGTATCATGGTTTCCACAAAATATTAAGCAACACAACTGTTTTCAACACTGATAATACAAAATGTTTTTAGCACCAAATCAGCATATTAGAATGATTTCTGAATGAAAATGTGACACTGAAGACTTGAGAATTGGCTGCTAAAAATTCAGGTTTGTTAGCACAGAAGTAAAATACTTTAAAAAAATATATTAAAATATATCAAAAACAGTTCTTTTAAATTGTAATAATGTTTGACAATGTTACTGTTTTTACTATATTTTTGATCAAATAATTGCAGCCTCGGTGAACATAAGAGACTTTCATAAAGATGAAAAAATCTTTCCAATCTCAGACTTTCAAATGGTAGTGTACATGACTGGAAACAGCAGGTTAGGGTACGATGTGACTCTTTACTCATCATGAATCAGTGTGGCGAGTGAGAAAGGAGACAGTAATGCATCCATTTGTTGGTCCCTCTTTATACCTCTCTTTTTTTCATCTGTTTTCTGAGTAGGCCTCTATCCGCTGGTGGGCTGGAAGATCGGTGCTGATGTTGTGTATCTGGCTGAAGGTAATGCTGCTGGAACAGGTGCTGCCATTAAATGGGCCCAGGATCTAGGTGAGGAGGAGGACTAATGTGCATTTACAAGCCCACACACATTTCTTAACTTGAATGTATTTTTCACTACCAAAAAAAAAAAAGCCATTCCAGATATGGGTGTGTGATATATATCGTCTGCGATAATATCGTAATTGTTGTTTTAACGATGTGCGATTTGACATTATCGAGTATTTTGCAAAAACCATTCAAAACACCCCTACAGAGCGCACGCTTACATTATGTGAAGTCTAGACTTGTGCGAGTGCGCATTTAGAGTGCGTTCTTTCACTGTGTGATTCAGTCTATTAAAATGCATTTAGAATGATCACAAATTCAAGACGTTAAATGTTTAATATATCAAAACATTATTTATGCATTTGTAATTGCAGGTTAAATGCGTTCCTGTCCTGCATTAAACAGTGTCATCTAAATGCAGCTTCTGTGTTCTCTTTCATAGGTTCACTCAACCTATGACGTAGCTTTACGCAACGGGAACACCCCCAGGTGTGACGATTGTCTGAAGCCCTTATAGAATCACGCCAATTCATTGGCTGATGGCACGAGATTACCGCCCCTACGTCATACGTGATTGACATAGACCCGCGCTCGCGCCATCTTACCCCTCAGATTTTCCTCTCTTCAGAAGCGTTCGCTTCTTGCGGTTTTTCTGGCCCATTTCTCGACGACGTTTTTAGTCTGGGATTCTTTCCACTTCAGCGACCGCATCTGTGGAATTGTTATTCTCCTAGCGGTGAGTGGAATGGACTTTAGTTGGTGCCAACCGCCGTGCTCTCGCCTCATCGCGAGTGACGACCAGCACGGTAAGTGCGTCAAATGTGTGGGCCTGGCCCATGCACGAGACGCTATCTTTGGCATTTCTAACTGCAAGTACTGCAAGAATTTTACTCTTAAAACCTTGCGCGCTAGACTCGCGGTTTTTGATCGGGAATCTGCCGTTCTCCACCGCCGCGCCGCTCTGGAGGCCACCTCCCTCCGCGAAGCCACGGCCTGGAGTTCGGACGTGGAGCTCGAGGCTATGGAGAGTGAGCAGTTTTCACTTTCTCTCCCTCCATCGCCTGGGCGTCACAGCGTGAATTCTCCGGTCCAGTTTTCTCGCGGCTGTCTTGCACCCAGCCCGGAGGCACGGGACGCCGTTTCCTTCGGGTTGGAGGATATTTTATACACTGCGGCCTCCGACTCTGAGGATTTCGGAGCCGCGTCACTCGACGCTCTCCCGCCTAGCGGCCAGGAAGCGCGGCCTTCTCCGGCCTATACTGAACTCATGGACGTTTTGGCGCGCGCCACTGAGAAGTTGAGCTTAGATTGGTCGGATGAGCCTCGCGAGTCCCAGTCATCTAAGCTTGACGAGCGTTTCCTCAGTGGCTCTGGTTCGCGCCCGGCGAGGAGAAAGCTGCCTTTCTTCCCTGACCTGCATCATGAGATTTCCAGGTCTTGGAGACAGCCTTTCTCCTCCCGCCTCACTAATGCGGTGGCCGCTGACTTCACCAACCTCGTTGGTTCTGTGGAGCAGGGGTACGCCGCAGTCCCGGCGATCGAGGACACGCTCGCTACGCACCTCTCGCCAACTTCCGCCCCCTCGTGGAAGTCCCGCCCTCTCCTTCCGTCCAAGCCGTGTAGAACCACCTCTGCTTTGATCGATAAGTCCTACATGGCAGCGAGACAGGCAGGTGCGGCTCTCCACACTATGGCCATCCTTCAGGCCTACCAAGCGGAGGTACTGAAGGAGATGGATGAGGGGGACGAGGGGATGGATGAGTCCCCCGAAGCTGTTAAGGAGCTTCGCAGGGCTACCGACTTGGCCCTTCGTGCTACTAGGCATACAGCGCGAGCGGTTGGGCGCAGTATGGCAGGTTTGGTGGCGGCTGAGCGCCATCTGTGGCTGAATCTGACAGAGATCAGGGAAAAGGAGAAGGCTTTCCTCCTTGATGCCCCGATCTCCAGCTCTGGCTTATTCGGCGATGCGGTTAACACCGTTGTCGATAAGTTCAGGGCTGCTAAAACGCAGTCGGCTGCGTTTAAGCAGTTCATGCCTCGTCGGGCGCGCGAACTGGCCTCTGCCTCGTCCTCTAGGGAGCGCCCGGCCCCCAGAAAGGAGCCAGTCGGTAGAGTGAGCGATCCGGTGCATCCCCCGCCGTACATGGTCTGGGGAGCTTGTGGTCGTTCAGATGCTCGCCAGTGCCATCTCTGAGATGCTCTCCTCTACTAACTGCGCCATCCTCGCCGCTAGGGACGTCTCGAGGAGTGCAGGCCACTTCCCCTCTTCGGCGACCGTTGAAGGTAAGAGACACTTCAGGTTTTCTCCCCTCATAGTTGTTGCAGGTTGCAGACATTGTACACACGGTAAGGGACGCCCAGCGCTTCCCCCCCCCGTTGTTAGTATCTCCTGCCCTTGCCTTTACGGCCTCATTAGGTCATGCCTCCATGCACGAGGACGCTGTGAGCCCTCCTCTGCTTCGGCCGGATGCATGTCCCTCCCTTCAGGGGGACGTTCAGAGCGGGGACCCCGTGTTGGTATCCTCCTTGATATGTTCCACTCCGCTTCCTCTGTCGGCCTTCCACCAAACCACCCCCCCCGTGTAAGTAACAACGGTAAGAACGGCTTCTTCAGCCGGCTCCAGGGCATCCGGATCCTCAACTACCTGGACGACTGGCTCATTTTAGCCAGTTCCAGGGAGCAGGTGATTCGTCACAGGGACTCTCTCCTTCTCCGCCTTCGCGCGCTTAGCCTCCGGCTGAATGGCCAGAAGAGCGTGCTCACTCCAGCCCAGCAGACCACATTTTTGGGGGTCTGTCTGGACTCAACCTCGATGCAGGCCCGTCTGGCCCCTGCTCGGGTAGAAAGCATCCAATCGTGTTCGGCCTGCTTCAGGCTAGGCTGTCGCGTGTCAGTGGGCCTGTGTCACAGGCTTCTAGGCCTCATGGCAGCGGCTTCCCCGGTTCTTCCCTTGAGGCTGCTTCATATGAGACCTTTCCTCTGGTGGATGAAGTCCCTGGGTATTCGCCCCTCTTGGCCGTCCCTCCGCCTACTAAGAGTGTCAGGCGCCTGTCTCCGCGCCCTCTTAGTGTGGCGGGACCACAACTTTCTCCAGAAAGGAGTGAGTATGGGGGGTAGTATGTCGTCACCAAATGATAACGACGGATGCTTCCCTCTCAGGGTGGGGGGCGATCTTCGAGGGAAGGCCGGCTTGCGGTGTTTGGTCAGGCAAGTACCTAGCGTGGCACATAAATGGCCTGGAGTTGAGAGCGGTCCACCTTGCTCTCATTCACTTTCTCCCATTCCTGGCGCACTCTCATGTCATCGTCAGGACGGACAACATGGCAGTGGTGTCTCACATCAATCGCCAGGGGGCTCCCGATCGCGCACCCTGAACAGGCATGCGCACCAGCTTATTCTTTGGGCGCAGGACAAATTTTTGTCCCTGAGAGAGGTCCATGTCCCAGGGGTCCTGAACCTAGCGGCGGACTTTCTGTCGAGACAGAAACTCAGGTCGGGGGAATGGATGCTGAACCGCCGGACGGTGGATCAGATTTGGGAACGATTCGGCGTGGCAGAGGTGGACCTCTTTGCGTCTCAGGAGTCTACCCAATGCCCCCTTTGGTTCTCCCTCTCTCACCCTACCTCTCTGGGGATAGATGCACTAGCACACCCTTGGCCAGACATGAATCTTTATGCTTTTCCTCCGGTCAAGCTCATCCCAGCGGTATTGTGCAGGGTGAAGACATGCAGAATCCGCCTTCTCCTAGTAGCCCCGTTCTGGCCTTCCCAGACGTGGTTCTCGGAGTTGGTCTCCCTTCTGGAGGGCGATCCGTGGGAGATTCCAGTCAGGAAAGATCTGCTGTGTCAGCTGCAGGGCAGAATTTGGCACCCATGTCCAGAGATCTGGAAGTTGTGTGTATGGCCGATCTTAGGTCGCCCTTAGCTTTTGATCTCTCAGATGGAGTCTGTGAGACCATTAATAGTGCCAGGGCCCTTTCCACTAGGAAGCTTTACTCCTCAAAATGGAGGGTTTTCGAATTCTGGTGCTTGGTTCATGCTGTAGACCCAATTAACTGGCCGGTTGGTTCAGTACTGAAGTTCCTACAAGATACGTTTTCGGCTGGAGCAGCCGCTACCACCTTGAGAGTCTATGTTGCGGCTATCGCTGCTCGAAGGGACATTTATGCGTGGGGTTAAGCGCTTGAGGCCGGTTCGTCCTCCTAGTTTCCCTTCTTGGGACCTTTCTGTTGTCCTGAAGGGGTTGCTGGAGCCTCCTTTTGAACCTCTAGAGTCAGCTCTCGTGAGGATTCTGACACTAAAGGTTACTCTTTTGTTGGCGTTGGCCTCGTTTAAGCGTGTGGGAGATCTGCAGGCTCTGTCTGTCAGCGAGTCCTGCACTGAGTTTGCTCCTGGTCTGGTCAAGGAAATTTTAAGGCCTAGGCCTGGTTATGTCCCCAAAGTTCTCTCTGCGTCTTTTCGTTCACAGGTGGTAGTGCTGCAGGCTTTTTCTCCCTCCTCTTCGAGTGAGGGCGATGATCTTCATCTGCTCTGCCCTGTTAGAGCCCTGAAGATGTATGTGGACCGTTCCAGCCAGTAGCGTAAGTCCCTACAGCTCTTGGTGTGTTTTGGTGCAGGCCGCAAAGGGCTAGCCGCGTCTAAACACACAATATCCCACTGGGTTGGGATGCTATTTCGTTGGCCTATGAGGTGCGCGGTCTGCCTTTACATCTAGAGGTGCACCATCAGAGCTCATTCCACCAGAGGGGTGGCTTCCTCCCAAGCTTTGTTTAGAGGAGTACCCCTGGAGGACATTTGTATGGCGGCAGGTTGGTCCTCTCCCCATACTTTTGTGAGGTTCTACAACCTTGATGTGAATACAGCTCCTGGTTCCCAGGTTCTTTCTGTTTGAGCCAGCTGCGTTTTTGGCGTTCTGGTCTGTAATGGGCCAGATCTGGCAGCGTGTTAGCTTGGCGTGTGTGGTATTGCCCCGTTGCGTAAAGCTACGCAACGTTGAGTGAACCTATGAAAGAGAACGTCTCGGGTTACTTACGTAACCCATGTTCTCTGAGTAGGGAACGAGACGCTGCGTCCGCTGCCAAGCTCCTCTTGCTGTCGACCAGCTTCTTCGACAGGAAAATCTGAGGGGTAAGATGGCGCGAGCGCGGGTCTATGTCAATCACGTATGACGTAGGGGTGGTATCTCGCGCCATCAGCCAATGAATTGGCGTGATTCTATAAGGGCTTCAGACAATCGTCACACCTGGGGGTGTTCCCGTTGCGTAAAGCTACGCAGCGTCTCGTTCCCTACTCAGAGAACATGGGTTACGTAAGTAACCCGAGACGTTTCATCTGCATTGCAAAGATGAATTTTGTTGATACTGATTTAATTTGCTTGGTAACAGCCCAAATGTCTTATTATTCTAATTCACCGATTAAATGTAAGAATGTGACTCAAAAGATAATAGACACTTTTAGAAAAAAAATGGCTTTATAAAGGTAAAAATGCCCATAAAATGTAAATGTCAGTTTAAACTTATTGGAAAAGATTCATTTCTATCAGTGTGACCTGGCAACCACAGAATATGAAGAATATCAAAAATTTAAGGAGTCAGCTGTCCACGGCAGTCCTTAAGATACCAGCACAATAACACGCTCCGCAAAATATCATCTAATTATCGTTATCGATAAAATCCCAGAAAATATCGAGATATTATTTTTTTGTCAATATCGCACACCCCTAATTCCAGATAGTAGATGCACGTTCCACTCCATTATGATAATTTATTTAACTTGGATTAAGTAAATAAATAAAAAATAATTCTATTATTGTGGCGTAATTTCTTGATGCCTGTCTTACAGAGCTCTTTTCTGATGTGAAGGAGACTGAGGCTATAGCTACTAGTGTGGAAGACTCAGACGGAGTGTATTTTGTGCCTTCTTTCAGTGGCTTACAGGTGTGTTTGTGTGTATCTGTCATACTGTTTTTAAGTTGCTGTTCATCTCAAGAATTTGTTGTAAATACAAGAGAATTTTATACAGTGTCGTGTCATTTCAAGACGTTCTCTGTTGATGTGCTACAGGCCCCTCTGAATGATCCTAAAGCTTGTGCCTCTTTCATGGGCTTAAAACCTTCCACAACCAAGAGACATCTTGTTCGAGCCATTCTGGAGTCTATAGCGTTCAGGTGAGCTTGCAAGATCTGACTGTATCATCAACATAAGATGTCTCATGGATCAAAAAATGTGCTATTAAAGCTATAAAAAAGTCAAAAGGCACTTATTGTGTCAAGGCCAGAAAATAACCAGGGCTTTGGGAAAAATGGGTGAATATCAGCCCCTAATAAAAACAAAAGTTAATTTCTGACACTAGTATATGACCATCTACACTAAAACACTGTGCAAGCTAAATTAATCAATCAGTTCTCATACATAGTGCTGGATTGCTTCAAATCATCTGTTATTGTTCTTGTTCTGATAAAATGCAAGATAACTTAAATAAATGCTTAACGCCGGTGGAAATGAAAATATTTGAGCATCAGAACACTGCAGGACAATGTAAATAGACTTTGTCCTCAACCGTATGTGTTTTGAAGCATATCCAATCCTGTTTGTAGAATTTAGCTTATTTTATTTTACACAATTTTTTATTAATTTATTGTATTTAAATAAATTTTTATTAGTTTAATAATCTAAAAATGAATTATCCACAATGAATAGAAAAGAAAATACCAAATTTATCCCCAGAAAACCTGCAAATTCTTTGGCATTTTATCTCAAACAGTGTTTGCAGGAACGAAAATGTCACTTGGGTTATAAAGCACATTAAGTTCTTAAAATGAGTTCTTCAATTATCATCTGCTTTGGTGCACAATCAGAAAGCAGAAATGAGAAGGTGACTGGATACAAACCACTATCCCTTGGCATTCTATACCAATCTAGAGTAGTTAATCAGGCCTCAAAATGAGAGACTCTTTCCAACTTTCTCATCGTTTCAAAAGTTCCCCCATCAGAGAAAGAAAGGCCAAAGTCAATAGCCCAGGATAGTTTTCTTCTCATGTTCTTCTGTTCCAACTCCACTATATATACTGTAGAATTGTGTTTCTGTTTCTTCATGTTTGCATTGTAAATGTATGTCATAAATATCATAATCCAATCATGGATGTTGGATTTTTTTGGATTGTTGTCTCACTCAAAGTTAGTCTTTTAAAACACTATTTGTTAAATGTAATCTCTAGCAAATATCAAAATGAATATCCGTTTTTCATACTGTACATTATAATGTGAAAATTTGACATTTCCAACCCCATCTCAGTTTTTTTTTTAAACAAGTTAGCAATTTAGTATGATTTTGTATTTGTATGATTTGTATTCATATTTAGTATGATATTGTATTAGCAATTTAGTATGATTCACACGAAAAAAAATCATTTTAACTAAGCTTGTGTGGTTTGCGCTACACAACATCAGAAAAATCAGGCCCTTTCTAAACTTAAAAAAACAACAAAAAAAACACAATCTTTCCCTTTATCTTTCTCTCCTTCCCTTGCTAGCTTGTACTTATTTGAACAATGACTGAGACTTGGTGTTACGAGCACTTCCTCTGTCTGATTGCCTCTTCAAGATGAATCGCTTTATGTATTCCCCAATTGTAAGTCGCTTTGGATAAAAGCATCTGCCAAATGACTAAATGTAAATGTAACTAAGCATGAAGGTAACTATAAATCTAACTCTAATTTTCCACCAATTCGCAAAAAAAAACAACTGCAAAATAGTTAACATTTTTACGGGACTGTGTTGGACTCGGATCGGTATCAACCAGTACATTCCTAGTCATAACACTTTGTGTGATTCCTGTAATTCTCATGCCACAATTCAACAGCAATTCTGATTCTGATTTTCAGGAACAAGCAGCTCTTTGAAGTCATGCTTAGAGAAACCCGTATTCCTATCACTAAAATCAGGTGAGGGTCTCGCCCTGTTTGTGTGTCATATTGCATTGAGCTTGATCCTGCCTGTCTGAACTTTTGTGTACACATTTTGCTACACATTTACAGGGCAGATGGAGGTGTTTGCACCAATAATTTCATCATGCAACTCACAGCTGATCTGTTGGGGCGTAAGATAGAACGTCCAAGCCACTTTGACATGTCCTGTCTTGGAGCTGCTTTTGTTGCAGGACTTGGAACAGGTAAGGAACCAGCCACATTTGAGTGCAGCAAATAAACTATTCCTAATCTAGGCTTAATCCGTCTTAACTCTGTATCAAAGTTGGTAAACAAATTTCTAAGGCCTCTAAATTATCAACATGATCAGAACTTTGCTGAAAAACCTGTTGTGCACAATCTACTACATGCCTTCTGCTGTCTGATTGATAGTATATACTTGCTTAGCAAGCCTTTTAGTATAATCTTCAAAACAAGGTACATGTGTCTTTTACTGGTTTACTTGATTTACTAGTTTACCACAAAACCAGTCATAAGGGTCAATTTTTTTTAATTGAGATTTATGCATTAGCTGAAAGTTGAATAAATAAGCTTTCCATTGATGTATGGTTTGTTATGATAGGACAACATTTGGCCAAGATACAACTATTTGAAAATCTGGAACCTGAGGGTGCAAAAAAAATCGAAATATTGAGAAAATCGCCTTTAAAGTTGTCCAAATAAAGTTCTTAGCAATGCATATTACTAATCAAAAATTAAGTTTTGATATATTTACGGTAGGAAATTTACAAAATATCTTCATGGAACATGATCTTTACTTAATGTCCAATTGATTTTTGGCATAAAAGAAAAATCTATAATTTTGACCCATACATGTATTTTTGGCTATTGCTACAAATATACCCGTGCTACTTAAGACTGGTTTTGTGGTCCAGGGTCACATATATAATTTCTAGAAAACCATCTTGGGCATTAAAATAGTACTGTCTGGATTTACTAAAGACGTGCAGTGAAGAATTAGCACTGAAAAGATGTGGACAGTTATTTTTGCGCCTGACCTTATTGAATATGCATTTGTAGGAGTTTCCCTTTCAGACGCAAAATTTATGGGAGGAGAGTATTAAAATGAATCGCACCACACGATTTATTAACGTTTGCGCTTGTCAGATTACTGGTATTTGCGCCATTATTTAATGCCCAAAAAAAGTATGTCTTAAAGTATTTTGCACCTGTGTCGTAAGCAGATCACCCGCACCTGATGAGCATCAGCTCTGCTTATTTGTGACTATGCTAATTTGCACTGCGCTTGGTATATTGCGTTGGTCGATATGTAAATGAGATGTTGCGTCTGTGTTCTTTAATTTGCATGTTGTACAAAATTGCATGTTTTTGCAATTGTTTTTTATGAGCTCCATATTACTCCAAGTACTTTTTCCTGATTTTTGCCTAAAGTTTCAATAAATTATTAAAAAATAAATGTATTTCAAAAGTCAGGTTTAAAGGGTTAATCTGCCCATTTTGTTTTGAACTGTCCTTTAGGCTACTGGAGGAACCAAGAAGAGCTGAAGAAGCTTTTGACCACAGACCAACATTTCCTTCCCCGAAGGAGTAAAACAGATTGGGACAAGGGCGGCCCATACAGAGGTGTACTGCAGAGCTGGGAGAGGGCTCTTCAGCGCTCTATGCACTGGTACAGCCAGCCCTGATTTACCAGAATACAAGTTTCTTCTGTAAACTCCATGTTCATGTGAACAGGTTTAGGGCAGTTCTCTCTGTCACTGAGATGATTTCCAATCTGGATTTGGAAACCCGCATATCAAAGGTTAGGCACAGTTTTGCCAAATCATGGGGGATTTTACAGATTTACAACTTGTTTGTGTAAATCCAAATCACCCAGTTGTGAATCCAGTGGTATTATGATGATGAAGCGGCAGGCTGCAGCACAATTCCTGCTCGTAGTATTATGATTTTGCCAATCAATACAATAATTTAGTCATTAGGCACTAAAAATCAATCAGTGCCTTAAATTATTATTTTTTTTAAAATATGAACAAATTAATTTATCTAACTCGCTAAGTGCCTTAATGAGGTGCTTTTGTACAAGAGATCCTCAGTGAGGTGCCTCGGTTACTCATCTCTCAAAGGATGACATCTCACCCTAGAGGAGTATTGTAATTATATATAATTTGTGTTGTTTGCATAGATGGGAGTATCTGAAACTTACTGCTCTTTATTTTTATCATACACTGAGTTAGCACATAGTGCATCCATTGAAGTGTATGGTAATTTATACAAGCATTCATTAATGCTGTTGTAATTTTCATGTAATTTTAGTTAATATTTTCTAATTGCATATATAGTCTTGGCATTATGTAGGTTATTTTTTTATCAAATGTACCTCATAATACAAAGAGAATGCTGCAAACATGGAAACCTTGTTACCTGAAGGACTATATTTCCTAATGTTTTTTTTTTCAGCTTTAAGCATCCAACCTGCTATACTTGTTTGTATACAAAACAATAGCAGTGTCACAGATTGTCTCTTCATACTATCAACAGTGACTAATAATAGCATACATTCAACTGTAGTAAAAATGAGTAACTGTGAAACTGTATAATATCCTAGGCTTTTATCAGGATCTTAAAGAAAGAATAGCCAGAGAATATTTAAGATAAATGTATTAATAGATCGTCAAAGAACTCATTGTGCCATGTTTCATGTCAGTATGTGAAATTAGTTTTAATAAATTTTCATTATGCCATTTCAGTGTCAAATTGTGTGCGTTGTCATGCCAATAAAGCAATGGTTTTGAATCTGAGGTCAATGGACATATAAAACATGACATTTCTGACTACCTAATTAAAAATGAACTATGACCTGATAAACATTATATAATTCATGGGTCTAAAAATTGTAAAAGTAATGTTTTAATGAAATTAGGTGTCTGATGTGCTGGGGCTCCGAACAATGTAATGGTGCAAAGGCTCACAATCAGGGGCGGATTTAGTGAATTGGGGGCCCCAGGCAAATATAGGAATGGGGCCCTAAACATTTGCACACATTTACCTAGATCAACCTTGAGGTTTCTTTTTTTTGTCGTGATGCTTGCTGCTGCACAGTGGTGCCCCATAGTTGTGTCCAATGTTTCTACATTTTTCATGTACGTTATAATGGGATTCTTTCATTTACATTTACATTTATTCATTTAGCAGACGCTTTTATTCTTTCATGTTGTAGACCATGAAATAGCAATTGACTTACAGTTGAGATACAAGTTTTAACAAAAAAAGAAATAAATTATAAAATGATAAACCTCACAATTGAACCTTTAAACCATTTTTTAAGAGAAGGGATGAGTCAGAAGTATAAATTATTATATTATTTAAAACGGGTTTATGTGGGTGGATTTTTGCATTGGTCTGAACAAAAACTGCAGACTGGATTATTGAAAATGCACATTCATTCTCTGCCAGTAGGAGGTGCTTTTGGAACATCAGAAATATAGCGGTTTCCCCGGTAACGGCTGTAAACAAAGCAGCGCTCAGCTCATAAATGATACTTTATCAGGTAAAATGAAAATGCCATCGAAACTTTTCTGAAGAGAATCGGTTCCCTTCAGAGGTTCATTCATATAAAAACTTGAATTAGCGAGAATGAGAAAAGTGTGAAAAAATATAGCCTATATTGACGAGGAAAGTCCACTGATGAGTTACCAGCATAAGCCTACATTTCATTTTAGTCATTTTAACTTAGGGCTGTCAATCAATTAAAATATTTAATCACGATTAATCGCATGTTTGTCATGCATTAATAATCACAACTTAATCGCACATTTGTATCTGTTCTAAATGTATCTTAACTTAATACTTAAGTTTGTAATACTCTAATCAACATGGGCATGGACAAATATGGATGCTTTATGCAATATATGTTTATCATTAGTGAAACCATAGTCAACATAGAGCATGAAGAGTAGACATGTTTCAAAGGTCATAGATGTTTTTCAAAGAACTTGTTCATGTCTATTAGACACATAAAAAAGAAATACCGGGTTCTTATTACTTCTCTTTCTTTGTACTGAGCAATACTTACACAAACCTGTTTACATTATTTGCAGGACAGGGCAGCTCACTTCTTCTGAACATGCAAAATGTACATTTATTATTTATTATTAGATTTGTTTGCCTCTATGTGCCCACATACTGTATTTTGATGCAGCCAAATTCTCAATAAAACTGTTTTCATTGGTATATTTTATTGTTTCTGTTGTCCAGAGATGGAAACTCGAGTCAGAGACTTGGACTCGAGTCGCACTTAAGTCGCATAAATAAAGACTTGGGACTTGACTTGGACTCGTGACCAGCTGACTCGAGACTTGACTTGGACTCGTGACTCGTGAGACTCGTAAAAAACGAGTCATTTGGTATAGGAGTTTATATGAATGTATTTCTGAGGGAAACTGGCTGTCTTAAAAAAAGTTTAGATGGTATTTTCTTTTCATCTTGCCTCCGTGTAATGCATATTAAAGTAGTGTTCATAACCGCAGCTCTGCTTTGTTTACAGCGGAAACCAAGGAAACGATGTTTAATTGATGTTCTGGCAGAGAGTGAATCTGCAGATTTTCATAACCAAGCACAAAACTGAATTTTTTCAAATTTTTTAATCAATTTAGATGAAAAACTGCTCATGCTGGATGTATGCAGCATCTTTGTTTGGATTGTGTTGTGTTTAAAATACAGTGGTTGCCTCTCATTTTAAATTGAAAAAGAGCACAGACAAAGCCTTAGTTTGTTTATATGAGATTTATTTCATTTGTGTAATTCATTTGACATGCAATTTTATCTGTGTTTTCATTTCTTTGTCTTAAATTTTGTTTAGAAATCGTGAATTCAGTATTTCAAAACTGATTTAGCCTCAATAACTAGCTGAAAGAACTGTTGCTAATAAATAGAACAAAGACTTGAGACTGACTTGGACTCCACCTCAAAGACTTAAGACTTGACTTGGACTCCGCTTTAAAGACTTGAGACTTGACTTAGACTTGACCTCAGAGACTTGAGACTTGACTTGGACTTGACCTCAGAGACTTGAGACTTGACTTGGACTTGGACCTCAGAGACTTGTGAACATGTCTGCTGTTGTCAGACACCGGGATGAATATGAAATAGTACTGAAACACGACCCATTAAGACTAGGCAAATAACCAGCTCTCCCTTCCAAGATGTTAATCCACAAAAATCTTATTTATAATCCAGCCGTTCTGAGAAATCTCCACATAAGTGACAATGTTTGTTATTTCGGCTATACTTGCATGTAAAATTAGAGAAGCAACATATCTGGTTTTAACAGAAAGCGCAGCTCATCAGCCGCGCGCTGAGCCAGAGAGAGAGAGAGAGAGTGTGCAAAGAGAGTCGCGCTCGTGCGGCACCTTGCTTTATATTTGCCACAACCAGGATACACAAGAAGCACGTAACTCGCACGCAGACGGTTGTCGTGGTAATAAACTTTCGCGTGTCCGTGCTTAATGCCCATATAAAAAGCATTTTAGGGGGGCCCTTGGCTTTTGGGGGCCCAGCTCACCTTTGCCTATTAAGTCAGCCCCTGCTCACAATAAAAGACTAAACAAAATAAAGATTCATTAATTATATATTTATAAAGGATTCTATGAGGATAAACTGGTATGAATGAGAAATAATAACCTATTTATTTATAATAGCTAAAAAAAATAGAATCTCGGAGCATCTTTTGCGTTTGGTTTTGTCGTGTATTAAATTTATTATATAATCGTACATTATTTATAGATCATTTCTACGGGTGTAGGAAACGGATTTAAGGTTTGCTATTGGTCGATCCAGGTGTCAGTCATCTAGTAAAGTGGGCGGGATTAAAGGAAAATGGCGAATTTATCTGTCGGAGAGCCTCAAGAGATGGAAGGTGAGCTGACTTGTTTATTTTTAATGATTTATTTTCAACGGAGCCTCTAAAAAACAGCGATTATTCTTTTTTGCTCTCACTCTTTATAACCAAGCTGAATTTTATTTTTTAATCAGTTAATATATTCGTGTGCTCTTACATTCATTCAGACTGCAATGTGTGATTGTTTACGTTTATCACACAGCTAACTAAAGCTACTCTTATAGTCTGCACGAATGAAATTTCTTGGTTTCTCTGTATTTAAATGCCAGACCTCTGTTCAGCTGTGTGTTTAGTAGTGGACAGGGCGTCAGAGCCAGCACACCTTGCTGTTAGCTAATGTAGCCCACCAGCTCACATTAAGTTACTTGTTAAAGTCTCTCATGTTCGGATATATAAAGTGTAGGAAAACCTGAATGTGAGCTATCAGACGTGACAAATCGAGCTTTACGCCTCCATTTGTTTCCAGCTGCTATCAGCACAGTTTGCTAGCATGCTGCTGCTGTGGGATGAGGGTGTGTGTGTGGGATGGGTTCATCTAATAGATGGAGGCTTTGAAATTGTGCTTTCATATTAAACTTCGTGCTATCACGATTATTTGACCCAGATAACAGCAGTGGCATTTTGTAAACGGGTTAGTACTGTGGGTGTGTTTTAATTATTCGTTGTTATTCATAAAAACTGTGATTTTAAAGTGGACAGGAGGGGTGAATCTGAGGAATCCGGTGATGATGAGACCAAGAGGAAGAGTCTTAATGGAGAGGTCGACTCCTTGCAAGCTCCTTCGACTGGTGAGACCACTTTGGCGTGAGGAAAACAATTAAAATGATTGTCTTTATGATCCGTATCCTTACTGCTCCTCTCACTTCCCTTTTTAGTACCTGAGGAGTCACCTGTTGACATGGACACCATAACCTTAGACCCAGATGAGGAGGTGAAACATTCAGTTTTTGAAAGGGTAGACAGATGGATGTTATTAGCGCTATGATTCATTGTGTGTTAATTATTTATTTAGGATGTGGATCTGGTCCACTGTCGCATTGGGAAGATTGAGGGTCTGGAGGTTCTTCGAAAGGCAAAGGTGAGAGTATCGAATGCTGTTTTTTTTTTTTTTTTTTGAGGGGGTGATAAAGTAGGGTTGTCTAGTTACTGGATAAAGATATAGATTTGCTTACTTGGAGTATCAATTAATTATGCCCAATTACAGATCTTAAATTGAGTCATTTTCTTTGTTTCTATCATCAGACAATTTCTCTTAGGCAAAACCTCATCAAACACATTGAGAACTTGGACAGCCTCGTCTCATTGAGGGAACTCGATCTTTATGACAACCAGATCCGCAAACTAGAGAATCTTCAGGCCCTAACAGAGCTCGAGTAAGTCTGATGTTTTTTCTTCAAAAATACATTAAATAAATGTTATTTATACACTGCTGTTCAAAGGTTTGCAGTTAGTATTATAAAAAAATTTTTTTTACCAGTTTAATACTAATGCATTAAATTTCTCAAAAGTAACTTTTTTTTTAAATCAAATCAACATTGATAATAATAAATGTTTCTTGAGCACCAAATCATCATATTACAATGATTTCTGAACGATTATGTGACACAGAAGACTGGAGTAACAGCTGCAGAAAATTCAGCTTTGCCATGAAAGGAATAAATGACATTTTAAAATAGAAGTGTCATTTTTTATTGTAATAATATTTCTCAATATTACTATTTTTACTGTGTCTTTAATCAAATAAATGCAAACTTTGTGAGCGCTAGAGACTACCAACCCCAATCCACTTTTATGATACGCAAGCTTTTAATTTTTCTATTCAAATTCATTAAGACATTTTTGGGGACACAGATGTCAGGATAACTGCCCTAATATCATAATGAAGAAGCTTTGTTAAATAAAAATCTTGAAAGGAAAGTGTAATTTAGCATGATTGTTTTGCAGGGGAAAAAAAGAAGCTGCTAAAAAAAAATTATCCTCAAAATCAGTCAAGTGGTGCAACTGGCATGCAGGAAAAAACTAAATATCATTTAAAAAACCAGCACAGAGAGGAAAGTGGTATAAGTTTCTCAAAACCGTACAAAACCAACATGAATACATTAATAAAATGTTATCTAAAAATTTGTATCATCTCTTGTACTTGAAGAATTGAAAAACATGCCTCATTTGTGATCGTGATTTGCAGGCAGCTAGATGTATCGTTCAACTTACTGAGGAAGATTGAGGGATTGGAGTGTCTCGCAAAAGTCAAGAAGCTCTTCCTGCTTCATAATAAGATTACAAGCATTGCCAACCTCGATCAACTGACGAGCCTCCAGATGCTTGAGCTGGGCTCTAACCGCATCAGGGTGAGACCACAAGACTACATCTTCTCTTTATGTGTTACATGTTCTTATTTGCTTACTGTTTAACATTTCTCTTTGTCCTGGCTTGAATTTTATGTATGCAAATGCTTATGTTGTTATGTAAATTTTAGGTTATTGAGAATCTGGATTCTCTTACTACTTTGGAGAGTTTGTTCCTTGGCACGAATAAAATCACTCGGCTGCAGAACCTTGATGGATTGCATAGTCTGACGGTTCTCAGTATCCAGGTGCGTTTGTGCTAGAAAGGTTTTTTTTTTTTTTAAAGCCAATCTTGCCTTCTCTGTTGGTGTTAACTTCTGTTCCTGTCTGACAGAGTAACCGCATCACAAAGTTGGAAGGACTCCAGAATCTTGTGAACCTGCGAGAGCTTTACTTGAGTCATAATGGCATTGAAGTCATTGAGGGCCTGGAGAACAATGTAAGATCTAGCATGGTCGCCCACAGATGCAATACTTTTTCCTGTCAATTCTAAATTTATGCACAGAATGTTTGCACAAAATATTTGCGCCTTAAATCTTGTTAAATATCTGCAGCTAAAATTGCAAGATAAAGAAACCATCAATCATAAAATGCATGTTAAGAAGCTGTCGGGCTGAAATCTGGTATTTTTGTTTAATATTCACGTTTCTCCAGCTATTCTGAAGTTCTCTGCCTCTCCACAGGGGATGTGTGTTCTGATCTGTCGTCACATCAGTGGTTTTATTTTTATCTGCCCCAGAATATTTTAGTTCTTGAATATACATATGTCGTCTTTCTTCCCTTTCTTTTTTAGAAAAAGCTGACAACTTTGGACATCGCTGCAAACAGGATAAAAAAGATTGAAAATATCAGCCATTTGTCTGAATTAAAAGAATTTTGGGTAAGAAAAAAAAAAAGACAGGTTAACTTTTCTTTTTATATTTTATGGTACACTACATGGGGTCAGTAATGTTTTTTTTATCTTATAAGTCTCTTATGCTCAACAAGGCTACATTTATTCCAACTTTGTGCAAAAAAACAGTAATATTATGAAATATTACTGTTTTAAATAACCGTTTTCTATTTAAAGGAGTCATGAAGTGGAGAATCAAAATGTTCTTGATATTTACACATAAGAGGGCATTCTACAATAAAAACATACTGCAAGTTTGAGAACTTAAAACTAACTCCCCAGTTTAAATTATATAAATCTTTTCTGCCCTTCTGAAGCTCAGATTTGAAATCGAGAGAATTGTGACGTCATGATCGCCATATAAAATCAAGGAGGTGTGATCTTAAAAGCTCATGTCTGTCCATCAATCACAAGATCAATACTACTGTTGGATAACGATGTTGAGTACAACGACAAACTCAAACGTTGTTTTGTCAGTGGATGTAAAGAAACTGCACTTCTAAAACTTTGCATATGCTTCCCTAAAGATTCGATAATTAGAAATGCATGGCTGAAATTTATTTTTAATGACTTGTCTGAGCAACTGAAGTTTCTTTTGTCAATTGCATTTCATGACTCCTTTAATATATCTTAAAATATTATTTATTCCTGTGATGGCAAAGCTTAATTTTCAGCATCATTACTCCAGTGTCACATGATCATTCTAATATGCTGATTTTCTGAACAATAAACATTTATTATCAATGTTAAAAACAGCATTTATTAGAAATAGAAATACTTAATCTTTACTTAAAATGTAATGCATGTTTGCTGATTAAGTTTTTCTGTTTGTTTGTTTTTTCTTAAAAACAACTTTTGAATGGCAGGATATGTAAAAATCATACTTTGGAGTATCAATGTTTATTTTTTTATTTATTTTAATAACATCTAAAAATGACAAAGCATTGTTAAAAAGCTATTTTTTTTATTCTTCCTTATACAGATGAATGACAACCAAATTGATAACTGGGCAGACTTGGATGAACTCAAGAACGCCAAAGATCTAGAGACTGTGTATCTGGAGAGAAACCCTCTGCAGAAGGACCCTCAATACAGACGCAAGATCATGTTGGCTCTTCCCAGTGTCAGGCAGATAGATGCCACCTTCATCCGTTTCTGATCATCCACCTCATTGTGCCCTCCCTCACCCAAACCATCCACCACTTATTATAAACGCACCACTACCATATTACCCTCATGGACACCGTCTGCCCTATTTATCTCTTTTATTTACTTTTTAACAACAAAAAAGAAGAATCTCACACTCCCAGTGTTGCCATTCCATGTGCTGGCACCTTTTCCTCACACAGAGACTATATACCTGTGCTCTGACTTGCGCTATAGTGTGAATGCTTGTTAATTTATTTTCAGTTTAGGACCTTATCAGTCTGAACTTAAAGGAGCTGACGCCTGTTGCTCGGAAAATATATCAGCGCTAAATCTTGCTGCTCTTAGCATTTTGGTTAGGAAATCATTTGATCGTAGTTATCCCTTCTCTCTTTCATCAATTTAAAATCAGAAATGTCCACCCTGTATGATTTACATCAGGCTTATTTACTGTACGAGGTGGAAAAAAGGTCAGAATTCATGTTGCATTCAGGTACAAAAGATGGCTATTAGAAACGTCTTATTCTTTGATGTGATCAGGGACTATTTCCGTGAGTGTTATGCTCTTATGGATTCTGTTTGCATATCAGTTCTGTTTCTGGTTGTAGCAGTATGGCTGGTTGAAATGGCATGACGCATATTGTTCACTCTTCATTAATACTGAATATTATTAGGGATTAATTCCATTATAAACTAAGGTTATGCCACACAATCTTAAGTGATTTTAGGGATTCAACAGAGCAAGGTGATATCATGTGATTAGTATTTTTTTTAATTACTTTTTTGTGAAAAATTAAATCACATGCACTCAAAATATTCACACAGAGACACCTCATATTATTGCATGATCTGCGGAGTCATTTTCTTCCCCCGCAGTAGGAGGTGAATGGAAGAGGCCACAGTGTGGTGACTGTGATTGGCCACTCCCATTTGCCAGGAGGGAGGGGGGTCCGAGGGGTTTCACTCAGCTGATTCTGTATGGAATGAACCCAGTCCCT